>PVKB01001864.1:91692-348944 GCA_004027205.1 Ctenodactylus gundi
CCCCCCCCCCCCCCCCCCCCGTTCAGTATATAAACTGCCTGGCACATAGTAGGCACTAAGTGAACAGCATTTGTTTCTATCAGCTTTGTCATCTGCAAAACAGAGATTATATTAAAACAGTAGCTACAATTTACTGAATCCTTGTTATGGCCCCTGGTGCTGCTCTGAGTCATTGTACATATCAATTCATGTAATATTCCCAACTCTCTAAGATCAAAAGTGTTTCTGTGCTTATTTTACAGATGAGACACAGGCAAGTAACTTGGTCAAGGTCACACAGCTGCTAATGTGGCAGAGTTAGGATTGACATGCAACAGTCTGGTGCCAGAGCCTGTATTTTTAACCACGGGGACCCTGAGGTGGTCACCATTGTTCCCACAGTGATCACTGTTGTTCAGGACTCTCTGAAAGTCAATGATTGTGTGTCACCTGGCCCCATACAAGCAGTAGGGGCTGCTGCTGTGATCACATAGCGATTCTGAGGGAAGGAAAGTGTCTCCCTTAGCACCAGTGATGGTTGTGGTCTTAGCTGCAGGATCTAGAAGTTCTTTGCA
Organism: Ctenodactylus gundi; assembly: GCA_004027205.1. Classification (NCBI taxonomy): domain Eukaryota; kingdom Metazoa; phylum Chordata; class Mammalia; order Rodentia; family Ctenodactylidae; genus Ctenodactylus; species Ctenodactylus gundi. The sequence continues at coordinate 92,247 of PVKB01001864.1, forward strand.
GAGATCAAACTGCTGCATTTCTGGAAGGGAAGCACTGAAAGTCATCATTCTGTCTGCACAGGTCGGAAGGGGGCAGGGACTTTGGTCAAGGTGATGAACCTCATCAGCTTTCAAGGCCCTCCTTGTGCCACCCCTCGCCACAGTCCCTCCTCACTTCACTCCCTTCACATTGTGTAGACAGGCAGCCTTGGCCACTTCTACGGTACCAGCTGTGGGGGCATCCTCAGAGGAGGACTGGCAGGGGCACTGTCAGTTGTCCTGCAGCAGCCTTCACTGAGGCCCTGGTCACTTGGATAGAAAGGACTTCTGAACAGAGCCAGCCTGGGTAGACTGCCCAGTCCTGTTCAAGGCACCTCACCCTAATGCGACCCTTCCAGTCACAGGCCCCAAGTCACAGGGCACAGAGCTCGTCCTGCAGGGTGGACAAGAGCCTGGGCTCTGCAGCAGCCCCAGACTGCGGGGCAGGAGGGGTTTGCCTTGGTACCTCATTGGATGCTTGATTCTAGTCTGTGGACATACTTGGAGACTTCGGAGGGACACTGATAGGGATCATTCCGGCCACCCTGGCTCAGCCAGCACATGCTGCCTTGGCACATGGTGGAGGCGCTTTGGGAGGACACCTGAGGCTGCCCCAGGGCTTGTGCTGTGCCTGAGACCCTGGGGCTGCGGCAAATGCTGTGGGGGAAGAGAGGGGAGAGGAGGTGGTGACAGCTGCCTTCTCCTGGTTCCAGAAAGCTCGGGGCCAGAAGTCACGATCTCAGGGGCTGCTAGTGTGTTGGGGAGGAGACAGGAAGTATAGTTAGCTTCCTGGGGAGATGAGTGAGAAGAGAGGGGTATGATCTGCCTTTATTCCTTCAGTTCTCATTTCTTTAGCAGCAGGAGCCAACAGTGATATGCCAGGATCGGCACTGCACCAGCCTCTTTATATTCATTATCCCCTTTATCCTTACAGTAGCTCCATTATGTAATTAAAACCCCCATGTTGCAGGTGAGACAGATGAGGCTAAGAGAGGTCACATAAATTTGCCCAAGGTCACACAGTGTATAGTACCAACATCAGATGCCGAGTCTCTCACAGCCACTGAAAGATTTATAGAGGGTTTGCTCCATGGCAGGAGGCTGGACAAGCAGGGGTCCTTACCCTCAGGGGGGTTATGGACTAGTTGAGGGGTAGCCACAAGAACAAGAGAGGACCAGGATGATGAGTCTTACAGAGGAGAGGCACAGAATACACAAGAGACAGGGAACAGGCAACTGAGACTGGCAGGAATGGGGAGGGTGGCATGGTGATGTGGAGTGAACAGGCATTGTCCTCCAGTGAGTGGACAGCATGTGGAAGGGTCCTGCAGCAGGAAAAGGCACAGGCTTTTCAAGGCCCAATGGATGTAGCTAGAGGAGGGGTAAGAGAGCAGGGCCAGGTAAGGCTAGAGGGTAGGTAAGGGTCATACCAAGAAATGCTGGCGTAAGAAGCCTGCAAGAAGACAGCTAAAGCCACAGATAAGCACTTAGACCATGTAGACCAGGGGAGTATCAGTATCTAGAGTCACATGACCCAGCCATAGAACATATCTATGCCAAACCCACCATGAGACCTAGTGTGAGTTACATGCACTTTGGGGGTCCTAATGAAGTAAAGGATTATCCCTTCCTTGCCTTGCAGCCTCATGGGATTGTTTCTAAGGATCAGGTAAAACCAAGGCTGTCAGGAGGTGATTCCACCCCTGTTAGAGCTGAAGTCCTTTAGGGCATGTGGAGGCTCTGAGCCACACACAGCTGCTCTTTTTCAAGGGACCCACAATGCTTTCAGTCTTCCCCTCCATCCTGACCCAGCACCCTCCTTGTGGAAATGGTTCTTGCTCACACCAAAAGACTTTCGCTGCCACCAGGAGGAGAGGGCATTCTGGCAGCAGCAGAGGCATTAAACACAGGTACTTCCAGAGGGCACCAACACAGCTTTACAGAAACGCCGTGTTTTCTGTAATTAGATTGTATTTTCCTGGAGGCAGATTTGCATGAGGATCGTGCATCTTTCCGGTTCATCATATCAGAGCAAATAAAAGGGTCGTTTCAACTGTCCCGGGCATCCGGGAAGCTCTGTATTGCAGCCTTTAAGGCAGAAACTCTCTCCCCGGTAGGATGGTGCTGGGGACCCTTAGCGTTAGGAAATTCTGCAGTCTCGCCTGAAACCTGAAGAACCTTCATGGAGCAGGGTGCAGGGAGGCGTTTCACAGAGAAGCATTTCTTTCCCAGGGAGAAACCGAGGAGAGCAAGCAGCCAGCGTCTGTTCTTGAGCTGGCCTGCCCATCTCAGGTGACAGGTCCCCTCCATATGTGTGTGGGGAATCCCCAGTACCCCCCTTTCTGAGCATACTGACCTTGAGCAGTTGACCCTGAGGTTCCCTTTTCCATCTGAAGAATGTCAAGAAGTCTGCTAGAGTCTGGAGGCATCATTCCTGCCCCCCCTCACCCCACGCATGCACATACTCAGACACACCGTTCCCAGCACTCATGGCACCCGGCCAGGTGTCAGGGCCTGAGCAGCCTGGAAATCTCCAAATCAGCTTTTCCGCAGACCAGGGACTGTGACTACAGAGCTGCCGCTCTGCCTTTCTAAAGAAAGGCTCCAGTCGTGAGAGCAGCAGTGCTGCAGCGCTGCAGCGGGGGACGTGCCTGGGCTGGGGACTCGCGCGCGGGGAGTGAGGGGGTGGGGGGGAGATCTACTACAGTATTGGGAGCGTCCCAGGCTCCTTCCATCAGGTGGGGAACGAGGAGTTCTGCAAAGCCCCCAATGAGTCTCCCAACACACACCTGCAAGGATTGCAGGGGCTTTGGGGAGTGGGGTGGGGGAGGGATATCACTTCCTGGGTCAGTCCCTCAGCTTGGTCTGTCTTTCCAAGTATGCGGAGCAAGAAGCAGACAGGACCTGCTACTGAGGACAAGAGAGGCTTAGCGGGGGAGAGGATGGGCGCGTGGGAGAGGTCACAGATGGCAGTCTCCTGACACTGCACACCCGCCACCAGGTCACTGGGGAGGGCTTACCAGGTGAGAGCTGGGCATTGAGGATCGGCCCGGGGTGACGGGGAGCCAGGGGAGGAATAGGAGGCTGCCAGCCCCACCCCTCACACTCACCTGCGCGGAGCCCTTGCCTTCCCCTAGGGAGGCAGCAGAGGTGAGGCCACAGGAAACTGCTAGGTCCCCAGGGCAGAGCCTTTAGGTGGTCTCCTGTCTGTGGGTGATCATAGGGTACTCCTCTCTGGGTGCCCTACCGCCCTTTCTCCCCTCCTCGAGTGGCCCATGGAGAGCCAAGCGCTTGGGTACTGTTCCCAACTCCGTCCTCCGGACGGCGGGACTGGTGCCAGCAGACGCCCCCCTCCCTCCGGGCTGTCTTTTGTTCTGTCCTTCCTCTTCTCCCTTCTCTCCCTGGACTCTGGAAAACCGTCATCAGTATCCCCCATGCCACCTTCCTCTCCCACGCCGCCTGCCATGGGTGGTGGGGGCGGGATGGGTGGGGGCTGTGGCCGGAGGGCACGAGTGGGAGGGACTCGTAGTGGATCCACGGAGGGAGCTCGAAGTCAAGTCGGCCCCGCCCGCCCTAAACTTCAGCGAGGCGCGGCAGGTGGAAAAGCCCTTTCCCCGCCGGGCCGCTCCTGCTCACGCCTCCCTTCCCCCGCCCTGCGTCCCGGCCGGGCCCGGGCTCGAAAGGCGCAGGGGCGTGGCGGGATCGCCTGGGGCGGGGTCCCGGCGAGGGCTGCGGAATCGCCCTTGGAGGGCCGCGCACCGCACCGTGTGCAGGCGGATGTGAGGAGCATCCGAATAGGCGGGCGGGGGAAGCGGGATCAGGTTGTTACTACTGCAGAGAGGGAGCGAGCGAGCGAGGAGGGAGGAGGGAGCCAGTGGGCGGGAGCAGAGCCTGGAGCAGAGCCGCAGCGGTCCGGGAAGTGGCAGGAGAGGACCTCGACCTCAGGACCCGCCCGTGCCCCCTCCGCCAGCTCCCTCATCCGCCCCCTGAGCAGTCCACCCCCTGAACTGCCCGGTAAGAGGAAGCCCCCAGGGCCAGTGGGGGCTTTGTAGTCCCCAGCAAAGCCACGCCCCGGCCACCAGCGTTCACCTCGAGGGCCTGGGGCACCGCGGATGCGGGGTCCCCAAACTGGGACGCTCGACTTTCTGGACTTGGAGCGCGCCACACAGGGGGATAAACTAAGTGCAGGACCAAGTGGAGACGGGTGACTGGGCTCCGGAAGTCCACTTGGGTCGACATTGCCATGGGTCCCAGGGGAGGTGACCTGAATTATCCCGGAGCCCCCGCGCCCTGCTCCTTTCTTCGTGGGCAGCCCCGGACGGAAGCGGGAGAAGCGGAGGGAGGCCCGTGCTTCTGCGCTGGGACCTGGCCACCAGGGGGTACCCTGAAGCACTTCCCGCGGGGAAAGCGTGGGAGGGGGCACGCAGGAGGGTGGACGGGGGTGCTGAGCGGGGGTTAGGGGGTGTGCGGCGAGTGGGTCCCTCCCGTCCCCGCCGCCGCAGCGAGGTCGAGCCAAAGGATCCCGCGCCGAGCTGGGAAGCCCTGGCTCAAAGTGAGTGCGCCAAGGATGCTGGCGGTGCCTGGGCTCCCTGCCCTCAGTGCCCCTCGCCTGGCTCTGAGGTCCCTCTGCCCAGGCAGCCTGGGACTGGGGTCCGTGGTCGCACTGTCTGCCCCTTCCTTTCCTCCTAACTTTTCCCTGCTCCAGCCAGCACGCCGGCTGTGTGCATGGCAGGAGACAGCATCTCAGGATCCTGGCGATCCGCAGCAGAGCTTGGAGAGACCTGGGGAGGGGCTGGGGAAGGGACAGCTGGGCCGTAGACTAGTGCGCTACTAAGTTTACTGCGTGACCTTTGGCAAGTACCGTACCTCTCTGAGTCTCCGGATGGAGGAGGCTTGTGATACACCAGATAGGAATAGAACGACTTGGGGGCAAGGTTCTGGGTGAGGTGAACAAGCCCATGGGTGAGCCTGCCCTCCGCCCTTGACGCCTGGGAATTCATTGCCTTTGATCACACGGGCATCTCTGCAGCTCCCGGCACAGGCTTTGGGGGAGGAAGTGGGGGGAGAACCCCACGCTCCTGGCAGAATGGCAAAGCTTCCATTCTGACACGTCCGATGACCTTGGACAACTCATTTACTCCTCTGGGTCCCTGTAGCTCCATGTGGAAGATGCGGGGCCTTGGAACTTAGGGTATCTAAGGCTCTCCCGGTCCCAACACTGCTGGCCTCAGCACGCAGGTGGACTGATTGAAGGGGTGGGGTGGGGTGCAGCTAGGTAGGGCCACCCAGCCCAGGAGGACACTCGCTAACCCTTCGGAAGGGCAGCAGGGCTCCGAGGCCTGCAGCCTCTCATCTGGAATCTTCGGCGTGGTTAGGGAGGCCATCTGGCTTGCCACACTAGAGGGCTTCTCTGCAGAGAGCACCGCCTTCCCTGGGGACAGGTCCCTGGAACAGATAAGACACAGTGGGTTACTAGGGCAATGTAAAGGGCTTCCCAAGGTCATTCTGTCTGTCCCCTGTCTCCAGACAGAGAGAGCTTCATCCACATCGGACAGGGACAGTCTGAAGGAATCCTCTCTGTCTAAAAAGATCTCTCGTACTTGCCACTAAGGTAGTCTCAACAGCCCCAGCTGTAGGAAGGTCTAGCGTAACTCCTGCTTGGGATATACTCGGATTCCTGCCTCAGGTGTTGTGGGGAGAGTCGTAGTTTACAACAGGAGAGCTGACTTTCATTTATTGTCTCCAGCTGATTTGTGTTACCTTGTATGACCTTCGGCGGGCCCTGTCATGCTTTCCTGACCTGTACACTGAGAAGGAGAACTAGGTAATTTCTCAGCACCCTTCACCCCTGCAGATCCGTGGCTGAATTTCTGGGCCAGTGACTGAGTCGCACAAAGTGGGTTTGATGGGGTGATGGGAACAGGTGGCCATTGGGAGCTCTCAATGCATGGCCCTGCCCCACTTCTGTTCCCACATTGAGATGACTCAAGACAAAATACTCTGTAAGCGAGGCTGTTTTAACGCCCTGAATATCACTGGAATGCAACTCCAGGACCCCCTTGCTCTGCTCGTTATTAGCTGTGTGACCTTGAGCAAGTGCCTTTGTATCTTTGAGCTTCAATGACTTGGTTGTCAAACAATGATAATAGTGGTGGCCTTTGGGGGTTATGAAGAGTAAACAAGAAACATGAAATACTTTATGCAACGCTGAGCCCTCCGAGTCCTCTCCGTTGGTAATAGTAACAACCCGAGCCTGTTAGCAAGCAAGCACTGGGCCACTGTGAACAGCAGCCATGGGGAGGGGCAGGGCAAACTCTGGACTTGTACTGTGGCTGCTCCTTACAGTTCCAAAGCTTCCTTGCAGAAAGGGAGCCACAGCCGATTCTGCCCACCAGAGACATGCAGCAGTGGGGACATTAGGAAAGAAAGAGATTGCTGGGCTTTTTGGTGATCTCACACCTGTTCTCCAGTTCTTCCTTTCCCACCCTCTGCCACCTCTGGTCCCCTGTGGTCATGATGAATTGGGCCTTTTGCTACTTTCTCTGAAACTTTCCAGGAATGAGGTAACTGAGGCCCAGACAGGGATGAGACTGGATATCCCTGGAGTGGCCTGGCATAGAAGGCATGGCGGTCACTTCAGCCTCAGGGGATATGCCAGATACCAGAGCCAGGACAGACCAAGTGTGCTGGCTATTTGGGGAGGGGGATGTTAGGGCCAGGGCTTGGATTTACCCAGGACTTTCTGCATGACCTCAGGCAAGTCCCACCTGCCCTGAGCCCCAGTTTCCTCAAACATGAAGCAAATGCAAGTTTAGATGACTCTGCGACCTTCTAGCCCTGTTGCTCCATGGCCTGCTGCGTCCCCCTTTGCGAGGCTGTGGGGGCTGCAATGGCAAGTTCACTGGGGTCATTTGCTCACCAGGCATTCACTGCCCCTTGCTTCCATCCTGTCACTCAGCTCAAGGAGAAGTGATGACAGGAGCCAAGACGTTGTAGACAGACCTATCCAGATTCTTGGTTCTCTCCTTCATAGCTGTGTGAGTTTAGGCACATTACTTAACCTCTCTGAGCTTCAATTATCTCTCTGTGAAATGAGGCTAATATTCCCTATCTCTTAGGCTTCTTAGGAAGATCACAAAGGCATAAGTTCCTACTGTGATATTGGGTGCCGCACAGGAATGGTTTTTTGAGGTTTGAAGTGAGAATAGAAGGGAGCTCAGGCCAGAGGAAGGGCAGGGGCAAGTTCACATGGTGCAGCTGGCATCGTGCACAGACGTCTAAGGAAACCCCCCCAGTTTCTCGTATCGTCTGCTGGGCACTCAGGAGTTAGCGTGCACCGGTCCTTCTCAGGGGCCTGTGGAGGGAGGCCTCAGCCACAGGGGACTGCAAGCTGAGCAGGTGTCTCTCAGAGAGGTAGGAAGAACACAGGGGGCTCCTAGGGACAAGGGAACACGAGCCAGGTGTGGGACACCGTATCACTCAAGGTTAGCCACGAGGGAAGGCTATGAACTGGGATCTTGGTGGAAAAGACTGAACGGGTGGGACATTGCTGCTCCCAGCCAGGTGGGAGAGGAGAGGGCACCTCAGAAGAGGCAGAGAGGAGCCTTAGGAATCTTTCTGATTCTAATTATGGGGCAGCTGAGGCTCAGAGACAGGGACTGTCTTGCTCAGTGTCACACAGCATGTTAGTTAGCACCAGTGATAGATCTGAGCCGGCACGTGTGGACCCTCAGTGCCATGTCTGTCATCTTTGTTAAGCATCGAGCAGTTGTTTTCCAGTTTTTCCAGAGCACCTTGATTGCAGCAGAGACGACAGGGGTCTTGAGAGGGAAGGATTTCTCAATCCAGAGACAGATTATTGGGTTCAATATCTGTATTTGACAGATTGAAATACCGAGGTCAGAGAATACTAAAGGACCAGCTAGGGCTACGCAGCCTGGGTGGCTTGGCTGCTCAGTCCAGAGCTCCACCGGTTGTACCAACCTTGCCTTTATTGCTTCTTTCGAGTCAGACAAGCCACATGGCAGCAGGATAGCCAAAAATGTGAAGAATAAGCCCAAGTGGGCCTGGGGATGGGAGGGGGGGACAGAAAGACAAGACGAAAGGCCGAAAGACAAGGCCATGACTGCCAAGACCACGCTTTATTTTCTTGGCCCGCCTCGGCCCCTGCTCCAAGCTGCTGGGCTGACAGCCTGCCCTGCCTGGGAGAGGAGGGGATGGTGGCCGCCACCATCCATCTCAGTTGCATGGGCAACTGCTGAGTGAAAGAAAGTCAATATTTGCCCAATGGCAAAGGACAGCTAGCAAGTCTGACTTGGGATGGGGCTGCGCTGGGGGAGGGATACTGGGGCTTCCGTGTGAGCACTTGACTTCTAAAGAAGCCTTTGGTTTTCCTGCATTGAATAACCTTTGTGTCTCAGGAGTGTATCTGGGGTGTGCTGGCCTCATTAGTCTGCACTGTCCTCCCTGAAGCCCTGATCCCTAATAAATTTCTTGCATTGTTTGGAGCTCCCTGGAGAAATGAGACTTTTGAGGCTTTTGCAGAAAGGCCTGGGAGCAGATGGCCCATTGAGCTGGTCTCAGGCAGGAGCTGCAGAAAAGGCTGGCCTCCTTATCTGGGCCCTGGAGCCAGGGAGAGATGTGCAGAAAGTCCTTGGCAGGTCAAGAAAAAAGGTGACTGATTTTTCCTCCCTGCCTTTGTTTTGTTATCTTTCTGTTTCCCATCTCTGCAACCTATTCCCTTTTCTCCGTGTCCTGGGATTGCAGTGGGTGGTGGGGTGGAGTGAAGGGAAGAGCCAAAGCCCGCAGCCTTTCCCAAAATGAAATTCTTGAACCTGGAGCAGCTGCTGGCTGCTTTAATAGCCTTTGTGATTGCTGCCTTGCTTATGGAATCTCAGCAGTTTAACAAAGGGGCCCTTGGAAGGAGAAGCATTTTTAGTAGGAGGCAACAGGGCTCTAGTGCAGCAGGAAGGACTCGTGTGAGGGACGAGGAAGGACTTCCTATGTGGGAGTCACCAGCGCTCATGTATCCGCTGGGTGGGCATCCGTGGGAGGTGATGTGCTAAGCTCACTCAGGATTCAGCTGGCATGGCTGTCACTGGGGGAGGTACAGTGACATTCTCAGAGGTTAGGGCTACCCCTTACCTCAGACTAACCATAGCTCCTTGGCCCCAGATTTGATCAGCAGATTTGACAGCCCTTGGAGACTAGATTTTCAGAGTGACCTCCCAAGACCTGAGTTTCCCGTGGGGTGTAGGAAAGTGGCTGGCTGACTGTGGGGTGGCAATAGGGGAGGGAAGGGGGCCCCGGGCCTGGCCTTGGCCCAGCCAGGCCGTAGCCAGGACAGATGCTGCAGCACCTCGGACCTGCCAGCAGGAGTGTCTCTCAAAGCTGCTGCTCACGGCAGGCAGGTGAGGTGGCCAGCTCCAAGCCTGCCTTCAGCCTGCTCCCCACTTGGCCTGACTTCAGGGCAGCTGGCTGCTCAGAGACAGATTGCAGCCCGTTCCCCATGGCCCTTCCCCTGAGCATGTGACCCCTGACACGGACACAGCCAGGTCCCAGGCAGAAGAGGACTCTTCTATCCTTGTTGCAGTTTGAGAAACTCCAGGAGCCCTCATGGGCCCCTCCCCTCTCTTGTGTGATAGGGAATGGTGGGACCTAGCCCTTTGTGGGTGCTGGGGTGCTATGCAATGGGTAAAGCCTCAGGTGCATGGGCTGGGTGTCCTGGGTTCAAAGTCCTCCTTCTCTGGGTTTTTAGCTATGGGATTTTGATTAAGTTATTTAAATACTTGCTCCCTCATTTTCCTCATCTGTAAAATAGTTTGAATGTCATAGGGTCTGTACAAAGATTAAGTGTGTCAGTACATACGTGTAGCTCTAATGATAGCAAGTAAAATATCTGACACGAGATGCTGTGAAGATTAGCTATGCAGTACTACCAACACTGTTACCGTGGTGTTTCTTAAAACCAAAAAGAACATTTTGAATGTAAAGAAACAGCTCCAGAGCCAGAAGTAGGGTTAGGGCTGGATCAGGGGCGTGCCTGGATTTGATTCAAGGGCTCTAGAATCCACTGAAGCCACCATGCAGTCACACACGTGGCCATAGGCAAGCTGTTCCCTTCCATTTCTGGATCTCAGTTGTACATAATTTGAAGTGAGGGGAAGAGTGCCTGTCTGCCTGTCCCCTCCCCGGATGTCCTGGCCGTGAGTGAGGTGGACAATGGCCTGGAAAAGCCAGCGGGCTTTATGATGCACAGGTGGCCTCTTCCTGTCTCTGTACAGGGACACATTCAGGCTTCCTGGCTGAGGCGCTGGCACGTTGGGTTTTCAACAAATGGCATCAAATGCAGCGGGCTGCTCTCCCAGTGAAGCCACTCGGACTCCGGTGGCTCCGGCTGAATCTGGCTCCTCTTACTTTCTGTTCTTCATTTGGCCAGGAAAATGGATATTTAGCTGTTCCGACTCTGAGTGCTCTGGAGCAGGGAGCAGGAGGGCTTCTAGATGTGTCCCATAGTTGAGCAAGCAGAGAGCAGGGGGCAGGAGAGGTTTCCTTCAAGATGAAATATCAGGGTTGGGAGTCGCAGACCAACCAAGGTGATGCCTTCCTTGAGGGTGCTGAAAGGCATCGCCTTCCCCATTGCCACCGCAATACAGGGATGCCCAGAAATGGGTCCTGGGCTTCATGCCACATTGAGCACTTTTTCTTCCAGGAAAGCCAAACCCTGGGTGACAGCATCTAGCCCCTTCCTCTTCCTGCCTTCTTCCCTGCATGGGAAGCCGAGTCAGTCTGACTTGGCAGTTTAGATTGATGCTCAGGCCACAGACCTCTTGTATTGCCCCAACCCCTCTACCAAAGAGCACAGGAATGACCCAGCTATGGATGCTCAAGCAACTGAATGATACCCACTGCCCCATACCCTTCCTAGTAGGTCACTTGAGATGAGTGGTGAGTACAGAGGGGGAAGGCTACTTTATCTCAGAGATCCTCAGGGACCTGGAACCTTCTGCCTTGGGAGCTCTCCTCAGAGCCTCTTCCTAACATTGGTAACATTTTACCAAGTGTCCCAGAGATAAGGTTGCTTGGCTAAGGTCATCCCTAAAGTCAACCATGAGCTCATGGCCTGGGGTCGCTGTTTTTTACTCCATTCCTGAAGTTTCCCTAAAGAAGATTGTATCATTGTCTAGAAATGTTGGCCTTTAGTGCTATCTTCTGTGACCTTGATCCTGACTTCAGATCCCCTCATACATCATCCCTGTGCAAGTTGGAAGTGTTTAGAATAAGTGAAAAGTAGAACTTCCCAAGTGGCCTCACTGGGACAGGGAGCAGAGGCTTTTCTCAAGATCTTTAAGGATATACCTCTTTCCGAGAGTCTGGGCTGGTTGAGGTTTTAGGAACAGCTTCAGAAAAGAGCCCTGGACTTGGAATTAAAAAAAAAAAAATGTCCAGTATCAGGTGTTGCAGCCTACTAATCACATGACTTTGGGGAAGTTGCTAAGTGTCTCTGAGGCTTATCTCTGAATTGGGATTGATTTTGCTCATTTTCTTATAGGAGCTTCTAAACACTTGCTTAAAAAAGGCGCATTCATAAAATATAATTTACATACCATACAATTCACCCATTTAAAATGCCCAGTGCATGATTTTTAATATAATTGCTGGATTATACAACCATCATCACAATCTCATTTCAGAACATTTTGTACCCTCAAAATCCCCCTTCCCGTTCTCATTCTCTATTCTCCATTTTCCTAGCCCTGGTAATCTTTCTATCTCTCTAAATTTGCCTCTTCTGGACATTTCATGTAAATGGAACCATACAAAATATGGTCTTTTGTGACTGGCTGCTTCTCCTTACATCACGTTGGCAAGAGCGTTCCATGTTGCAGTGTGTCTGAGCACTTCCTGTCCTTCTGTTGCTGAGCAACCTTCATGTGGGGATGTTCTGCCCTGTACTTGTTCATCAGCTGACAGACTTTGAGTTGATCCTACCGTGACTACCATGACTAGTGCCACTATAAAGGTTTATGTAAAGGATTTTCCCCATTTTGTTGATACGTATAGATGCAATACATACATAAAGGATTTCGTAAGGATGTGTGTTTTTATTTCTCTTTGCGTGTATACCTAGGATTGGAATTGCTATGTTAGATGGTATATTTATTTTAAGTGGCATATTTACATTACTGGGCCCTCTCAAGTAATTTATATAGACTATCTCCTTTATTATAATACTCAAGAAGGTAGGCATTATCATGTCCCCATTTTACAAAGCGAGGAAACTTAGGCATTATTTGCAGGACACCAGGTGACTTGCTTGAGGATAACAGGGCCTGGAGCTGGGCCCTGACCAGCAGCCCCTGGACTCTCGCACCACTATGCTCCCGTACGTGAGGTTTCAATGGGATGAAGCGTGAGAGTCCTGGCCCTTGCCTGCCTCCTGTAGGTAGGTGTTCAATAAATGTCAAGTCCTGAGAAAGATGACCAGACACTGCATTTCTCTGTCTGACCTACTGTGTGGCCTTAGGGAATTTATTGCATCCCTTTGAACCTGAGTTCAGTTCTCCTAAAAACAGGAGGCATCGAACATGGTATTTAGTGAGGTAGCCTGGGATGTGGTGGGGGGCGTGCACTGTCACAGAAAGAGCTCGGTTCCCTCACTCACGTGGAAAGTGACCTGACTGGGAAGGGAAGAGTTTCTCTTCTCCGGGCCTTTGTTTTCCCTTTGTTCAATAAGAGCTGGAATCATGAATCTGAAGGTTGCTTCTGATTTTTGCTCCTTGGTAAATTTGGGTCACTGCTGGGCACAGCTCCACTTCCCCCACACAGGTAACAGGCCAAGTTGGGGCTGTGTAGGGTGCAAGTGGGTGGTGGCACATCCCGACATAGGCCTCCCTTCTGTCACAGAACCCTTGCCACCAGCTGGGGACTTTCTGTGGTCTAAGCCAGGAAAACCGTTCTCTGCTTCTCCTCACTTTTTCTGGGCCTCCCTTCCCCAGGCCCCCCTAGAGTCTCACTCTCTCTGGGGTCCCTGCAGCTCTCATTCCCGGGACCCATGCAGCTGTCTCCTGAGGCGTGGCAGAGATTGTGGTCTAGGAACTTTCATGTGTCAGTTACTGTGAATTCAGCACAGTGTCTGAGCTGTGGTGAGCTTAGGCCAGGGTCCCTTTCATTCACTTTCTCCACCTGTTTTTAGCCTGGGCTGCATTATTCTTCCCTCTGAGTCGGTGAAGCCTCCTGGGCCTGCCCTTTGCTGCATGGTGCCTCCTTCCCAGCTCCTGCCAGTCACAGTTCTCATCAGATTCCAAGTTCTGGGCCAAGTGTGGCATGTAGGGGATCAACTTTACCCCCAGATGGGGTAAAGTTCACTGTAGTGTCCACTTGTTTTGTGGTACTAGGGATTGAGCTCGGGGCATTCAACTGAGCTACATCCTCAGCTCATTTTTAAATTTTTGATTTTTAAGATAGAGTCTTGCTGAGTTGCCCAGGCTGAGCTCAAAGTTCTGATCCTCCTGCCCCAGCTTGCCAGGGCACCGGGATTACAGACCTGAACCAGTGGCCCGAGCTGTACTGTCTATTTTATGAGCAAGTAAACAAACCCAGGACAGGGTGATGATTTCTCCAAGGTGACCATGCCAGAATCAGGCAGCGGGAAGATTCGAGTCAAGGTTGTCTAATCCCACAGCCTGCATTGCTAGACTGAGAGGAAAGGTGTCTTCCGAGGGGACAGTCTCAGGGAAACCAAGCCTCTGTCTGTTTCCTCTTACCCTGTCTAGAGCAGAGTTGGCCTGTTTGGTCATGACTGGGAGCACCCCCTCTAGACTGCAGCCTGTCACCGACAAATCAGAGTCTAGTGCCCCAGCAGCCTGTTCTCCAGGCTCACCCAGAGGGTGGGTGCTGGCTAAGAAGCCACCTCCCTGGCTGTGCAATGTCCTTCCAGTGCTGTGTGTGTGTGATGAGCTGTCGCCAGTCTCCCACCCCTCCCCTTTTGCCTGTGCCTCTATTTTTAAGCTTCATGGGCTTAATGCTCTGCCTGCCGTGACTTCAGCAGCCATCTTTCTCTCTGACAGACTTCAGGAAGCTAGGTTGGGGTCGTCTCCCCAGCCAGCCCCTACGCCACTCCGAAGGCCAGGACCTCACAGGTCCCCACGTGGACCTGTCTTGGATCACCAAGACCTTCCCTGCAGCATTTCCTCCCTCCTACCTTCGGGGGTGGGGGGCGACTACCCTACAGGTTCCAGGCCCTTGGGCACTGCCCTCTGCCCCCTTCTTCCTCCTGCCCTCCTCTCCCCATACCTGCAAGAGGAGAGATGCTTCCAAGAGGACAGTTAGAGCTCCTCACGTAACTGGTGCTCACTTCTTGACAAGCCACCTAAGCCTTGACCTGGGCAAATGAGGCCAGTTAGCAGTGAGGGTTTGCATACAGGTAACAGACTTAGGGACTCTTAGGTTTGGGAAAGGGACCTTGAAGATCTAGGCCAGTACATAATACCCTATTTGAGTACCATCTCTGGCATCTGTCCCAGTAATAGCCTATCCTCAGCTTGAATACCCCTAATGATGGGGCACTCATTACCTCCAGAGACCACCACTGGATGGTGCAGACTATATACAAACTTTTTCATTTTGAGCCTAAATCTGTTCTCCTATATCAAGAAGAAGAAAGGTCCTCCCCACAAAGGTTCATCCGCCTCCCCCAGTGCTCATTGCTGCTGAGGAGGAGAGAGTAAAACTCACCCTTAGTGGGGAGCCCAAGAACAGTGTCTTAGGCAGGAGCAGAGGCAGATTGGAGCCATGGAGATACAGCATGATGCTTTGCACTCAGGGGACTTTGCTTAGGGGAATGGAGCCACTGAGAAGGGCCAAGATGCTGTTACTGAAAACAGCCAGGTGTGATGGTACATGCCTTTAATTTCAGTACTTTGGGAGACTAAAGCCAGATGATCTCAAGTTTGAGCCCAGCCTGAGCAGCTTGCAACTTAGCAAGAACTTGCCTCAAAAAGGGGTGTGTGGGGGAGGGGAGAAGTAAGTTTAATGCCTGAAATCTTTCTTCTTCACAAGAGTTAGGATGAACCTGGGACAGAAATTAGGAATGTTAGAGGGCTGGAGGGATGGCACAGAGGTTGAAGTGCTTGCCTTGCAAGTACAAGGCAGCACCACATAGCATAAAGCTGGGTGTGGTGGCATACGCCTGTAATCCCAGCACTCAGGAGGCTGAGGCAGGAGGATTGCTGTGAGTCCAAGGCCAGCCTGGGCTACAGAGTGAGACCCTGCCTCAAAAAAAGGAAAAAATAAATGTTAGAACGGATTAGCTCTGTCTATAGCGACAGTTGCATGCTGGCTGCCTGATGCAAGCTTCAGTGACTTGGGATCTGTTAGAAGCCACATCTGGAATGACAGCTATAGTTAGTTTCAGCCAGGGGTCCTGGCACAGTGTGACTGAGCCCACCCAGGTCCCCAGAGAGCTGCAGAATGTCCTAACCTGGGGATTTGGCTTGTTTGGATGAGCACTGGCTTGGGAACCAGGCTCCATTCCACTGATTCTGTGACCTTGGGCAAGTCACTGCCTCCTCTGGCTCAGTCCCCTTGGCTATAAATGTGTTGCGTAGACCTCGGAGATGGTGGGGTGGCTGGACCCTGCAGTGTGGAATGCGTGTGTGTGCGGATGGGATCCATCCTGGGCACAGTGCTCCTGCGGCCATCGGGCGGTGAGTTGTCTTCCCACATCCTCCTCCCTGTCCTCTGCCCCTAGGCGGGAACCCAGGCATGAGACTCCAAGGCAGAGGCCACTCAGCTGTTTCCTAGGCAATGGTAGACTAGAACAAAACTTCATTTCCTTTGAAAGTAGACCTACAGGTTGTGGGGTCTGGAGCCAAGGGACTGCCTTGCCCTAGGCCAGGCCCTGGAGGTCTTTGGAGCCAGGGACACAGTCCTACTGCATTGTCACCTTCCCAAGCCAGGCGTCACCTTTGCATCTTCCAGGGAAATGGTGCCATTTTGGTTTGTAGTTGCAGGACACACACAGAGGCATCCCTGACAGACCTGTCTCTGGCCTGAGACTGGCCAGCCCCTCCCGAGTCCACCCCACTCCTCTGACTGCCCCAGCACAGTGCAGCTCCCATAAGGAGCATCTATTTGGAGCCCCTGGGTTCTGCGTGTTTTGTCCCCAGGTCCCTCAACAGGATACCCTCAGAGGCTGGGAGAAGCAGCACCTGGGTAGCACCTGTGCTTTCCCCGTTTGTGTTGTCCTCCAGAGCAGGCCCAAGTGTGTGAGTTCACCCTCGAGTGCTGACCTGTCCACAGCTCTTTGTGCCTTTCACTTTCTAGGTTTGGTCTCTGTGGTAGTGCAGATGGAGCCAGGGCCTCATGCGCCAGGCAAGCGCCGAGCTACCTCCTCAGCCCTTCATCTTTCTGACTAAGTTGTAACCTAGACGCAGCAAAGTGTGTGATGGTATATGCTCCAGGTGGTATAAATGCCAAAGAAAATTGTCAGAAGATCCCTGTGTCCCTTCCCAAGCCCTGATCACCCCTCCAGTAACCAGACTCTCACCTCAATCACTATAGAGTACTTTTCTGTTCTTCTGGGCTTTCTTCCCATTCCTGACCAGGCCTCGCTTTCCCTTTCATTTCCTCTTTCTTTATGAATCCTATGAATGCCAACACCACCTCTCTCTGGCATCTTTTATACCCACGTTTTCCCCAGGTGACTGTCAGTTCTCCCAGATCCCCCCCCCCCCCAACCCCGCTACCTGTGTTAGTGACTCCAGAGCCACATACCCAACAATCCCCACTCCTGGGCACCACCCCAGCCCACAGAGCTGCCTGCAGGGCATCACCACTTGGGGGGCTCCCTAGAATGGCAGCTGGGGTGTCCTCGGGGGTCTGAGCGGGCTTGTCTTGTTGTGCCCCATGGCATCGTCTGTAGAATGGGAGTGGCGGCTAGGCGAGGAACAGCCAAACTACTCACTTCTGTGAAGAGGATGGGTCACATACACATGTAAGAACTTTGAACTTGAAGAAATGGAGATACGGCAGCCACAGGGTGAGCTGCAGGTGCCGAGAGACACACGAGTGTTGGGAGGGCTGGACGTGGGCTGAGGCCTGGTGGTATCTGAACACAGAGACAGAGAGGAAGCTTGAGGCAGGGCAGGGGCTCGGAAGAGAGGATGTGGCTTGGGACTGGGCCTCAAGAGAACTGACCGGCCTGGAGCAGAGGGCATAGGGGAGGGAGGGAGCTTAGCAAGGGGGCTGCCACTGCAAAGACCTAAATTCTCCCAGGAAATACAAAGGAATGTTGACTATCACCTGGACCATGATGGGGTGGCTGACAGAGAGCCCCCCCACCCCACTTCTGTGGGCTCCTTGCAGACCTGCTCCCAACCTGTTTGGAGTACTGATGTGGGCCTGATATCGTGCTTTATAAACCTTGCTCCTGAGCCTGGCATCCCTGTGAGGCGCATTCCATTACCGTTCTCATTTTGAAGATGGAGTAACACGGCCCAGAGCGGCTAAGCAACCTGCTCAAGTTCACATGGTTAAAAATTTGCTGGGCTGAGACTGGAACAGGCAGTCTGCTGCAGTCCAGGTGCTAATTCACCCACCTGGCTGCACCTGCTGTCTCTTGGCCCCTTCTCCTCGGTGGAGCTGTCTTCTAGGTTTGGATCCAGTGGAACTCCAGGTTGCTTTCCTGTGTGGAATTTTCCCCCTTGGCTGTCCCTCCTGGAGCCTGTTGGCATTTTGAGGCTGCATTTCACCCCCCTGTTTTAGTCACCCGTTTCAGCCCCAGGTCAGACAGACAGAAGTTGGTTTCCTCAGGGAATCTAATTATGCCCCCAGGGTTTGGATGACCCACTTCAGTTTCCAGAGACCAGGAGCTGTCAGAGATGGTGGCTGTCATCGACATCTCTGACTGTAGAGTGACCAGCATATCTCTCCCCTAGGCCTGCCAGTTTCTGGGTAGAGGAAGGAGGAGACCAGATTGCATCTTTCTTAGATGACTCTTCCTGGGTGCCGACCCTACTTGCTCCTTAGAGCACACTAGGTTCCTGTGTCTTCTTCTCAGCTCTCCTGTCCCCTAGCTTGGCCCACGAGGAGATGCTAAGTGGGAGTGCAGGTCTTTTCGTCTTCACGGAGGAGAAATTACCGTGGTAGCATGCAATTTCATGGCCTCTCATCTCAGGCTCCTTCGCTGTGCGGTGGCAGTGCTGGTAGTAACCCTGTAGGCTGAGGCTCAAAGGGGATGCGGCTCTGGCCTGTGGTGGACACGTGGTCCCCACCCCGTAGACCCAGTGTCTTCATCACTCCCCTCCCCACCTCCCAACGCGCACAATTAGTCTTACCTTCCCTGGTACTTACAAGCGCACAAGTGCTCTTTGTTGGGAGGGACAGAGTCCCAGGCTGGGAAGGCGAGGCCAGGGGCCAAGTTCACAATGAGGCCTTCATTGTCTCCTCGTCAGGTGGCAGGAAACACATCTTTTCTCCTAGGAAGGCCCGAGTGTTTTGTCTCTGGTGAGCTGCTTGAGGTCAGGATTGAGTTTTAGTTATCTTATGTTGTCAGCATTTAACACAGAGCATGGCACAGGACTTGAGGTAAAGTGATGATTGGATGAAAGAGTGGATTTTAAACAGTTAAACGTGCTAGGATTACTTTCAAGGTCAGATAAGGTAGAGGATTGCTCTCCAGTCCCGGTTGTCCTCGTGGCCTTCCTTGCCTACGACTCTGGTGTTCTCTCACCTTGGAGATTGCCCACTTTTCCCCTAGGCCTGTATTGGGAGGACCTGGCCTGATGCCTGTAGCTCCTCCTCCCTGAAGCAGGGAGCTTTACGGGACAGTGGCTTCCAGAGGGCAGGGGGCAGTGCCTGGTGAGACTCTTACCTTTTTAGTCACCTGCTGCCTGGCCCAGCAGCCAAGCTGCTCCTCTGGGACACGGACAGTGAGGCCTCACAGGAAATGCAACAAGACCTGCAAGTCTCCACCTCTGTGAGCTGCAGCCCTCGTTCCACGGGGACCCAAGCACTTGTGTACAAGTCACTTTAACACCAGCGAAGTGACACAGTCTCAGGAGAGGAACACAGGGCCCCAGAGGAGAGTCCTGGGCCTCAGGCTCGCAGCTGCTTACTCTAGACAGTACTCTTTGTCCCTCTTGACAGAGCCTGGGCGGCATTTGCAATCCCTGGGTCAACTAGCACTTCTCCCCCACCCCACATTCTGGAGGACATAGCACTGACCTTGTGCATGTGGTTGTTGTGGACTCACCCTTGCCCCACCGAGGGTCTTTAGGGCCCACTTTGTGCCAGCACAACGGGCTTCTTTAAGCCTTGTAGCACCCTTATGAGACAGGGCCTTATCGTCTGTCTGGAGCAAAGGAAATGATACCCAGAGACATGAGTTCATCTTCCTGGTCTCCCCGGTTGCAGAGCCCAGGCTGGAGAGCAGATGTGCCTCTTCTGCAGCCACCTGCTCATTGCTTTCACACCTGTGTGCCATGTGCCCCACTCAGGTTTGGGTGGGAGTCTCCAAGCAGCTCAGAAGGGTCAGGTGTCAGGGCCAGGGGCTGTCCTGGAGGATGCTGAGCACTTCCCTGAGTGAGGACATAGGACTCCTAGTATCTCAGGCAGGTCCCAGACAGAGGCTGCCTTTGCAGGCAGAGGACCCCCCTCTCTTGGGGGGACTGGCAAGGGGTGATGGGGGTGCTGCAGAGGAAGGATGGGGCCGGTGGCCCTGAGGTTCTGATGAGTGACTGCACTACAGTCCACACCCCCTCCTTATCCACGCACAGGGCCTTAGGTGTCTTGAATGAGTGGTGTTTCCAGACCCTGTTTGCCTGTCCCCAGGGCTTCTCACATGTGCACGTACGGTTGATGAACACATCTGCATACCACACTCACTTGTCTGCACATTCATGTGCCTGCCATGTATGTTCACACCCACACTCAGTGTTCTTGCACATGGTCTCCACACACGCGTGCACACGCAGCCTTTCTGATGCTTCTCTGCCATGTCCCTTCCATGGCTGCAGACGCAGCTCACTTGGGCCTGAGAGGTGGAGAGCAGCCCCCTGCTGGTGCTGGGCTGGCCAGCGCCACTGGCACTGATGTTCGGCCCCATTACTTGGCTAATGGGGCCGCCCTTCTCTCCGGCCTGCCGCCAGCTACCCTCTTCCTCCTTCCCAGAGTGTGAGCACTGACTTGGGCGGGGTGTCCATCAGCCTGGCTGGGCTCCTAGCTGTGTGCAGAGGTGGACACTGGCCTTGTTCTGGGTAGAGGGGGCTAGAGGCACATGCAGCTCCTGAGTGGAAAGCAGGGGGCACCACGGGGCCTCAGAGGCTGCTCCAGGGGAGCCAGGAGGAAACTCCTGGCAGCCCCAGTGTCTTCTCAGAGTAAGGAGGGCCCCTGTCACGCAGCTGCAGCTCCCGCATCCCCATACATAACCCACACCCCCCCACACTGCACTACACACCACCCCCATAAAAAGTCCTACACTCCCCACACTACACATCCCATGTTATACTAAACATACTCTTCCACTATAAAACCCTCATAATTCCCATTCTACACACTCCACATTACACACACCCTACCCCCGTAAAACCCTGTGTATCTCCCACATTATACACACTGCACCTCCATAGAAACCTCTACATCCCCCACACTACACACAGCCCACCCCCATAAAATCCTACACACCTCCCACAGTACATACACTACACTCCCATGGAAACCCCCACACCCCACAGAATTACATACACCTCACCCATACGTATTTCACACATACCCCATCCCACACTGCACACCCAGCTTCCCCGTTCGTCCATGCCCACCATATGCCACGCTATGCACACCCTTACCCACTATGCTGACACACACACTCCTACCTCCACACACACACTCCACACACTACATGTATCTCAGCTAACAACATGTACTGCATACCACCACAACACTCACAGTATAAATGCAGCCCATTCATCACCATATGTGCATACACACTTGCACACATAAGCCACCACACATCACACCATGTACTGTACACTATTAATCATATGTACACGTGTACACACATGCCACACACACAAACACCGCGTACCCCGTTATTCCTCCCCAACCCCACCACTGCCCATGTGTTCACAGGCCTTAGCTCTCCTCCCAGAGCCCTGACCTCAGTCCCTGGAAGGGCGGTGCTTAGCGCAGTGCATGTGTTCGAGGCTTGTAATGTTTAGTTAGAGAGAAGATGCATCAAATTTTGATGGCTTTTAGCTCAAAATGAACATGTGCATTTGGCATGAGAGGCAACAAGGGACGGCTGGAAGGTCTGGTGCATTGCACATGGTGGCAGAGCTGCACACATTGTGACCATAGCGGGATTGCTTTGGTTGGTCACTCCTGAGCCACCCTGAGCTCCCTTGTACCTCCTAGTGCATGCACATATCACAGTCCCCCAAGGCCTGGCGATACCCCACCACACTTTCCCTAAACTACACAGGGCCCCCCTATGTACTGGGTCCCAGTCTTCATCTTCCTCAATCACCCACGCAGGGACTCCACCCTTCCTAACCTGCTCCCCGTGTCCCGGTGCCCAAGTCAGTGGAAAACTTCCTTCTGCCCCGGAGAGCTGCCTGCAGGTCTTGGGTGATGCTATAGGTGCTGGAGAAGGCGGGGTGGGGGGGGGGTGCTGTTTTTAAAGCCCAGTGTTTTGGGGACCCAGCTTGCTGGGGACTGGCCAGCATCTGGGTGGTGACTTAGCCTCTCACCCTGGCAGATGGAATGGTCACGCTGTGGGATAAACTCTCCAGGAAGCCCTATGCTTCTTTCTTGACAGCAGTGTCTTCTGCATTATTGGTCAAGTCATAGTCCCAGCGGGGGTGGCAGAGGAGAGAGGCACTGAGTGACTCAGCCTGG
The DNA here is from genome assembly GCA_004027205.1 of Ctenodactylus gundi. Taxonomy (NCBI): domain Eukaryota; kingdom Metazoa; phylum Chordata; class Mammalia; order Rodentia; family Ctenodactylidae; genus Ctenodactylus; species Ctenodactylus gundi. The sequence goes on from PVKB01001864.1 coordinate 114,162, forward strand.
TTGGGCACCCCTGTTCCCCCTCTCCACTGTATCCTACAAGAGTTATTCAGGGATGCAAATAGAAGCCATAGAGCTTGGTGGGAAGGGCAGGGAATCAAGGAGCTGACAACTAGTGCAGTGCCACCATCATTAGCCATTTGATCTGACAGGAAGCAAGTCATGTCATGTCACTCCAGGTCCTCAGTTTCTTCATCTTTAAAATTGTGGCTTTGGAGTGCAATGTCTGTGAGGTGAGGTGAGGTTCCTCAGTGGGCAGAGGCTGAGATTTGGGCTGTGTGTGATGGAAGACTTTCTGTTCCTGGGGTGGAGGTTGAGCACGAGCTATCCAAAGCAGACGAGGGGAGCCATAGTTCTCCAGAGCCCAACTCTGGACCTTTCTCATTTAATCTTCATGGCTGCCCTGAAGGTCACAGACCAGGGGGTGGGTCACTCTCACTTAGCGCTGGGCAAGCTGAGGCCAGTGACGCTGACAGGCAGCCCAAGGTGGTGGACAGTGACGGAACTGTGCAGGAGAGCTCCATCCCAGCCATTCTGAGCCTCAGGACCAGCCTGGGCCTTAGGATCACTCTTCTAAGAGAAGGGGTGTGTCATTTCAGCAGGAGAGACTGAAGTGAGGCTCTGGGAAGGGCTTCCTAGTTCTCAGAAACCCAGAGTCGAAGCTTGTCCAGGCCCCTGCTTTCCTGTGCGGGGAGCTGTGGCCGCCCTCCCAGTACGAGGATGCGCACACTGACCCAGGCAGGCTCATCAGCCTGCGATACACGAGAAACTGAAGGAAACGGGTCATTTATTTTCAAAATGAGCTAGAAAATTAATTCATTAAAACTTGATCCTCTGCCTCCTAGGACCAAATGTTGGATGGGAGCTTTGGTGCAAAAAAATAAATAAATAAAGCCATAAATTTATCCTTAAGTATTGATCATTTTTAGTCTGCTAGCCTCAGCGAGAGTCATCTTGCTGGTTAACCTATTTCCATCTCATTACTGTGCCTTCTGCAAATACAATGCCAGGAAAGATGAAATAGGCTGAATCTAGTCAGTTCTCCATTATGTTCTGGAGGCCAGGGCTGGATGTGATAATGCACAGAAGTCCAGAGTCCCCAGGTCATAGTTAATTGGCTTGGGGTGACAGCTGGTGGAGAGCTCTGTGTGCGTGTGTAGATTGCATCGTTCAATGCCGTTGGAACCAAACATACATGTCTTTGATGTGGGATCACTATACTATCCTGGAGGAAACCAGAAGTGCACTAGAGGACAGAGCAGGCCTTCAGGGTTCTCAGTCAGTTGGTCGCAGGGCTGAGGAGAACCTGGTGAGGGCCTAGGTGGCCTCTGGGTGGAGGGGGTTGGGAGGAGGTCCTGGGGACACCCTTCTTGCAGCAGGCCTCCTGGCCTCAAAGGCTGGGCTGCTCCTGGTATGCTACCTAGGACTCTGCAAGGCTGAGGACCCCGCTCCTAAGTCCCTAAAGTACCAGGGAGAAGGAACAAGCAGATATATCTGTACCATTCAAAACTCAAAAGATAAAAAGGTGCACTGGGAAGTGTTGGCTGGCCATGCCATTCCCAGTGCCCCTCCTCAGGGTTCATGAGCGCTAGTGCAGTCAATTCCTGGGTGATTTCCCGGGAGCCGGTCCATGGAGACACAAGCAGGCGTGTGCTTCTCCTCCTGCGCTGCACACAGGTATGGTGGGCGCGTGTTTCTGTGCGAGGTCTCCAACAGGCTTCCTTGGAGATCATTCTATACCCACGTTCAAGAGCACAGCTGGCACCCGTGCTTTCTGTGGTGCCCCCACAAGGTGGCGTGAGACCCAGCAAACCGTTCTAAACTAGGCAAGGTGGTGTACTCCAGTAATCCCAGAACTGTGGGAGATGGAGCAGGCGGATCACAAGTTTGAGCCCAGCCTGGGCAACTTAATGACTCAGCAAAATTCTGTCTCAAAAAAAAAAAAATAAAATAAAAAGAGGCTAGGGATGTAGTGTAGTTCAGTGGGAAGGTCCTGGGTTCAATCTACAGTACCGCAGAACAGGACAAAACCTGTTACTCCGACCTCTTACCCTTCCGCCTCTAGCCTAGTGGCTCTTCCCTCTACCCCACAGTCTTGTCCTGTTGGGTGCAGATCCTAGCATCGCAGCTGAGCACTGAATGCTTCTGAGTGTTTGTACCTGATGGGGGCAAAGCCCCCAGACAGATTTCACTACTGCTTTTTGCAAGAGGACTCGTGGTGGGGTGGGGGAGAAGCAGCCCTTGCCCCGCCTCCCCACCCAGGGTGTCCTGAGGCTGTCTCTTCCTCACTACCCCCTTGTGGTTCTGCCTCCTGCTCTGGAGCCCTTCTCCTTTGGTCTAAGATAAAGGATAAGTCAGCTGGGCGGTGGCCTGCTTTCTGTCACCTGTCTACCCCAGGCTGCACGTGGCGGTCACTCTGGCAGTGGCCAGTAAAGGGATGTCAGGAACCTCAGGTATTCCAGAGTCTGTGTTGGGACTCACTACAGTGGCCACTGTGCCCTAGGCCTGTTCACTTTCCAGTTCAGCTGCTGCAGGCCCTGGTCCCCATGCAGAGACCTGAGCCCCTGGAACTGGAATTGTCACAGGAGCCAAGGGGTCATCCCTGACAGACTCAGCTGGCTATCAGCCGGCAGACCTTGGGAAAGGGAATTCCTGTGCAGATTCTCTTCTCTGGTTAGTTACCTGCTTTTGGTGCGTGACTGCCCCTCCAGCATAATGCCCCACTGGCCAAGATGCTCTATTCTAGAACTTTCCCCTAACTGTGCCCTTGAGAAAGAGAGTGGAAAGACAGAAACTTGGATGAAGGCAGATTTAGGTTTGAAGCTTTCTGTTGACTAATGATGTGACCTTAGGCAGGTCATTGCCTGTCTAGGGGTAATTTGCCTTATCTTCAAAGCAGTGCTAATGCTTGTGACCTTCTCCCAGTGTGTGCGTGTTCCTCAAATGGAGCTGTGCTGGTTAAGCCTGTTGTGTCTGCAGTGTTGTGTCAGCTGGCTCTGCTTTGCTGTGATATTGTGCCTGATCTCAACAACTGAGAGGGGAAAGGTTTACTTTCCTCACAGTTTCCAAGGCTCTGGCTCCATTGCTTTTAGGCCTGTGATGAGGCAGAAAGGTCATGGTGGAAGGGTGTAGCAGAGGGAAAGGGAAAGACAGAGCTGGAGACGGGATGAGATACTGTCCCCATGATCATGCCCCACAGCCCACTCTGTTCAACTAGACCCCAACTCCTCTTTTCATCACCTCCCAATAAGGCCATGGAACCAAGATCTGGTAAGCAGAGCCCTCATGATTCAGTCTCTTGCCCCAAAGCCCATTGGCAACCAAGCCTTCAGCTCAATGAGCCTTTTTTGGGAGACATCTCCCGACCGTAACAACGTCAGGCTGTGCAGCACAGCAGGGAGCTGGCAGGCAGAGGGTGGCATACAGGGCTGCAGAAGCCTTGAGGCCCAGATTTCCAGCAACTGTTCTTAGACTGTTAGCACTCTGAGGTTGGTGTGTGCATCCTAGACAGCTCCCCTGGGGTCCTGGTCTGGGTCAAGTCCCCTCTTCAGTGCTTCCACCTGGGTATCTGTTCCCAGGGCGCGGCTCCCAGGTGCCTTCATTTTCCCATCATGACCCATGGCTTCCAGGCTGAGAGCAGCGGCTCCTTGGCCCTGGCCTCCCTCTGGGGTGGCTGCAGCCTTCTCTGCATAATGGAGCCATTTCATGCTTTCTTGCTCAGGTGATTCTGACCAGACAGAGGAGTTCACTCTCTCCTGGGAGCGCCTGGAGCCCTGCTGCTCCATTTATCATCCCCAGCTCTTCCAACTCGTTGCCTTCCCCGGGATGCAGCACTGAGCTATGGAGGAGGTCAAGGGAATGACAAATCCCTGAGGGGCTGGCCTTTCCTCCCCTTTTCTCTCCCCCTGCCCAGGCGGCCGCAGGAGTCCTGCATCCCTGGGTATGGGAGAGGGTCCTGGAGATGGAGGATGTAGCTGTGCCTGAGCGGAAGGAGCTCTGGACTAGAACTTCAGTCCTTCCATGTTACCCAAACCCCTGTGGGACTTCGGACAGGTTGCTTTCCTTTTCTGGGTCCCTTTTCCTCACAGAAGTGTTGGGGTGGTGGTGGTGGAGTGTTTTTAGATGAGTGCCTAGGTGCTGCACAAGTGGCTGGTGACATCACAAACAGTCGCCCTGGGACAGGCCTGAGGGTAGACAGCTTGGGAAGATAGGTCTAAAAGGCCTCCATCTGTTCCTTGGTGTATATTTATTGAGCACATGCTATATGTGTATCAAAAATCCTTGCATCTGCAAATCCTGAATTCCAGTGAAGGAAGGTGGACCACTGGGAATGATGATATGTAACACACGGTGGGGAACCAGGTGCTGTGGAGAAAGAGGGAAGGGAGTAGGGTGCCCGTGCTTGGTCGTGGGCTGCAGTTTTAAGTGTAGTCATCACCGTGCTGCAGAAGCAAGTTACATGCAGACTTGCAGGGAAGGGTATTTCACCAGAGGGAACAGCAGCTGTAAAGCTCTGACTCGAGAGGTGCCTGGCGTCCTTGAGGATCTGCAAGGAAACTATATGGCTTCAGGAGAAGAGCCATGGGGGAAACGGCGAAGAGCAGGCCAGGTACGGGGGACCCTTAAGGCTGTGGTGAGGACTTGGGCTTTCCTTTGACAGAAATGAAGTCACAATGGTCTTATGTTCACCCCTCTCTGACTTTTTTTCTTCTTTAGGATGGGATCTTCCTAAGTCCTAAATTGCCTAGAATGGGCCCAAGCTCACAGTCCTTCTGCTTCAATGTCCTATAGTGACAGAATTTCAGACCTTCACCACCACGCTGGCTGGCTTCTGTTTTAATAAGAGGACTGTCTTCCTCATGGTCTGAGCAGGCTGGGCAGGCAGGAGGAGCTGGAGGAGACTAGCTAAGAGCCCCCCTCTGCTTGTCTTGAGAGGAGCCCCTCCCTCTCCTCAGCAGGTGCCCTGGAAGCAGGCAGGAAGGGCCAGGAGATCTGGGGCCACTAGAGGGCGGGTGGGCCCCTGGTGAGTGGACTCTGGCTGCTTTCCCTCTCCTTCACCTCTAAGAGGGATGACAGGGTGATTGAGTCATGTCACAGGAGGAATCTGCCAAGGGGGTCAGTGCAGGCCTGTGATCCCAGCGCTCTGGGAATCCGAAGCAGGTGATCATGAGTTCTAGCCCAGCCTGGGTATCAGCTACAACTAGTCTCAAAATAAAAACTAAAAATAAAGCTGATGCAGCTCAGTGCAGAGGCTCTGGGTTCGATCCCAGTACAAAAAGGAAGAAAGGAGGAAATTTTTAAAAAGGAAGGAAAAGAGTCTGATGATCAGCGAGGTCCTGTAGTGTCCAAGCGCGTGTGTCTGACTCTAGGCCAAGTCTGTTGCAGAAGAGGAAGGACGGTCCCCAGAGCCGAGCACAGTGCCATCCTCTTCTGCGTGTGCACACACGCACATGGCCTCTGTGCCCCTTCTGCCATGCTGTCCTCTGGTGGATGCCTCTGGACGCAGCCTGTTGGGTGTTGGAGCAGCTGAGTCCTAACATAGTTTATGGAAAGTACCTGCTGCGCAGTCAGGCTAACACACTGGGTTACACTGTGAAGGCCACTGCCCATGCGCTTCAGTGTCATCTGTGAGTGACATGATGTGACCCAGTGATCTAAGAGCCTGTCATGCTGAATTATTTATTCATTCATGAACTGCCTATCCACTGGCTGCCTGTCACATGCCAGACAGGTTGCTGGGGTCACCACATTCTCTAAAGGGCTGCATAGAAAGTAAGTGACTTCAGTTTTGCAGGCTGTGCAATGTTCCATTATAACTACTCGACTCTGTTATAGAAGTGGCCAATTGAATACATAAAGTAGTGAGCGTAGCTTTATTCCAATGTGATTTTATTTGCAAAAAAATTAAATGGTGGGCTGGATTTGGCTTGTGGCCGCGGTTTACCGACCCCTGCGCTACAGTGATGAGCAAAAAATAGCTTTGGTTGAACAGTAACGAATGGCATACGTATTCTAAGAATGTATTCTGAGGATAGAGCTGGGAGAGCAGGATGCGGCTGGGCGCTGGTAGTGGGAGGCACGGATGTGGGCAGGCCTCTTTAAGGAGGTGCTACTGGTGCCGAGCTGAGAGAAAGGTGCTGATACTAACTCAGTGAAATTAGGTAGTACACCGCACGTGCAAAGTTCCTGAGGTAGGGGAGAATGTGGTGTATTACAGTGAAAGAACATTGGTCTAGGAGACTCAGGGAGGAAAAGATGATGCCAGAGGTAGAACGTGAGGGCTCTGTAGGCCACACTAAGCATTTTGGCTGGTCTCCCTGGGTTGGCTTTTAAGTGTAGTAAGATGATTGGGTTTACATTTTGTGACGTATATGTACTTCTGTGGTGGGTGGAGGTGAGCAAGAGATGATACAGCAGGTCACTGGCTCTGTTTAGGGGCCACATGGCCCTCAGGGCTGGAACTCAGAAGTGACCTACCTGTGACAATCATGAGTACAGGATAAAGCAAGGGTGGGAGAGATCATCTTGGAGACACACTGGGAGAAACCACGTGCCTTAGTTACATTTTCATTGCTGGGACACACTACCCAACACCCACAGATCAAGGGAGGAAAGTTTATTTTAGCTCACAATTTCAGGAGGCCTCAGTTCATTCATAGGCAGCTGGCAATGGCAGGAAGGGCATCACAAGAGGAAGGACCCATCGTGGGCAGGGGCTGGGGCAAGAGATATCCTTCCGGGAGATACCTCAGTAATCTGCCACACCCTTAGTGATCCCACCACACGCTCAGTAGTCTTGCACTCTCTGCCAGGCCCCACCTCCTAGCAGTGCATAAAATCCATAGATAATCCACAACGTCCAAGTGGGCAGAGTAGTTGCGGAGACATCTACCAAGGTTTCTCCTCAGCCCAGAAGATGGTTGAGGCTGAAGTCCATGGGCTCTGCTGCCACGTGCTGTGCTGGATGTCACTTGGAGTCCTCTGCAATCTGGCGCCACCATGGAGCAGGAGAAGCTGGCAGGGAAGTTCTCTGGGACTGGCATTTTGCTAGGTGAGTGTCAGGAAAAGAGGAGCCAAGGGATCGGGAAAGATTATAGACATGATAGTCTACAGTCGGAAACAAAGACAGAAGGGCTCAGGTGGCCCAGGGAGGTCGTGGAGATTTCTACAGAAGAGCAGTCTAGACTGAGGGCGAGCAGATGCAAAGACTCAGGGAGAGATGAACTGTTAGGTGGTTGTGGCAGAGGTGACGGGAAATGCCTTTGGGAGGCAGCCCAAGGAGCCAGCCGGGCCTGGCCAAGCAGGGATCTTAGTCTAAGTGTGAGGAGAAGCTATGAACTGGGTTTAGAAAAACCTTTGTCACAGCAGCATGAGGTGAGTCCGATGGTGGAGAGAGATGATGCTTGCCGAGTGGGGGCTGCTGTGCTGTAGGTGGAGCAGCGGGGAGTGGCCAAACTTGGGGAACACTGGGAGTTGAGCTGGTGAGTTTGCAGATGCCCTGAATGTGGAGGTGGGCCTACATACACGGGAAGGGTGACTCGAAGCTTTCGGTCCCGCACTGGCTGCCGCTGTCTGGGTGGATATGGAGCAGATGGGCCCGGGATATTCCCCATCCCCAAGGCGCATTGCCCTGTGCCTGCCTTTCATCAAGAGCCACCCTCTTGAGCCTGCTTGTGATGTTCTGGCCATCTGGCAGCTATAACCTCATAGATTTTGATGGAGACTGATTCAAAATATGTTCTAGACTCTGGGCCCTGGAGAAGCCACTGCCCGGTGCTCCTTTGTTAATGGCCTGGTCTTCCCCGTCAGCAGCCCTAAGTCCTTTCTTTCTGGTGAACCCCAGGAATGCCGTCTCCTCCCTCATAGGGCCTTAGGGATGATGCACTGACTGTCTTCAACTCTTTCCCCTCTCTCCCAATCATGTTACATTCTCGTCTTTTTATCACTGTAGCCAAAGGGAAATTTTCATAACAGAAATTTGTATGTGTTACCTGCCTCCATTAAGCTTTTTGAAGCTTCCTGTTACTCTTGGCCCCAGGGAGGGAAATCAAGACTCCAGGATGTAGCTCATGATCTTATGTGCCTGGTCCAGCCCTGGCCAAGTATCTTCTTTGTGACACTTCTCACTATGACAATTTTACATTCACTTATGTGCAATTATTTAATGTCTATGTACTTTTCATGAGGGAAAGTAGGACGTTTCCTTGATGAATGGAATGACCAGCTCTCACATACGCTGTCTCTCCTCCCTCTCCCACATTCTTCCCTAGCCTTGCGCCTAGGTGCGCATCTTTCTGGTCTGTTGAGCCATCCTTCTGTTGGCTTTGACTTCTTTGCTTTAATAAGTCAGTCGGTCCTCTGCTGAAAACCTTCAGGAGTTCCTGCTGGGTACAGAATTACACCCACTCTCTTTTGCTAGGACTTCAAGACTGAAGACAGTTCTCCCTTTCATATCTTGGTCTGAAGGGGATGTGATTTTGGAGCATGTGCCATCCTTCTCCTTGGCAGGCTCTTTTTATCCCAGGCAGCTCTGTCTGTAAGGGACTTTGTCCTAGTTGTCAGCCCTTTGAGAGAAGGTCCACTTCTAATACAGACCTTGGGACCCTCTACTGGGTCGAAGTCATTTCTAGGCGCCTTGTGAGGGGTTTAAAGAACACGTCTCAGATTTGCATCCATCCTACCTTTCCTGGATGTCATTTATGTGTCAGGCATAGTCACATGTATGAAAATTTCCAAGAGTATTTTTTTTTTTGCATTTTTTATGTGAGAAAATCCAGTCACAGAAAGGGATTTGTTTGGCATTACCTAATAATTGCTGGTATCCTGGGCATTCATATTCAGCTCTCTCCCGCAGCCGTGCTAGCTCCTGTCCACTGCAGTGAGCAGCGAGAGCGTGGGCGCTGCGGTGCCAACCGGCAGGTGATTTGTTTGAGAGGTGGCAAGGAGCTGTGTGCCGCATGAGAAGGAACGGGACTGCCAGGCCAAGGTGAGGTTAGAATGTGGAATCCGGAACAGGCGGCCAAGCAGGCTCAGCCTGATAAATGGCGCCTGCAGAAAGCCCACAGCTAACATTTTACTTAATGGGGAGACGACAGAACATTTTCCTCCTAAGATCAGAACAAGGCAATTCTCATTCTCATCACTTCTGTTAAACACAGGTTCTGGCCAAGATAGTTAAGGAAGGAAAAGAAGCTCTAAGGTATCTCGAGTATAAAGGAAGATACAAAACCATGTTTACTGGCAGGATTCCGTCTGTATAAAACCCTAAGGAACACGCACGTGTGCACCTGCTGCACTCATTCACAAATCATCACAACTAATAAATGAGCAAGGTAGCAGGACACAGGATCAGTGTACAAAATCTATTGTATCTCTATACATTATTAGGAATGACCTAAAAGTGAAAGGAAGGGAACAGCTCCAGGCTGGGGATGTGGCTCAGTGGTAAGCATGCTTGCTGGCATGATTAGGCCCCAGGTTTCAGCCCCAAACAATGCAAGGAAGAGAGGAGGGAAGAGAGGGGGGAAAGGGAGAGGGAGAGAGAACAGCACATCTCTTTATAAAAACATTAAAAAGAGTAAAAAACCTAAAAGTGAATATAACAAGAGATGTGTAAGATTTGCACTTGGAGAATTACAAAGCAGTGTTGAAAGAAGTTAAAGATCTAAGTAAATGGAGAGATATTATAAAACTTAATATTAAAATGACAATAATCCTTAAATTGATCTACAGAGTCAACAATATCTCTATCAAAATCCCAACAGGTTTTCTTATGTAAATAAACAAGCTAATCTTCAGAGTTCCTATGGAAATGTAAAGGACTCAGAATAGCCAAAACAATCTTTTATTTTTTCTTTCAGCACTAGGGATTTAACCCAGGGCCTTCACATAGAACTGCATCCCAACCCCTTTTTATTTTCAGAAAGGGTCTCCTTAAGTTCTCTTGCCCAGGCTGCTCTAAATGTGTGAACTTGCAATTCTCCTGTCTCAGCCTCTCGGAGTACTGAGATCACAGGCATATACTCCACCATGTGCATCACCAACACAGTCTTAATTAAACAGTAAGTAAGAGTTACACTGCTTCATTTCACAGCATACAGGAGTTGAGATCATGTGGTACTGGTGTGAAGATGTGCTTACGGAGAGAGCAGTAGGGTTGAGAGGCCACAACTAAACCCTATATTTTTTGACCAGCTCGTATTGTTCAAGGGTACTAAGATAATTGAGTGCAGGAAAGAAGAGTCCAGTAAATGCTACTGTGTCACATACATAGCCACTTAATGAAGCTGGACCCATTCCTTATACCATATGTAAGAAACAAAAGTGAATCATAGACCTTAATATAAGAGTTAACATGATAAAATTTCTATAAAAAGGCATAGGTGTGTCTAGGCCCATGGTGCAGTAGTGTCATCCCAGCACTTTGAGAGGCTGAGGCCGAAGAATTGCAAGTTCAAGCACAGCCAGGGCAACTTAGTGGGTTAGTGAGACCCTGTCTCAAAGTCAGAAATCACAAATAAATAATAAAACAATAAAAGGTTGAGAATTTATCTTAGTGTGAAGGCCATGGGCTCCATCCCCAGTACCCCCAACCCCTTCAACAAAGAAAACGTAAGAATATGTTTTGGTGACCTAGGCTTACGTGGCAGCCCTCTTTGCCCCTCCCTCATGGAGTGGGTGGGCTGCTGGCTTCTACAACAGCATGGACAGGTGATGGGAATCTGGCAAACTGCAGCCTCCCCCCCAACACCACCACCACACCATCTGAAAAAGAACTGGTATCCAGAATATGTAAAGAAATGTTACAACTCAATAATAAAAAGGCAAATATGTGATTGAAAAAATTGCAAAGGATTTGCATAGGCATTTTTTGAATGAAAAAATCAAATGGCTAATAAGCACCTAAGAAGGTGCTTAGTATCATTAGTCGTTAGGGAAATGCAGATCGAAACCACTATGAGATATCACCTCATCTCTTCCCAAGAAAGCTGTAAACAAAAAGAGGCACATAATAACAAAAAGTGTCCAGGATGTGGAGAATCTGGACTCCTCACACTTTGCTGCTAGGAATACAAATTTATGCAGCTGCCTGGGAAAATAGTTTGATAATTCTTTAAAATGTCAAACATAGTTATCGTGTGACCCAGCAATTTCACTCGTAGGTATGTATGCAAGAGAAATGAAAACATATGCCCACACTAGAGCTTGTACATGGCTGTGCATAATGGTACTATTCATAATAGCCACAAAATGGGAATAACCCAAGTATCCAAAAATGGATGGATGACTAAATAAAAAATGCAGACAATGGAATATTACTCGACAATAAAAAGGAACAGAGTTGATACACAGATCTATGCGCATGCACTTCAAAACGTCATACTAAATGAAAGAAGCCAATCACAAGGATCGCGTGTTCTATGAATCCATTCATACAAAATATCTAGCACAGGCAAACTCATGAAGACGGAAAGTGGATTAGTGGTTTCTGGGCTGGGAGGAGGGGGAGAATGGAGAGTGGCTGTTAATTAGTTCAGCATTTCCTTTTGAGGTAGTGAGAATGTTCTAAAATTAGATTGCATGTAATATTTGCACAACTGTGAATATGCTAAAACCCACTGAACTGTGCACTTTAAGTGAGTAAATTATACGGTTGATTAATTGCATCTCATAAAAGCTGCTCTTTTAAAAGACCAGGGGCGTTTTGGACAGTGTGGGGGCTGGGATGTGAGGGAGGGGAAGGCAGAGATCTGGCACACATCTTAGTCTGGCAATATGGCTGATAGCAGTTTTCACCCAGAGGGGTCTGTTGGCCGCAGGGCAGGTCTGGGGACCGTTGTTCTTCATTTCAAGACAATTTGGAGTTCAAGGCTATTTCAGTCCAGCTCGTAGGAAGAGCTTGGCGAGCGCCTGGGGAATGCCCAGGTCTGCGTCTTACACACACACACACACACACACGCACACGCACACGCGCACGCACGTACACACGCGCACACACACACGCACGCACGCGCGCGCTTCCTTTGAAATGTTAATGCTGTATGAGTACTGCTCCGTGATTTGTTCATTCATTCTTTCACATTCATTTATTCACACTTTATGATACTGAGGATTGAAGCCAGGGCCTTCATGCTGAATAACATCTCAGCCCTTCCCTCCCTCCCTCCCTCCCTTCATTCCCTCCCTCCCTCCCTCCTTTCTTTTCTTTCTTTTTCTTTTTCTTTCTTATTTTGAGACAGGGGCCTCACTAAGTTGCCCACTGAGTTCAAACTTGCAGTTCTACTCCACTTCTCAGATTACTGGGATGACAGGCTTGGGCTGCCCACACCCAGCTCCATGTTTGTCTTAAGAAAAATACTGTCATTTGTCACTGAGTAAAACTGATGTCTCAGGGAGATGTACATGCCTCCTCGTGATCTAGAGTGCTTCTGCATGCACACTGCTAGGTCCCCCAGGGAACTGCAGCAGACAGGTACCTCCTGGGCCACCATATCTTTCGCATGGAGGGAGGCTGATGCTGGCACAGCACCTGCCCTTGTGGGGCTTTAGAACAGGGGCTCCAACCCCCCTGAGCAGAGCACAACAGTACTGATCCTTGGGCACTGGGCCAGATGGGCACTGAGCAGGTGAGCTTGAGCGAAGCTCCGCCTCCTGCCAGCCACTTCCCTGGGCTCCGGTGCTGCTGCTGCTCTGGTGGGAGGCAGAACTCCATTCTTGGCTCCCCTCCTGCTGCTCCTTCCATCTTCCAACAACCTACTGCATAACAAGTGTCCCCCTCCCCTTGGGAGAATGGTCTTCAATTAAACTGATCCCTGGTGTCAAAAGGTTGGGGACCACTGCTTCAGAGGATTGCCTCTACCTTGAGAAGCATCAGTAGTGTGGGGAGAGCCCAAGATTGAAGGGTGGAGCAGCACATAAGAATGTGACCTTAATTGAAGACCAAAGTTTATGCTCACTGTGTGTGTGTGTGCCTGCACATATTTTCCCCCCATTTTACTGATATGTATACGTGCAAAATTTAAGGTTTACAATGAAGTTTAGCATTTTGTGCACATATGTATCTTGTCAAGGTGACAAGGACTTTCCCACTCTCCTTTTGTCCTGCCCCCTACTCACCCCTTCCTCCCTCCCCACCCTACCCCCTTGGTTCACTTTGTTTTTCGTTTTAAGTTCCAAAAGTGTTGCTGTCTGGGTCTCTCATATTTTGTGGGACTGGAGGAGAGAGGTTCTGGGGACCATCCCAGGACCTTGCACATGCTAGGCAAGTGCTGCACCACTGAGCCCCATACCCAGCCACAGAGTAGTATTTTTTATTAACAAAATAATTAAAAACTAAAAATCTAATGGAAAAACAAATTATGATACTACTACGTAGTGGGATATTATTTAGCCCTTTATGAAGAAAGAAAATATTTAATGATGAAGAAAAAGGTTTGTGATAAAAATAGGGGTTAAAAAGGCAGATAAGCTGGGCATGGTGGCTCACGCCTGTAAACCCAGCACATGGGAGGCTGAGGCAGGAGGATTGCCGTGAGTTCAAGGCCAGTCTGGGCTCCATAGTGAGTTCAGAACCTGCCTGGACTACAAAGTGAGATCCTGTCGCAAGAAAAAACAAACAGAATACCAAACTGTATAGAGTATGAACACATCATGTAAAACACAGAGAAAAGTGTTGGCATAAAATGTGCCAAATGCTAACCTGAGCTCTCTGGATGGTGGACTTAAGGGGTTCTTCTGCTCTCTCTTGCATATTGTCTGTCCCTATCTGTACTTCTGTACCTAAATTTCCTGCAGTAATCTTGAATTGCTTTAATTATTAGTGAATACCACTTATTTGAAATGGGAAGGCAGTAGCTGCAATGAGGCGGCATGATCTGTGCTGTGGATCTGGATGCCATATCCCAAATGGAAAAGTCAAAAAGACCCTGCACTAGAGCTGGGGGAGCTTGTGACAGAGAAGAGGGCTGGACAGGGAGTCCCAGAGAGCAGGAGGAGGACTCAGAGGCAGGGACGTCGAGAGTAGGAGCACTGTGGAGAAAGGCAGAGAAGGTGGGCTGGGTGATGACATGGACGTGAAGGAAGGACAGGGACCTCTGGAAACCTGGCTTCCTCCTCCAGTTGCTGTGAGGTTAGATTTAAGCAAACACAGGGAAGCAGCCTATTTTGTGGGCTTTGGAGTGGTGCCTGCAAACCAGTTTGCCTCCAGCTAAGTGATCTTAGGAATGCTGCCTCACCTTTCTGAACCTCTCTTTCCTCGCCTGTTAGGTGGTAACAATATTCTATTTGTTTTCTTGGATTAAATGAGATCATGCATGGAAAATACTTGGCACAGCCTCATGCCATGTTAGGTATCATTTCTGTTTTCCACAGTTGTTAACACTACACAAGGCACCTCTGAGCTCCTAGTCACTTTTTCATTGACAGACACAACACCTAACACCCAAAACTTCAAGAAGGAGAGATTTATCTTAGGTGATATCCATGCATGGTTGGCCAGCTCCAGTGGTGGAAAGGCCCGAAGTGGAGAAAGCTCTTCATCACATTGTAGTTAAGAAGCGGAGAGGAAAAAGGCCTCTGGCAACAAGAATTTACCCTTGCAGGTCACACTCCACCTCCTGACAGCACATAAAATCATCAGTGGATTGACCTACTGATGAGTATAGTGCCACAGGAGCCTTCCAAACACAGGTGACTTCTGGGGCCCATTTTGGGGCCATAACAAGGGAGCCTCATTAATAGTCTGTAGCTTTTGGAGTAACTTCTCCTGGCCCTTTGGGCAGCACTTTCTGCATTTGAGTTTCTGAAATATCCACCCTTCTCTCCTCCCCAGCCATTCCTTCTGCCACCATGAGGAACATCTTCAAGAGGAACCAGGAGCCCATTGTGGCTCCTGCCACCACCACTGCCACAATGCCAGTTGGACCTGCAGACAACTCCACAGAGAGTGGGGGTGCTGGGGAGAGCCAGGAGGACATGTTTGCCAAGTTGAAGGAGAAGTTCTTCAATGAAATCAACAAGATCCCCCGTGAGTGGCCTTGTGGGCAGAGGAAGGGTGGGCACCACTGGATTGGGCTAGGCTCTTTGCTATTGCTGGGATCTCTAGGGTCTTTTGGGAACTCCTCTGTGTGATGGGAGGAGCATTATCTGGAACTAACAAGTGGTCTGAGGGGTTTATGTGCCCCAACCCCCAAGGGGAATTAAGCTTTAAACTTAACTATCAAAACATGAAAATAAGAGATGAAAATTATGAAATACAAATCACTGTTCCACTTTCAGTAACATTTTAAAACCTTTATTTTAGAACGTGAAATATAAGAAGTCTCTGCTGTTTCTGCATTGCTGGCAAAGGCTATCAGAATAGACACCAGAGGCACAATTTGTGGGCGGAGCAGCTACTTGGGTGGGAGCTGATGGTTCAGAACCATGGAGAGCAGCCTAGGGTCCATCCCTACACACCTGGGCTGCATAACCCCAACCTTTTAGCTTTTCTTTCTTTGTCTCCTCTCCAATTTATATATATATATATATATATATATATGTGAAACAATGTTTACAATGAACTTGAGTATTTTGTGCATATATATATATATATATATATGACATCATCTTTATAATTCCTTCCCTTTTTTGGCCCTCCCACATCTTCCCCATCCTCCCTAATTCCCATTATCATACCCATTTGGTTCTACAGAATGCCTGTATTCTAGGTTTCTGAAATCCAAGAAACCATGCGATATGTATCATATTTAATTTTCTGTGTCTGACTCACTTCACTCAAATCACCATTATTTAGCTCAGCTTTCTAGCCCTAGAATGGGCTGTGGTGGCCATTTCTTAATGCCTCTAGGAGCCTTTCTGACACCAAGTGAGCCCTCTCAAGACTGGGCAACATGGGTGGGTGCCAGGGGCTCTTCTAACACCCAGATGTAATGAGACCATCTCCCTGATGTGGGATGAACCAGTTCTCCAAAGATTGAACTGGTCTAACTTTATTAACAGTAACACTACTGTCTTTCCATGTAAACACCTCCTGCTCTCTGTCATTTAGTGGGCTGGGGGCATAAGGGCAGAGGCAGAGCAAAGAGTAGGGTACTAATGACTTTTCACCCAAGGTATATGTGACTTATGTGCAAATCACCCATGGACATATGGTTAATAAAAAGTATAGAGATGAGTATTATGGGGAGATCGTAGTTCTGACCCATATCTGCCAGTACTCTGGAGCCAGGCCTGCAAGTCTGGCATGCTGACCCTGGGGCCTTCTCTGTGGGCAGTGCCACCCTGGGCTCTGATCGCCATTGCTGTGGTTGCTGGCCTCCTGCTTCTCACCTGCTGCTTCTGCATCTGCAAGAAGTGCTGCTGCAAGAAGAAGAACAAGAAGGAGAAAGGCAAAGGCATGAAGAACGCCATGAATATGAAGGACATGAAGGGGGGCCAGGTAGGAGACGTGACGTCGTGGGCCAGGAAGGGGCCCAGCCAGCTTTCCTGATACAGAAAGGTGAAGCAAAGGCCTCTGGCCCCCACAGCCTGACTGGCTCCTCCCCTGTCTCTGTGTGGCTCAACCGTAGCGTCATCTCCCCATCAGCTAGTGGGAAGGTGGCTTGTTCATGACCTCATCATTGAAGAACAAAGGAAAGAACAGATGTTGACCCCCAAGGAGGCTGCTGGAGGGACAGGCCACTGCTGCCACCAGGAAGGTACCTGGGCAGCCCTGTGTTTTCCCACCAGGAGAGGCACAGGGCTTCTACCTAATACAGTAGTGAGTTATGAGGCAGAAGGATCCCAAGGAACCAAAACAGGGCAGATGGTCTCTATTACTAATCATACAACTTACTCTAGTATGACAGAAGTCCTGGTGTTGGTCATACTAAAGGTCCCTCCTTTTTATTTTTGGAAGGTCTACAGACTGAACCCAGGGCTGTGTGCATGCTAGGCATGCTGTCTACCACTGAGCCACTCACCCAGCCCTAGAAAGGTCCCTTGATGAAACAGAGTCTCTCCTTTTAAGTTCACAGAGAGACTCCCATGTGTTCCACACTCTCATGTCTATTTTGCAAATAACCAGGCGAAATGTCAGTGTGGGGGGGGGGGGGAAGGAAGGGGCCACATGGCCTCTGCATGCTTGTGTGTTCAAGTACACGTGTGTGTATATGTGTGCTGGTGTGTCTGCCTGGACCTGAAAGGGGCCTGAGTGGGTGTGTGGGCAAGTGGGGAGTTCTGAGAGTGACCTGGGTCTAGCCCAGCCTGGTCTCACTGAGTTGCTGTGGCAGCAAACTGGCTTGAGCTGCAGAATTTTCTCTCATGTTGTGTTCTTCCTTCCCTTTCTCCCTCTGTGGACGTGTTCTGCTCCTGCCTGTGTGGACTGCTGTCCTGGTATGTCTTGCCCAGGATGTGTGGGTCTCAGTTGGGGAAAGTACTGGGAGAGGATTTGCAAGAGAAGCGGGTCCCCTGTCTGAAGACACTGTGGGCCATGTGGCAGTGTGTCAGGCCTCAGAGTGTGCTGTATGAGGAGGAAGGAAGCACACTAAAACCAGACGGTGTCTTCCATACAGGGGTCAGGTGGGCTGTGGGGAAGCAGAGCCCTCTCGACTTGCCACACTCCATCCCTCAGCTCCGCTCCACCTCTGAGTTGTGGCTGGGCACAGAGAGGCTGAACACAAACTTGTTCCCTGGTGCTAAGTCTGACTGCCCTCTTCTTCCCCTTTAACCCTTTTCTGCATTTCTGCAGCTCCCTCAGGATGACGATGATGCGGAGACAGGCCTGACGGAGGGAGAAGGTGAAGGGGAGGAGGAAAAAGAGCCAGAGAACCTGGGCAAACTGCAGTTCTCTCTGGACTATGATTTCCAGGCTAACCAGGTACGTGAGAATGGACTGGGGTGGACAGTGAAGGTGGGGGCTTGGGGCCTGGGTGGAAGGAGCGTAGAAACAGTTATCCCAGAGACATGAGGTGCTGCTCCTTTCCACGGTGCAGGTTGGAAACTGAAGGGCATATATGTCTAGATATTGACCCCGCATGGCCACCAGACAACTCTGAGGAGGGTCCAGGTGGATTCTGTGTAAACCTGCGCTCCAAACTTCAGCACATCAATTGCTTTATCAACTTCAAGCTCCCCAGAGGTCATTGAATGTTGCTGGGATAGAGGGGGAGCCCAGTCTTCTGCTGCAGCACCACCTGGCCCCACTCCACAGCTGCCAGCTCTAGGGAGGGTCAGGTGGGAACTGGTCTGGGGCCATTCCTGCTCTTGGAGCAGTGACTTAGGCTTTCCCCTGTTTTCTTCTTTCCACAGCTCACTGTGGGTGTCCTACAGGCTGCGGAACTACCTGCCCTGGACATGGGGGGCACTTCAGACCCTTATGTCAAAGTCTTCCTCCTCCCAGACAAAAAGAAAAAATACGAGACCAAAGTCCATCGGAAGACACTGAACCCTGCTTTCAATGAGACCTTCACTTTCAAGGTGATGAGGCTGGAAGGATGATTCTAGCTCCATCCCAGACCTGAGCTCTTCAGCTCTTTCCTTGTTCCTTAGCCACAGCTGGGCCCTGGGACCAGCTCAGTCTGGACCAGTGGCCAGCTGGGTGCGGGTCCGTGTGTATGGTCATTACCAACATCTGTGGAGGATGGAGAGCCCCCTCCCCCGCATCCGGCCCTCATACTCTGCTTCCCTAAATTTTTGAGTCCTTTTTTTCTCTCTCTACAGACTAGCCTGAAACCCTGTGAGCTGGTCGGGCCAGGGACCTGCCCACAGCATCTCCTGGGGTGCATGAGTCATTTCAGCATCTTCTGATGCCTTTGTGCCCTGCAGGTGCCATACCAGGAGCTAGGGGGCAAAACCCTGGTGATGGCCATCTATGACTTTGACCGCTTCTCCAAACATGACATCATTGGCGAGGTAAAGGTGCCTATGAACACCGTGGACCTCGGCCAGCCCATTGAAGAATGGAGAGACCTGCAAGGTGGAGAGAAGGAGGAGGTAAGAGGACTGAGCCAGACCCACCAGAGAGAGCAGAGCCACGGCCCTGGCCTCCTTACCTTGGCGTAGCAGAAAGAGGATGGGCTTTGGAGTCAGGCCTCTTGGATTAAGGTTTCAGCTCCACGTTGCTGACCTCTTACCCTGGACAAGGTGCTTAAGCCCTTTGGTACTGAGCTTTCTCTTTCTGTCTCTTTGTCTCTTTTTTGGGGGGTATGTATGGGGGGCAGGATCTCACTATGTAGTCCAGGCTGGTCCTGAACTCACTATGGAACCCAGGCTGGCCTCAAACTTATGAGAGTCCTCCTATCTCAGCCTCCTGAGTGCTGGGATTACAGGCATGCGCCACCATGCTCAGTTTATGTGGTGCTGGGGAACTGAACCCAGGGCCTTGAGCTTGCTAGGCAAGTGCTGTAAATATTCCTCTAGTCCCTCTAGACTCTTTTTTCCAGATAAGGATTAACTGTCCTTATAAAGTGCTTGGTGCACTGGTGTTTGGTGGATAGTTAACTAAGAACCATAATTACTTTTACCAAAAAGCTTCTGCTGTCACCTAGGGCCACTGATTCATAGCTCTAAGCCTCAGTTTACCTACATGAACACTTCACATTTATTCTAAAGGATCCTTACCACAAGGGCTTGTCCTCCCAGTAACTGCCGCCACATTCATTTACTCATCAAATTTTTAGTGCCTACCGTGTGCCACTCTTCAGAGACTGGTCATTCTTCCAAGAAGAGCCCCCCGCTGTTGCCTGGCATGGCGCTAGGCAGTGATGCAGGGACAAGCCGTCCTTCCATACCTTGGGGCTCATGCTGTGTCTGAGAAGGAGGGCAGCACATCCGAAACAGGGTGTGTATGATGGAATCGGTCTCCCCCGATGTCCCCGTCTGTGAGAAACTGTTGCAGTAGCAGGGCATGGTGGCACACACTTGTAATCCCAGCACTTGGGAGGCTGAGGCAAGAGGATTGCTGTGAGTTCAAGGCCAGCCTAGGATACATCATGAGTTTAGGACCAGCCTGGACTGTATATAGAGCAAGACCCTGTATCCAAAAAAAAAAAAAAAAAAAAAAAAAAAAGAAGTGCAGTGACAGTAACAAAAGGAAGCAAAGCTCTTTGAAAAAACAGGAATTCAGGGCTTGGAGGAATGGCACAGCAGGTAAAGTGCTTGCCTAGCATGTGCAAGGCCCTGTGTTCCCTTCTCTAATACCACATAAGCTGGACATGGTGGCACATGCCTGTAATATCAGCACTTGGGAGGCAGACAGGAGGATTGCTGTGAGCCCAAGGCCACTTTGGGCTACATAGTGAGTTTAGGACCAGCGTGGGCTACAAAGTGAGACCCAGACTCGAAAGAAAGAAAGAAAGAAAGAAAGAAAGAAAGAAAGAAAACAGAAAGGCAGGAATTCAATCTGCAAGCAGAATGGTCAGAAGGAGATGGCAGTGGGTAGAAGGGACCAGGAGAAGACTTTTGAGGTGCCCAGTCTCCACACTGTTGGGACCTTACACCCAGTTCCCATGCTGTGCCCACCTCCCCAAGGCCTGGGTAGGGGCCTCACCACACCTCAAATGTCTGATTCTGCCCGTCTTGCCCCACGCACCTGTCAGCTTCCTCAGGCCATAGCTGTGAGCTGCAGCAGGCAGCCTCCAGGTCACATAGGAATGTCCTT
Organism: Ctenodactylus gundi; assembly: GCA_004027205.1. Lineage (NCBI taxonomy): Eukaryota > Metazoa > Chordata > Mammalia > Rodentia > Ctenodactylidae > Ctenodactylus > Ctenodactylus gundi. The sequence goes on from PVKB01001864.1 coordinate 134,797, forward strand.
AACCATCACAGATGAGGGACTCGTGACGGGGGTTGGGGGGAGGCAGCAAAAACCATAGACCAGCAAGGCAGCAGCCAAACTGGAGGGAGACTGGATGACTGAGATGAGCTGAGCCTTGCTTTCTCTCCCGGACAGCCAGAGAAGCTGGGTGACATTTGCACGTCCCTACGCTATGTGCCTACGGCCGGGAAGCTCACTGTCTGTATCCTGGAGGCCAAGAATCTCAAGAAAATGGATGTGGGTGGCCTTTCAGGTCAGTGCAGTGCTCTTGGCTGCCATTGGGTGGCACCAGCGAGCCAGTCACTGCTCAGAACCCCTTGGGTTCATAGGTACCAGTGAGGAGGAACCACAAAGGTGCCCCGCCCCGGGGGCTGAGAGCGCTTTCCCGAGGCTCCTCTGCCCCCAGGCTGGTAGCCTCTAGCCACGTCCCGTGGACCATGAAGGGAAAAGATCAGTGAAACTTCACTGCCCGAATGGGTTAGAGACTTAGGATTTTTACTTCTCTTGGGAAGGGTAGCGAGTGGATAGGGCTTAGCCCAAGGGTACCTCCCTGCACCACCCATTGTTACCATAACTGAGAGGCTTAGGCTCTGCTTGACTGTGCCCGAGAAAGGGACGGTATGTGGTGGCAGGGGTGGGGAGGATGTTCTGAGTGTCAGATTCGCATGTTAGTGTATGGGACTGCCCCGTAGCTCAGGGAGCTGGTGGGTGAAGCCTCTGCCTCAGCTGTGCCAGAACCATGGTCTCCAGCTCTGTTACTGACCTGGTGTGTGACCTTGGGGTGGGGGGGATCATTTCCCTTCTTTGGTCTCAGACTCTCATTTGCAAGGTTAGGAAGGTTGGATGGCATCAGAGGTGGGCCCTGCCGTAGCAGCTCTGTCCTCTGCCTAGCACAGGCATTGCCAGTTAATCCCCACACTCCTCACAAGGCCTTAATCAGACCCAGAAATTTCCCCAACACGATGTTGCAGGGAGCCCTAACTGCCTGGTCAGTTGGTCCTTGAGGCGGAACCTCTTGGCACCTTGAGCTGGGTGATTTGGCTGTGCCTGTTGGCTTTCTGTCTGATGTCTCAGGGCTTTCTGAGAGGTGGGTCTCAGCGGGGTGTGTGGATGCTGAGGCAGGCCTGGTGCGCCGCAGGAGAGGCCGCGAACTGAGCAGCCTTGGGCTGGGGCTCTCCCTCCACAGACCCCTACGTGAAAATCCACCTGATGCAGAACGGCAAGAGGCTCAAGAAGAAGAAGACGACGGTGAAGAAGAAGACCCTGAACCCCTACTTCAACGAGTCCTTCAGCTTCGAGATCCCCTTCGAGCAGATCCAGGTGCTCAGGCGCTGTGGGGTCTTAGTCGCACAGCCAGGGTCAGGAGGCAAACGGGAGTGGGGAGGTCGAGGGTAGGAAAAACACCAAGGCCGTGGACAGCTCTGTGAGGTAAGGAGGCCTCGGGCTCGGGGTGCTGCAGTGAGCTTCGGCCCTGGGGGCTTTTCTGCAGGGCCTCCTTTTTCTGAGGCAAGGAATATAAAGTAGCTCAAAAATATAACATTTCTTAAAGACTTTAAGGAACGTGATTTTGTGTGCATGGGCACATGAGGGTGATACCGGTGAGGTAGGGAGCGACCGGGGAGGGGTTGCTTCGGCCCTGCATCCTCCCCGGCTGTGTGTTCCCCCTTGGCCACCCATGCTCCACCTCATCTCTCCTCTTCTCCCTCTATCGTTTCTGCCCCCCTCTGCGCTTCTCCCATCTTTTACTTTCCTTCCACAGCACGTTCTCTAATGTCTGAGATGAAGCACATCTCTCCAGATCTGGGTATGATTGAGACCTGGTAGGAGAAGAGCTGTCCGTGTTTGAGGGAGGGAGTCAGATGTGGCTTCCGGAACGGTGGGTTCTCCTGGGGTTGCAGTCTCTTCTTTGCAGTGGGATGACCCCCCATCCTCTCTCCCCTCTTGTAGGGCTGAGGGCAAGAGTGCCAAGGGTGTCCTCAGAAGTTAAGATGTCTCTGGTATCATTTATGGAATTTCTGAAGTGTGAGCCCAAGAGGAATCTTTCTGCTGAGGAACTTAAGACAGATGTAGGGGCTGGGGGTACAGCTCAGTGATTAGAGCAATTGCCTAGGAAGCTCAGCGCCTCAGGTTTGATCCCTTCGCACCACATAATAGTTAAGCATGGTGGCACATGCCTATAATCCCAGCACTCGGGAGGCTGAGGCAGGAAAATTGCCATGAGTATCTAGGTCAGCCTGGACTACAGAGTGAGACTGTCTCAAAAAAAAAAAAAAAAGTCCTTGTCCTTTCTCATTTATCCACCATACTCTCCTGAGCATTTCCTAAGAGCCAGGCACTTACCAGGGGCTGGGGACACAAGTGTGTAGAAGCTGTAGTCCTGGCTCCCACAAGTCACATGGTGGGAAGGACCAGTGACAAGCATAGTGAGATGACAGCTTCATTGAGCATAAGGCAGATGACTGAAAAGTTTAGGGACTGCTCCCCAGAGACAGCTTTGTCCACAGGGTGAGTCTCAGTCAGCTGGGGTTGGGGGCAGGAAGGTTCTGACCTTCCCCTCAACAAATCCAGCAGGTCACCAAGTCTTCTCGATTCTCTGTTCTAAATACCTCTCCAAGTTGGCCCTGACGTCCTATCCCCACTGCCTTGGGTCAGGTCCTCAGTATCCATAGTTTCAGACCCACTAGCAACTGGTCTCCTTCATCAGGACCCATCCTCTCCCAGTGACTCTTCTACCTCAATGCCACAGTTCTCTTTCCAAATTATCCGTGCTGCTCCTTCCCTTAAAAGTCTTCAGGGCCATCAACTGCTTGTCTGAGGGATAAAATGCAAACTCCTTGGCTGGTCCCACCCACTCTGATGACCTCACTTCCTGCCTTATCATACTGCTCACTGTACAACTCAATGACTAAACTTTGAATGTTTCTCAGTTACCAAATGAACATTCATATCTCTGTGCCCCTATCCAGGCTAATCTTTCCTTGAATTTTCTTTCTTCTTCTATAAAAATCCCCAACATTCATGTTCCAGTTCCAGGGTCACCTTCGTGTGAAGCCAGGCCCATTTGACGCAAACCTCCTCTGAATTTCTGTAGGACTTGTGTTTAGCTCTCTAGCATAATCATCATTACTTTGTGTTACAAGGTTTTGCCTGCTGATTCATTAGAGGAAAAATTCATCTTTCTACCCACCTTGACAAGTGTCTAATGTAGCAAGTACTAAACATTTTCGCATACTTAGTAAAGGCCTGTTGATAGATCACCTCCAAAAGGTGTAACTTCTGCCTCTATATAAATTCATTCTTAGTTGAAATGAGACTCCTTAAGCAGGGAGTCCTGGGAGATCCTTTCTTCCCTGTCTTTTGGAGGCTGCTGGAGGGGAAAAACTTGGCCACAGAACTTGTCTTCACTTTCCAACTGCCTCCCTTTTTTGCTTTCTTTGCAGAAAGTCCAGGTAGTGGTCACTGTGCTGGATTATGACAAGCTGGGCAAGAATGAAGCCATTGGCAAGATCTTTGTGGGCAGCAACGCCACAGGCACAGAGCTGCGACATTGGTCTGACATGCTGGCCAACCCTCGGAGGCCCATTGCCCAGTGGCACTCACTTAAGCCTGAGGAGGAGGTGGACGCTCTTCTGGGCAAGAACAAGTAGGCAGCCACGGCTGGGACCCCGCACCATTCTCAGACACTGACGAGATCCAGAGCTATCAATACCTCAGTTATGCAACCTTAGAGGTTTTTTGTTTTGTTTTTCATTTGTTTGTGGTTGTGTCTTTGATTTTCTTTCCTCTTTCTCTTTTTAAAAATCAATTTTCCTTTGATGGTTGTATAAGGAGAGTCCCCTAAGAGGTGAAAGAGAAGCCTGGCTCTGCTCATTGCTCCAGGAGCTGCCCTTGCTGCATGCCCTCTCATGGTTCCCCTCACTTTTCCAGTGCTTCACTTAAGCTTCACACACTGGCAGGAAGTTACAGCACTTCCTGTTTTTTTGTGCATTCTGGACCAACAAAATGGCGGCACATCCTGTTTTCTGAAGGCATAGGCAACGTGGTGGCTGTGGTGGCCATGGTGTGTGTGTGTGTGTGTGTAAGTAACAGAGATGTCTGTATGTCTCTGATTATTTCTCTTTATTACTGGGATGAGCTATGGACGATGAAGCTGTGTGGGAAGACAAAGCTCTTCAGTGACCCTGAAATGAAGAAAGCCCACTCTTTAATGGGGGGATTGCCTGTGAGCTTGTGGAGAAGGCTCAAAATGGTGGTCAGATGCCAAACTCTCCCATACTCCTAGTAGGTGTCTCTTTGGGAGGCAGCAAGATGTGGGGACTGGATGTGTCCAGAACAAGGACCAAACCCTTGATGCCATCATAGACTTTTTTTCTGTCAGTCATGGTTTCTCCAGAAGTGAGGTTTTTGAGACATTCATGGAAATGAACTATTCGCTTGATTGGTCAGACTCTTAATAGGGACTGTGAGCCCCAAGATCTTAATAGGGACTGTGAGCCCCAAGATCTTACTCCTTGTTGACAATGAATATCAAACTAAGAAGAAACAGAAGTCCCTTTACCCAGAAAGACAAAGTTAAACTCCTGCATCCTCCCCCATCTAATGGGAAACACAGACACTGTCTCCCTCTTCAGAATATAAGCAGTGTAACTCATTCGCTTTTGCTTCAGTTTTTCTTTTCATTTAAGAGGAGCAACTTGTCTGAAGATATCTGTGCAGAGCCAGAGAACTTTAAGAGGAAACCGTAAATGATCTTAGTTCCCCTGAGGTCCAGGTAAGAAGGGGGTGGTAAAAAGGGATGATGGACAGGTGGTGGAGAGTTCCCGGGATGAGAGAGATGGGAGTGCTGGGATTCTCCAAACTCGTATTCTCTGCTTCCTGAACCCTCTCTCCCAGTGGCAGAGGGCTTATGAGTAGCTGGAGTGGCCTACAGATGCCTGTAGGGAGGCACTAGCCTACCTTCATTTGAGAGGCTTTTCTGTGAATGCCAAAAAATTAGGCGCATTCGTTCTGAATGGAAAAGATCTGCCAGGATTTCTACTCCACATCCCGTTGTCCCATTCCCCAGTCCCCTTTTGTCTGCAGCCCTGATTAAGAAAAAAAAAAAAAAAGCCATATATATGTTAGTCAAGTTTGCACTGAGTCCCCTTCTAAACTTTGAGCCTGGAAAAGAGTCAGGTCCCCATGTGGCCAGAGGTCAGCCCTACCCCTTCTCACCTCAAGCTAGTTGGGATGCTCTTTCAGAGTCTTAGGTGGATGTAGGTGGGTGAAGAGTCTCAGGTACTGATCCTGATGGTCCAGATTCTTAGGCTGTGATTGCTGGATTTGGCAAATAAAAGTACAAAATGCCCGGTTAAGTTTGAATTTCAGATAAACAATAAATAACTTTTAAGTGTAAGTATGTCTTAGGTTATATTTGGGACATAATATACTAAAAAGAAATTTGTTATTAATCTGAAATTCAGATTCAACTAGCCATCCTGTATTTGTGACTCCTGGCTTTTCTCGCCTGTCCCTGAGACTTATACGTCCTGAGAACGTATATGTTCCATGAAAGCCCAAGGATCATTTTCTTTCTGAGCGAAAATAGCAGCACTTCTTGTCCTGCCTCATCTGGGTCACTTCACCTTCCTGTAGTCACCTGAGACAGATGAGCACTGTTGGAAAGAATCGGAAAGAATCAGATGTTGAAGACCTACCAGGAAGGAGGTGCAGAGTGTCCTTTATTTAAGAACTGGGGTGGGTTTTGTTTTTAAAGTATTCATTCATTCATGGCACTGGAGATTGAACCCTCTGAGCCTTTGAACTGAGCTACATCCTCAGAACACTTTTTTGTTGTTGTTTTATTTTGAGATAGGATCTTGCTAAATGGTCCAGACTGGGCCCAAATTAGCTATCCTCCTGTCTCAGCCTCCCAGTGTAGAAGGATTACAAGCCTGTGCTACCAGGCCTGGCTGGCTTTGTCTTTTTGACTGAAGTATGAAGTGAGGGAACACTTCTACCAGAAAGGAATGGGGAAGCAAGGCTTGGTCTGCCCCACTCTCAGATCCTGCTCTTTCCTGCTAGGGATACCTGGGGAGTCATATATTTTTGTACCCGACAGGTGTATACTTAACAGGAAGGTAGGACTCTAGTATGGATTATGAGCTCTGGTCCTTTGGATCAGAGTTGTGGTCACAGTAGAAGTTGTAGGACAATAGAGTGCCTTCAGAATCTGGGTTGCTGCAGAGTACCAGAGTTCTGATGTGAACATCAGGAGTCACTGGGCTCTTCTTCTGTCCCCAGAGCTGTGGGATTTTGGTGATTTCTCAGGGTCCCTCTCCATGCTCATTCTCCTCATGCACATCCCACAAACCGCACTGGTGGAAACCCCCCATTCATCTCATCCCTTCTACTTTCATTCTTTTGCCCTTTCACAATTTACTTTCTACCACTTGAGATTCTTCTCCATGCACAAACCTCATTCACCCCTTCTAGAGCCCAGATTTTCCACCTCCCTACCAGAGAAGGAAAGGAAATGGTAGGTTCCTGTCTAGCTTAGTGTCTCCAGGAATGGAGTCGGGGCTGGATTTTATAATTTGAGTACACCTCTAGTGCTAGCTTGGAGGAATGGAGACCAAGCTGTCCACTAGAGACTTTGAGTCTCGGCACCCGTGGGGAGCAAGTGTAGGTGCCAGGAGCAGGTCTTTCTCAGTCCAAGCTGATCTTGATGAGCTCCTGAGAAGATGGCATCTGTCAGGATCCAGGAGCTGGGGGGACATGCTGATACTTGTTTTCTTCACTTGAAGGCTGACACACTCAAATCACAGAACAAACCCTCACTGCTGTGTGGGTTTACTTCTGGAGATGTTAGGATACTAGGAGTCAGCACTAAGTAGAAAAGAGTGTTTAGTGTGACTTCTGGATGTCTGTGGAGCTTGGAGTTTTTATCCCAAAGCCTGTTTAGACAGAGGATGGTACTAAGGATGGTACTAGTGAAGATTTTTCAGAGGATCTGAGACCATGAGACCCCCCCCGCCAACCTAATGCAACCAGAAATGGGATGAGGTCTAAAGGCTGTTTTCTCACTAAAGAATCACTCCAGAGGGAAGCTGACGCTGCTAGAGTTGTGGGAAGATTTCTAGGTGTTGGAAACAAGTGGAGGCCAGGCAGCCTCACCCTATGAGTAGGTCATTGGCACAATGCTCCTGGAGACTCTCAGCTGAGGATGGACAGCAGGGATTAGATCATGGTTCAGATCTTGGGCTTTTCACTCCCAGGAAACCATATGCAGCTTGTGCCTCTGTAGGATTAGTCTGGGATGATTTTGCTGTCCAGGGCTTTGGTGAGAGAGAAGGGTCTCCTGGGAAACCAGCTCTCTTGTAAACATGCACTCTTGCAGTGGTGTGAGGCTGGGGGTGGTGATGGCCATGGGAGCAACCCACCTCTCCTTTGGGAAGTTGAGGGAGCAATTCCTTGTTTCTTTGATGTCCTATACTAATTCTTGAGGATTCCTATCCTGGGTCTTGCCCAGTCTTTGTAGAGCCTGTCTCAATGGTGTCCCTTTTCCTCGAAGCTAGGTTCAGATTGAGCTATTAACTGCCCTCATCTCGGTCTGCTCTGTCCCTTCCTGTCCCTTCCCACCTCGGGCTAGTTGCGGCCCTCTTTCAGGGTTACAGGTGGGAATCCCAAGTCCTGATCCAAGTGGCCCAGAGACCTATGCTATGGTTGCCAGATGTGTCAAAATTACAAAATGCCCAGTTACATTTGAATTTCAGATAAAACAAGAACATAAACATAAGTTATGTTTTAGGTAATATCTGGGATATAATGTACTAAAAATGATTTGTTGTTTATCTGAAATTCAAATTGAGCTGCCATCCCTACCCTAAAACCATTTCTCCCCCCTGCCTCGGTCCCAGGGGGCCAGAGGTTGGTCACTATGGATTTGACTTAACCTGTTTTTTGAATTGCAATATTGAGAAGGGGACACTGTGACTTGAAGATGAATATATTTTACTTTTTAAGCAACAACAAGAACCTTCTGAAGCCATTTGAGCCTCATCTGACCCCCCTCCATGTGTTTAGTTATATATAAAAAATAGCTATCTATAAACATATGAACAGAATCTTGTTAATCAAGATGCATGTGTCTAACTTTCTGTAAATAGCCGCATGGCAACGCTGAAAGTCCTCTTGATCTCCCAACCCCAAACCCATTTTACAGAACTGGTTGAGGCTGCTCCTTTGATTTTATGTTGTGTAATGTCTTTGCCCCCAGTCCCACCCTATTGGGAATCCTGCACTGGGAGCCATCAGGGGATGGGAGTGGGTTTCTGGCCCTGGGACCAGCCCTGTTGGGGAGATGCTAGAGGACACTGTGCCCCTGAAGGCCTGTCTACTGCTCATCTGTCTGCAGGTCAACCCTCAGGACACGGCACACTGTCTAGCTCGGCGTTTGGGCCCCATGCCTCTGTGTCCCATGTATATGTGGTGTGGCTCCCTTCCTCCCACTGTCTGAATTAACTGAAAAGCCATAAAGGGGGCTTCCTGGTGGAGACTATCCTTGGCTCCTCCCAGGAGCACCCATGTCCCTCCGACTGGCTCCCCACAGAAAATCTGTGAAGGGCTCACCTGTTGTCACCCCTTCTTACTCCTTCAGCCCTGTACCATGAGGGCAGACGGTGTCCAGGGCTTCTGGTGGGGCCTCAGGAGATGACCCTGGCTGGCTTTCTTGACCCAAGTCCGATGAACTCCATCTCCACATTTGGTGTGGATAAGACAGTAGTGTCCCAGGATTCCATGGTTTTGGATACATACTTGGGGGCACTGTAGAGGTGAGCAGTATTTTCAGGAGCAGTGGCTCAGTCTGTGGTTGCATTCCTACCCACCTCTTAGGTTGACAGAACCAACCCTACCTACTCACTTTGGAGGTGTCAGGGCCCATGGGTGCTAACAGAGGCAGGACTCATAGGGTAGAACCTGGGGACACAGAGGGTTAAACTCTTCCCTTGCACTCCATCCTGCAGGCTGATGGAGAGTGCCCTCACAGCAGAGCAGGTCACACTGAGAGCAGCAGGCAGGTGACTTTCAGAGACATGGCTCCGAGATGCCTTGGGTAAAGCGGGTGTGTACTAGGTCTCAACCTTCACATCTGCTCCTGGGGCACCCCAGCCACATGTATCAAGGAGTAGAGATGGGCAGAGGAGATTAGGACCCTCCAAGGTGCCTAGTCATCATGTTGCCTGCAGCCTGGGGCCCCCATGACTCCCAGCAAGGATGGTAGTGCATGCAGATAGCCCAGGAGGCGTCAGACAGGAGAGATCTGGAGAATCAGGACTGTTGTGGACAAGCCAGAGGCAGCAAGTGGGCTTTGTCATTTATAAACCACCATTCTTGTGCGCCCAGAAATTTCAGGGACTTTATGTGCCTCTTATGATTGGGACACAACGGTGGGGGTCACTTCAGAGCAGGCTGGGATCAGCTTCCACTGCCAGGCTTCTCATTCTCCAAAGAGAAACTGAGGCAACAACTGAGGGAGAGGCTGGCTAGGCAGCAGGGGCAGTGTAGGTGGGCATCAGAGTTTCTCCTCTAACTTCATCAGTAGCCAAGATTTCCAGGGAGTCCTCAGCGAAGCCTGACCATTCTGTCCTGACTCATACTCATCTAAGGACCTGACTTGTGTCCTGAAAACCCTGGGACCAGAAAACTTCAAAACTAGAGCCAGGGCAGAGCCTAGCCTGGCCTGGTCACCCTAGGAATGTGTCAGCCCCACCAGGAGCCCTCCCTGTCTTCCTAGGAAGGACACATGTGCAGCCCTGGCCTTCCTTTCCTCACCCCTGCTTGGCAATGCTCTCCATCCCCTTATGTGGACTCTGTTGTTCTTGTCTGATCTCTTGTCAAATTGTAATTTTGTAACGAGCTGCGTCTCCTTATTAAAGAAAAGAGCTGAAAGAAATCTGGGGGTGGAGGGGGTGTCTCCCGTTGTTTTTCCTGGGCTGTGATGAGGGTGGGGGAGGAGCTGCCCCTGGGGGTCATGGTGGTGCCTAAAGTGGAGAGTTGGTTCTGAGGCTCTGGCCTTTAGCTGAGCATCTCCCTTCAGGGAAGTGACCAACAAGGTTGAGGACCATTCTCTTCTTGGGGGTGAGGGAAGACTGGCCCGGCATTCTGGTGGGTGGGAGGGCACACAGCACCTGACAATGAGGATGTTTGCCAAGACCTGACACTCTGACAGTGTGCTCAGGATTGTCCTTGGGGAGGCTGGGGTGGCTTACCTTTCAATGAAGGGACTTACGGAACAGCCATAATCAGACAAAGTTCGAAAAAGCACGAATTCCTATAGTCTTGAATTGCCCCATTGCAAAGACCCCCCTCCCCCAACTTGTCCACGATTCATAAGGCAAAGACATTAGAGGAAGGACAGGCTTTCAGAATGTTCAGAGACAGAATGAGGGGCAGAACTGCCAGAGAGATGGGGAAGGGTTACCTCGTTCACTTCCCACCCCAGCCATCTCCCTACTTGGAAGAAAACTGCCATTTTGTCAGTTTATGCCACGGGGCTCTTGTCCTTTAGGACACGCTGGACTGTGCTTACCTGTCAGGTCCAAATGTAAAAGAGGCAGAAGATGCGATAGGGCGGACAGGGTGGTCTGGGGGCATGACGTGCACGAGCCTCTTCCCTGGAGGGGCTTTATCATAGGTGGGGGTGTCCTCGCTGTGCTGCAGGCAGGCTGTGCAGTCCGCCTTCTTCCTGCAGAAGGCTGGCCACAGGACTGCTGGTTACAACTGGCTCTGCAGACCTCACCATCTCTAATGGGGGACACACAGGAAGGGCATTTGTGGTCTAGGCACCCCTTGCATCAGACCTCAGGCCCCAGGACAGGCCTGAACTCTTCAACCGTGACATCATGTGTGTATGTTCTGCTGGTGCTGGGGCTACAAACAGCTGGGTGACAGCAGGGGAAAAGAATCTTTCCTCTCTGACCTCTCTCCAAGTCAGTGACCAGAGATTTCCGCTTGGCAGAAAACAGGGCTAAGTAGAGCCAGGGCAGGGTTTGTTGCATGGAGGAAACCAGACCCAAACCTTGGCTGCCCAAGGTCAGACCTGGCCACCCACTCACAAGCCCAGCCAGCAGGCCTGGACAGCTCCTCCTGGGCTGGGATCCCTCATCAGGAGTTTGGACACAACCTCCAACAACCCCAAAGTGAGCTGGATTTGGAACTAGACAGTGGCTCTGGATGCCCTGAATAAAAGTGACCTAATAAAACCCATCCGGCATCCAGCAGAGGACTAGGGGTGGTGCTGGGAGGTGGCTATAAGCCCTGAAAACCCAGTTCTTGGATCTCTCTCTCCTTCCCCATGGTAAGCACATACTAGTGCCTATGCAACCCTCTGGTCATACAGCCCTGTTCTCTGCCTTCAGAAACAGCTCTCATCGTCATGTTCAGCTTTGTAAGTCTTCTGAATTTTACATACAGCCTTGGCCTGATCCACTTAGGTAACACAACAGTGCCCTCATGCCCTTGAGAATGGGGCCATGCTGGTGGCTGTTCCTGGCTGTAGGAGGCTGGGCTTCCCATGAAGGATTTTGAGAGATGTGACTGTCAGTCCCATTGCACAAAGTTAAAACACAGATTTATTTACTCATTTATAAATACTGTTGTGTTTATAGGCATCTTATAGATGTGAATATTATTCTCAAACTTTCAAACACAGAATACTTAATTACTATATAATAACCACCAGTAAAACAAAATCATCCATTTCAGGGTTGAAAGGCCACTCAAAATTGCATAAAAATACATTCAGTTTACAAAGCGAGCTGGCTTTCCCTTCCCTCAGTGTCCACCCCCGAACCCCCCCACCCCGAACCCCAGGTGTATTTACAATGGACTGAAGTTAATCCATACACTTTAGCTGAAAAAGTTACATCTGGTGCTTTAATGGTGATAGAAGTGAGACAAGGAAAAGAGAAGTGGAGAAAGACAAAATGCTACTGCTCAGATGGGACAGCAGCGGAGACACCAAGGTGGTTATTTGTCACTCTTCACCCCTGTCAGATCAAGGTCAGGAAAGAGACAAGACTGAAAGGAGGGAAACCATGAAGCCGAAGTCGAGATCTCCTCCTCGATGTACCAGCCAGGCGGGGGTTGCGCCTTCCAAGGGCTCAAGGGATATGAGTTGAAAAAAAGGATATGTTTGGGGAGGCACCTTCCCAAAACCCTCTTCTGGCCCTGCAGGCTGCCTCCTGGTGGCCGCTTCCCACCACTCTCTCCGTACCTGGCCTCTCTGAACCAGAGGAAAAGGTAAAATCTGTTCAAGATCTCAGGAGATGGGAGGAAACAACAGCAAGGGCAGATACAGTGCAGTGCATGTCGAGCCGGAGCCAGTACTTACAGGTCCTTGTTCAGGATCTGTACTCTGATCCCCAGCTCTGGTCCTGGGAGCTTATTCGTGGCTCTCGTGAGTCTTGCCACAGCTGGCTTGCTTTTCTCAGTTCTCTCTCGTGCCAGGCAGGAATGGGCTGAACTGCTGTTACCAGACAATACCAATGCATCAATCCAGTTAATGCTGAGAAGACACACTTCTGCTGTAAGGAACCAGTTAACCCTCTCAAGACAAAGATGGAATAAACCACACATGGTGATCCACGGGCTCCTTGGCCAGGCTATGAAGAAGTCCTCAAGGCCTCTAAGTCAGGCCTCGTGGCCCAGTAGCACACGAGAGGGGGACATTGTACTGGAAGAGGAGGTGGTGGGGGTGGCTGCTGCTATATGAAACTTCTCCAGGTTCTTGGTTGATTCATGGAAAACCTCCTGTAAAGCACCATCATCAGGTCCAAGGGAAGAAAACAAAGACTAAAGAATGTGGAGGGAGATGAGAGAGAAAGGAAGGGGGCAGAGTGTGCTTATTTTGGAAGAATATAAGAGCATCCTGATGTCACCTTAAGGGCCACCCAAGTAAATTTTATTGGAAGCATTAGGAGAAAATTTGGAGGAGAAATAACAAAATATCATTCTGGCAGATTCACAGCACAAAATGATAAGCAGATGAGTTGGCCAATGGCTCAAAGCAAAGGCCTTTTGGGGGATTGGAAGTGGGGGAATTAATAGAACAATATGCTAGGACGGAATTGGCTTGAGTTCTCATTTCTAATCAAGAATATGCCAGACCTCATTACAGAAGCTCCCCACGCCAGCAAATGTCCATGTGTACACACACGTTAGGAGAATGAGGCCGACTCGGAAGCTTTCTGGGGCCACAATATGCATCAGTGCTGTGATCTTTAGGCTCTCCCACCAATTCTTCTCCAAAAGGGCTTCCAGCCCAACAATGCAAGCCGTACCTCAGTTCAACTACATCCTTCACCCACTGCTCTCAAGAAGTGAATATGTCTTTTCTTACCATGCAGTTGGTAGCTGGTTGGCTTGGTTTTCCTCATCCCTCCAAGATCACCTCATTCTGTAATGGCTGTCACAATGATAGTTCCTGGGCTGTAACGGAGCTGATCTGTTTTCCCAATCTAATCAGAACACAGGTGATCAACAGCCATCCCTGACAGGGTCTACCGCTCCTGAGCAGTGTCAATAACCATTAGGGAGTCTGATTAAAATCTCCACTCAGCCAGAGCTGAGGGATGAAGTCACCAGTGATGAGACAGAACACATTTCTATGTGCTTTACTCTCTTGCTAGTGCTTGCAACCTCCATCCTGCTCCACATTAAAATCCTCTCACCCACCAAAGCATGCAGGCCACCTCCACTTGCTGGAGGTTCTCTGCCTTTTCCCCTGAGCTCATATGCAGTCTCGCAGTCCTGTAAGAGCTGAACGCTGCACTGGGCAGCGTGGCTGGGTGGTCTGTAAAAGCGTCTGCCGTGGTAGTCCCTCTGCAGACCTGTCTTAAGGGAAAGACCATCTTCAACAGCACCAGGACCTCCTGCTTCTGAGCTGAGGATCTAAAGGAGGAGCTCAGTAGAACTAAAGGCTGAAGTTTTTACTGAAGAAAATTCTCTTCCTGGTGATAAGCAGAAATGCAATTAGCTTACTGGTTGGGTCTGAAGAGTAGATTACATCTGAGAAACCTGAGGAAAGGTAGTTACGGAAACCTATGAAGCAGCAGCTATGTTTCTTATTAAAACAATCTGTCCAAAGGCTGCTTGCAACAAACTGGTTTCTATCCATTTCCCCACAAGCTCCAATTTCCACCTCTGCAGGTTCTAATATTCTTACCATCCTATTACGAGGGAAAGCAATTGCAACACCATTCAATTACTCGTAATAACAAACTCACTTTTTAACAAGGATGAGAAGTCAGCCTTGGTATGCTGATCTTATACAGTCTGAATCTAGAAGAAAACAATTTTTGTTCCTGAATTTCTAAAATTAAAGGAAAAAATTTATGTTTCAGAAATTTCAAGTTTAAGAAATGTTCTGATCTTTCTAAAAATGAGTAAGTTACAGAAATTTAAGCCAAAAGGAATTTTAAAGATTAACTTGCTTAAGGTCACAGGGATAATACAAGAACGGGCCCTGAAGAACCCAGAAAAATAAGGCTTCTGAGGTGCTTAGCCTTTTATAACTACCTAATTTTGCCATCAAAACAGCCTTGTTTATTGGATCAGAAGAACTCACATCTTTTGAAGAGCCTAGACTTCCCTTCAAAATCAGAATGGTGACCAAGATCTGTAGGTACAATTGGGTGTAAATTTGGGCAGGGACCACCTCTGACTTTAACTGAGTCGAGGTAACTGCAAGTGTGGATATAAATAACGGGGTGTGATGACCCGTGGTGATACTCAGGTGGGAAGGGTCCCAGGGATCCTACAGTATTTCCTCACTATTATGCTCCAGTAGACCCAGGGGCTCACGCGAAGGAGTGGAATGAGGAATACCCCTGCCCACTGGCCTGACTGTTGGATCTGGATGCTCTCCCACTTTAGGTGGGAAGCAGCACGGAAGCAGAATAAATGGCGATGATTTATGTGGTCCTCTTCCCCAGACTGCCACCTAAGGCGTGCTCACACAGTCAGGCCTTCTCCTGTACAGCCACGGCTTTCCTCCTGGAGGAGTGTCTGTGGCTAGGAGAAGCTGCAAAGGGTCAGATAGCTAGATTTAGCAAAGCCTATTGAGAGTTTCTCTTTCCCTCATTTCTGGCTCAATTAAATGTTCCTGGTAGAGGCACAGCCAGTAGTACACACATTTCTTGTGGGATCCACAGGTTATTATGTGGGACTTTAGCCTCCCAAGGAAACTGTGAAATAAGCACGTTTTGTCTGGGGCAGAGGGAATGGGTAAATGTTCCAAATAGAGACACCTAAGTCACCAGAACAATGAATGTTTCTGGATCTCCTTAAACGTGGGCAGGGGTGGGAAAGAAAAATAGAGGAAGTCTAGAAGAACCAAATACATCCTGCAGCTGTACAGAGACAGGGACGCTCTAGGAAACACACCTGGGACTAGCCCGGGAGAGAATGGAGTACATGGAGAGGCCCAAGGCTTGCCTGATCTTCAGTTTTTAGCAGCCACCCCTAAGATATACATACTCTTTACACTAGAGACACCATGGGGCTAGGCCCTCATACCCAGCCAGAGCTGTGTGGAAGGGATCAGCAAACTCCAGCCAGAGAATCTCAGGAATGGCCAATCACTGCTCCCAAAGGTGTGGCTTGTTTACTGGAGAACAGCAAACCAATGCACAGTGCTCACAGAGAACAAAGGGTGTGAAGTTGTATTGAGAACATCATCTTCTACATTCTGATATTTCCTGTGAAGACTTTAAAGTCACAGAACTCACTTTAAAGTGATAGAACTCAGCCCCACCTTTAGCTGCTGGCCAGCCTGTAACTACCACTCAGTATAAGCTGTGGGGGTATTCCTGAGTACCAAAACCAACAAGTGAGGATGGGAGATCAGTGGCCACAGGGAGGCCAAGCAGGTTACTGGTCACAAGAGCAAGAGTCTGGGGATGCCGGCATCAGAGGGAATGGCTGGCTGCTAGGGGGCCTCTAACCACCACCTGTGGGCTTCCAAACAATATATATGTGATGCAATGGTGTTTTATTCTCTGAACAGACCAGAATTCATAATGCTACCTAATAAAATTCATGGCCTGAGAGAAAGTGTCTGATACTACCTAGGATAGTTTATACTTTGAGTTCTTGGCCATAGAATCCAGTATTCCTGAGGTTGAAAGCCTGTAAATTTTGTCACAAGGAAAACCTTTTGGCAAGAGGTGCTTTTAACATGAAAGGCCTGACTGAGTAGGGGTAGTGGGGGTGTCATATAAATCTGAGAGTTTCGAGAACCTTCCTCCCACACTTTGAAAGGCACAAAGAGATCCGAGGATTCCTTTACCTGGTCTATGTAATTTTGAGTAGGCTCAAAATGTCTTCCTCATAACTCAGTTTCCTTCTACTTTGAAATAGGCAGCAATACCCCATCTCCCAGTAACCAAGAAATACCAACAGAATCATTTAGCTAATGCCTTTTAGATTTCCTTTATCTGGAATAAAAGCAATGCTTATGTACAGTGGAAGGTAGAGAACCTCGCACTCTAACTCAGCATTCCTGAGAACTGAGCTTATAATGCGCTTATAATAATGCCAAGTCCCAAGACAAGAAGTAGCTTTTTCAAAAAAATGGGTGGAGATGAAGAGAGAATCCTGTATATTCTAAAGCTGGGTTTCTGTCAGAGGAGACATGGCTTCTGTTTTGGAACTGGGATCCTGAATTATAGCTTCTGTTTAATGGCAACAGAATGTTTTGTAGGGTCACAGAAAACAGCACTGTCATTTTCAGGGAAGATACTAACAGAGGTAGTATATATTAAAGAGAATGGACCCCTCTCCACACTGAGTAGCACAGAGTAATGAAGTCTTAAATGATCTGCACCCTCAAAGTGAACCAAGGAATAAGACTACAAGAAGCAAATAGCCACAACCATATTGGGTCCTTATTGAAAACTAGTGATTTGATTGTGCACTGAGTATACGGAGAACTCTGTCCAGGTCTGGGCATGGCATTTAAAGGCTGTCTGTGTCTAGAGCAGTATGGTCAAGATATGACAGACATGAAAAGCATGTGGTGTGAGGAGTGTGAGGAGCAGGTAACACGAGCTCGAGGTAAGATTAAGAGGAAAGCACCAACCCCATTTATCTGAAGATCTGTCACATCAGGGCTACCAAGGGAAGATGTGGCCTACAGGGAGAATCTACAGGCAGACTCTGGTCATAATAGGAGAAACACTCTAGTTTTTAGAGTTGCCCATCATCCAAGTAATAAACGCATAGCCACCAGCAGCTACCTGACAATGGCCAAGGCTGTGGCAGCAGCGATCCCTGTGACACAAGTGGAAAACCAGATTAAACAACCTTTGGGCCTTGCCACTCTACATGAAAATTCATGACTCTCATCAGGGGTTGGAAGTACCTCGTCCCTTTAAGCTTCTCTTAAAGTCATTTCTCCAGCTTCTAAGAAAGCAAACATCTCTCAACCACATCAAATCCACCAGAAATAATCAAATTCACCACCATTCTCACAGCACACGGCTACTGTCTTCTCTATCATAATGTTCCAAGTGTCCTCAAATGTACCACCTTTGCCATCTCTGGCTTCCCAGCCTGCTTCACTCCTTGGTCCACCTCCCTGCCTCGCCTTTTAGGCCTCCTTGCAATGACTTCATTTCTCATTAGGAGAAAGTGCCAGAGCAAAGAGAAAAACAAGGTCAAAGGGAGGTGAGGCAGAATGGGGTGGTCAGAGCCCAGATTTTCTAATAAGGAAAGTCACTTTGTAAGGAGAAGACAAGTGGGAGATTCCAACAGTAGACTGACACTTAATCCACGGCCCAGAATCATGATTTTTCTAATCCTTATGCTAATGATTTTCTGTAACTGCCAAGGACAACTGAAGTCAGATGCTCTATATTTCAGCTTTTATGCCATCAGGTGAAGGGGTGGGAATGAAGAAAGAATAAAAAATAGGAAGAAAAGGGGTAAGTGAGGCCAGAACCATGTGAGCTTTAAAGAAAGGGCTAGGCACGAGAGAGGAACAGGGGTGAGACTTGTTAGGGATGTTGCTGGGTGTTGGTAGAGAAAATAAAAACAAATCTGTTCCTAAGAGGTGAAGAAGAATGGACAGCTTTGATGCAGTCATGGTCACCTTGGACTCCAAAGAAAAACAGCTCCAGATTAAGTCCACATCCTGCCATTTCCCTTGGGATCCCAGGCAGGGTCCTGGAGTTGCCAGAACGAGACTCACCTATACCAGAGGATACCGAGTCACAGTAAAGACTATGAGCAGAAGCCGTACAATTCTGGACCAAATCCAATGTGGACAAAGTAGCAAATTCGTACGAAGTTGGGAGTCCATAGTAGAGGGTGGTGTGCTCCAAAGGGCCTTCTCCAGGTGGTTTGAAGGATCACAGTCAGGTTCCAATTAAAAAGCTGTCATCAAACTCGGATGAAGGTATGGACGAAATGGCGTTGATGATGCAGAGAAAATATGCAGTGCAGAGGAGAAGGCTGTGGAGGGTCTCCTTCCATCACTGGCTGGATGAGAGGAGCGGGGTGGCAGTGCTGTCCCTCCCCAAGTCTGGAGCCTGTCTATTTGGAGAGTTTGCTAATGACTCTGATGAGGGCGCCATTTTCATCTTTCAGCCTCTGGTTGTCAGATTTCAGTTCTGTTAACACCTGTCGTGGCGGAGGGAAGAGTATATTAGACTCCAGTATGGTTGCCTCTCTACTCCCCCGGCCAGGCTGGGCTGGCAGGAGAGCAGGACCTTCTGAGACAGTTCTCACCACCTTTTTTCCCAGACATGAGATCTCCTTGAATCTTATTTATTGAGTTGGTATTGTTAATATTTAGGGAGACCACTGCCCCTCATTCTTTGAGCCATCATATCCAGCAAAAATATCTTACTTCTTTGTATGCAGTTTTCACATTCCACACTGTATATTCTTTTATTCTACTAAATCAGTAGCTATTTTTGATTGTTCTTGCCCTTGAACATCTCTAGTCTAGAGAAACTGGTAAGAGTGCCAAAGTAGGCTGGTTAGGGCATAGGAAAGGAATTCAGAAAGGAGCAGGGGGAGAGGTGACCAGAAGAGCTAAGGTTGAACATGACTCTGGAACAAAGTATGCAGGCAGGGGGGAGAACTTGGCTTTTCTGCTGTGTGTGCAAGGTGTTTTAAGTGTCTTACTCCTGGTGGTTTCCGTGAATAGAACCCACCAGAATTCTCACTGGTCATACTATACATACCCACTTTCCACTACTAAATCCCAGAGAACTTACAGATGTGGTCACAGACAGATACAGTGAACAACTGCCATATATTTCATTTTCTCTTTAATTCTGCATTGATAGTTACCAAGAAATATCACAAAAACTTATCAGCAGATTTAGGGGCAGTGTTATAATTCCAGGAAACAGATGCTTATGAGGGAAGGAAGAAGTGGAGACTCAATTCTCAGTTCTGCCATCTTGGAATACTACTTTTATTACTATTCTACTTGTGGAACAAAGAAAAAAGTAAGCTCCAGTTTGGATATCCAAGTCTTACTATGCGATCAGGCACTTTGGCCAAGTTATGTTATGCATCTGAAAAAATCTTGCTTAGCTGTTGATAAGGGTGGAGTTTCTATATGGACCTTGCTGGCAGCCAGATTTAGGACAAAGGGTAAGTATATCTTCATGAAGGCTACAGAAATTTCCATTCTCATCTGCTCAACTCAGATGTCCTTTGATCATTCAAACCTACAAGGTCCATGCAGTTGCATATTTAATACCCCTAAAGAAGGGTGGCCTGGGTTCAGGTGTTAGGAGGCCTGCCAGTTTCACTCTAGCCCTTGTCTCTGAAACGTACCACTTGGGAATTTAACTATACTTTAAGGAATATAACTGTTGTTTCCTCAATCTTATAGGAAAGATGCAGGTTATATTAGTACCTATGTATATGCACACAGACATAAATAACAGAAAAATAATTTGTATCAGGGGAATAAAAGGAAAAGATTACTATCTGTAATGTGGAGGGCGTTATATTAGAGGCTTCCTCAGCGCCACGTGGCTCTGTGATACAGCTGATATTTTACAAGTGAAAGGAAGACTTTCATAGCTAGTCCAAGGCAGCCAGGTATTTAAATGACACAACTGATGCTGAACCCAAGTGTGCCCAACTCCAAAGATCATTCTTTCACTACAGGTGAGCTTGGGGGTAAAAACCAAAATGCTGGACACTGCGGCAGCCTAGCTGAAATTTCTGCATTGTCCCTATCATTAACAACCCTATAAATCATATAAATCGTCACTGTCATTACCAGTCTCCAGAACCGTATTCCTGTAGGCAAGCCTCTCATCTTCTCTGCACTTCCGTCGTTGTGTCTGTAATAAACCGTTCTCCTCCCTCGTGAGGCCCACAGGAGGTCACAAATGTGGAAGCATGCTGACATCCATAAAGCGCTCTTTGTGACTGGGCATTCCTACTGCCACTGGAGAAGGGCAGGCAAAGAACCTATAGACTTTACTACAAAGATGTTGATCCAGAAAACACCGAAGCTCCAGCTCTCCGACCCTGCCTCTCCTCCCTTCTCAGCAGTCAGCGCAGCCCTTACTGCTGTGCCTCTGCCCTTGCAGGTGTGCCTACTAGAGCTGGGCTCAGAGGCTCGAGGAATAGCACAGTGGTTAGAGTGCTTGCCTAGCAAGTGCAAGGCCCTGAGTTCGATTTCCAGGGCCACATACTCCTGCCATGTGGTGGCATACACCTTTAATTCCAGCGCTGGAAGGCTGAGGCAGGAGGACATCTCCAGGACTTGAAAATCATAGTTTTATAATAGGATTCCACAGGTGGGAAGAAGCCATATATGGCAGTAGATTCCATTTCACTGCTTAGCAGCTCATCACATCAGAACTGAGCTTTTATTTTTTAATTGTACAAACAACTTGTTGAACTTTGGTGATTTATTTCCACATTAAGAATTCACTTCCTCGGGAAGGGGGACAAAACAACTGCACTGCTGCAACATGCCGTAACTGACAGCTTAAGGGAGTGTGAAAAATATAGTTCAAGTAGTGGAATTGTAGAAATGGGGGGGGGGGCATAAATGTCACTGTCCACAGAAGGAGGGGGACATGAGCAGTATTATCTGATACTCAAATGAAGTTAAAAGAAAGATTAGCTGAGAACCTATGTGAAGCTTCTACAAGTGTGATGTTTAATAAAGCCTATCACCTTCACTCTCCAGACCTCACCTTCTTAACTGCTGAATTTCCAGTTTACCACAGCTTGACGTTAAAATATCTTGGACAAGTAAAATTAAGTACACATTTTTCTCAAATACTACTTCTTGGAGTCTAGAATAGGAATGTGTTAAAGAGGTAGGAGATACAGGGCCCGGAAGCTTCTGAGAGCACCACAGCAGGGCAGCTGCAGGCACGAGGGTCTCGCCTGAGTCGCCTTGCTTACAACTGCATGACCAGCGAGTCCTCCCCTCTATTTTGTTGGTAAATGCTTCGCACTGCGTGCTGAGTTAAGATGGTTTCTCCAGGACAAGATTAAACAAAAAACAGGCAGAATAAAATCTTCTGGTCACGTTGCCAGTTTGGCTGAGTTACTTCATCTTTCCTCTGGCAGGGGTCAGCAAACTTTTTCTGTCAAGGGTCAGAGCGTAAGCGTCTTATGTTCTGCAGGCCACATGGTCTCCAAGTGCTCAGCTCTACTGCTGCAGCACAAAACAGCCACAGCAGAATGATAATATGTAACCAAAAGAGCACAGCTCTGTCCCAGTGAAACTATTTGAATTCCATATAGTGTGTCAAGAAATATTGTTATTTTGATTACCTTTCTGACAACTGGTATGGTTCAGGGACCACAGAATGAGCTGGCAGTGACAAGAGAGTCTTCCCTTCTATTTAGCTGGTAAGTACGCAGTGGCAGAATCTTTTTTTTGTGTGTGTGAGATAGGGAATCACTGTATAGTCCAAGCCAGACGTGAACTTATGTAGCTCAGGCTGGCTTTGAGCTCACAGCAATCTTCCTGCCCCAGAGTCCCGAGTGCTGGGATTACAGGCATGTACGGTCACACCCAGCTTACATGGTGCTGGGGAACTGAACTAAGGGCCATGAGTTTGCTAGGCAAGTGCTGTAACTGCTGTGCTATTTCTCTGGCCCAGTGGCAGAATCTTCTGGTAGGAAAATGGTCTTTTGGAAGTTAACCTTTCACAGGGAAGTCAGAGTGCTGAGAAGGCGGAATGCTGTCCTTTATCCCTTGGCTGCAACTCTGAGGCACACTGCAATTACTCAATAGATTCCTCTTGCTTTGCTTAGGCCATATGCTTATCAAACAGTTAAGACTCTGCCAAACATGTTGATGGCTTGTAATCACAGTGGGGAAGAACGCAGGCTCTGGAACCTTACATAGTTGGTTTGAATTTTAATTCTACCACTTACTCTCCGAGAAGCAAGTTATTTAATTTGTGACTGTGTTTAAAAAATATGTACACAATATCTCCATGGAATCAAGGACGAAAAATATGTAAGGCATTCAGCACAGGCCTTAATAAATGACAACTATTATCATGGTGATTAACCACTGAAAAGATGAGATCTACTTTTTCCCACACATCTTAGACTGTTCTGTAACAAAGAGGGATCCTGAAAATAACTGGGACATCTTTTGGTATCTCTACTTTGTTCTAAGTCAAAGTTCCCAGAAATTTTCTTGGGTGGTGCCAGGCAGAACACAGGCCCACATGCATGCTAGGTATGCACTCTACCCCAGAGCTCTCCTTCTAGCCATTTTTCCAGGATTATTTATTTTTGAGACAAGGTCTTGCTCTGTAGCGCAGGCTGGTCCTGAACTCATTTTGTACCCCACGATGGCCTTGGATTCATGGCAGTTCTCCTGCCTCAGCCTCCTGGGTATTGGGATTATAGGTGTGTGACACTATGCCCGGTTGATGTGGTAATGGGGAATTGTACTCAGGTACTCCTCTGTGCCATATCTTCCAGCCCTTTCCAGGAACCTTGAGGCTTAAAAGCATGGAGTTTGAACCGCACAGTGGCTGTTCAGAGGCAGCTACAGTAATGCTTCCCTTTCAATTTTCTTTCTGCCCATGACAGCATCTGCAGCAGGATATTAGCTCAGCCCTTATGGTAATTTGGGTGCTACAGTTCTAGTGGGTATTAATTGCCAGCTACTGACCCTGAAGGCAAAAGCAAATAGGCAGAAAAAAGAACAGGCCTCAGTCAAGACTAATTAGATTGCTGTTGAAAATTAAAAACTAGTATCAGAACAGTGGTGACCCCATCACACTATCTTGGGACGGGAAAACAAGCTGTCTGCGAGCTTGTCTTTCAGATCCACAGCCAGGGGGAGGCTCCAGTTTGCCAAACATATTTTTTGGTTCTCAGTTGAAAATAAAACCCTGATTTCTGCTTCAGTGTTTGTTGTCTCTTTTGCACAGCGGCCCCATTAGAGGTCCTTACATGTTGAGGGTCTCACTCGTATAGGTTATGTTCTGCCTCATAGCCCACACGGTCAAGATGGAGACAGACATATCCCTAGGGTGCAGAGATTTGTGACAGGGATGAGAGAAATGCCTCCCAAGGCGGGAGGAGAAAGCAAAGCCTTGCAGAAAGGAGGTAAGGATGCTTCTCGATTTCTGCTCCAGTGGTGGGAGGATGTTTTTGATGGTAGCAGAGCCACGCCAGAATAGTTCTACCCTTTATTTCTAGTCTTCTCTACTCAATGTGTCACGTGTGGGGATTTAGTTTTTGTCTGGTATCCAAATGGCCATGGTTCTCAATCCTGTTTGCATAAAAGCATCAACAGAAGAGTTCTGAAATAATATTGATGCCTGGGTCTTAGCTCAACCCCACTGATACGCACTCATATGAAAACAACTTCCATGTGGTTCTAGGTACAGCCTGGGTTGAGTGCCTCTGGCCTTGGTTACCTGAGGCCTAACTACAAGTTCAAGTCCAGGACCATCTCCAATTGGTGCAAGGGGCCAGGTTGCAGTTGGTTACTACTGGTTGAGAAAGCTTTATCTCAGTTTGGTAAAGACCTCACCGAAGAAATGTGTATGCATATACATGCGCAGGTATGTATATGCACCCACATGCGTATTTATGTGTAGCCAAGTTAGCAAATCCATATTCAGTCTCCAGGGAAGGAAATGTAATGATCTTACCAAATACACTGCTGGCCCAGGTGGTCTTCCTCAACTACCTTCCTTGACCTAGGCTATTATGTCCCATTCTAGAGTCTCAGTCCTTGTTCCTTCCATCTCTGGGTGGCCAAGCTTTACGCGAACCTGCACATGGAGGCTTGGGTAGAGGGGATGAGTACCAACAGGGCTCCTGGGACCAACAAGAAGAGTAAACCTGCCTGAAGTGGTGGAGAAAGGAAGTGAGGTGGAGAGGAAGGGCAAGAACTAGAGCTCCTGGTTGTCCGAGGACTCGATGGACTCCGAGAGTCTGGCCACCACTCGAGTCAAGGCCCTGTTCTCAGCCTGAAGTTGCTCGTTCATCTGCTTCAAGGTTTGAATCTGTTTTAGCTGGTGGAGATTCTGTAAAGAGTGAGACATGGAGGAGACAGACAAGACAGAGAGACAAAAGAGACCAGAGGAGAAAAAGTAGGACAAAGAAAACACATGACTTTTTGTTTTGTTTTTAGTTTGCATGCAAGAAAGGAAATAAGAAAGGCAAGAGTAATGACAGCAAATTATGTAGCAGGATAGGATGAGAAGCAATGGAAAAAAGCACTGGGGGATGGGGAGCTGTGTCTGTGCTTCTTGGCCGAGGTCTACGCATGCTGAGGTTGGCCATGTGAACACAGCCACCAGGCTCTCGAAAAGCACATCTGGACTGCTTCTGCGAATGGCAGCCCACCACGTGTCTTAGGGCCTTCTGAGCCAAGCTCACATGGCCGAGCCATAGCCTCAGGGACCCGCCTTCCTTGTCACGGGGACTGGAGCTGAGGATTCAGTGTGTTCCTCAGTCCAGATGCTGCTCTTTCCTCTCTCCCTCATTGCAGCTCTCCCCACCTCAACACTCAGTTTGTCATTCCCACCTGTTTTCTTTCTGGATTATTCTCTTTTATTTAAAAAATAAAACAAGGAAAAGTGAGAGAGATATATTATGTGGCATATACCATTTAGAAAGCTGAAATGACACACACACACACACACACACACACACAGAGAGAGAGAGAGAGAGAGAGAGAGAGAGAGAGAGAGAGAGAGAGAGAGAGAATGGGACAGAGAGCTGGGTGACCTGGCTTGTAGAAAGCTCTATGAACCCAGCTAGCTCTCTTCTGTACAGCAGAGTGACTGTCCAAGACCCGACAACAGCTAACCAGCCTCTGACCTAGTACAGATGACTATGGGAACCATTAGGTTCATAGTTAAACACGCTCTCTATGCCCCAGTTCATATCAATGCCTTCACAGGCAGGGTCATGCTCTGGCTACTCTGTGTGCAAAAGTGGGCAAATAACAAATGTCCAACAATAATGGAGCCGGGTGAATCAGTGTGTTCATCAGTCCTTACTCTCTGAAAGTGGTACAATGGTAAAAGAACAGCCAGACCACAGATATTCTTCCTAATACTCTGTATCTATAAGAAGCTTAAAGAACTCAATAAAAAAGACTGTAACAGGCTGCCTACTCTGCTACGTGTCTTTCCTAAGTGATTATCTACTCTGATCCTGACACCAGGCCCATCAGCTCTTTGGAGGAGAGCTGTGATTTTGTTATGCAAACAGGTGTTCAGGAGATGGACAATCCTATGGGTTACAATGATGACAAAAAGGTTCCAAGTTATCAGAGAAAAGTCTCTCATACAGCGAGAAGGATGAAAATTAGGATGAAAAGGATGAAACTATTAGTGGTGTAACAGCTTGAGAGTAAATCCGTAAGAAAATGAAAAGTAGCAGGAGAGGAAAAACAATGAAAAGAAAAAGTAAACACAGATTCTCTCCAAAAAAGAGAAAGCGGGGCAACCAAACAGTTCCAGGTAGTCACTGGACAGTACTCTTTGCCCACTGTAAGCATCTTGGCCATGGAAGGAACAGAAGAAGAGGATCATGGTTCAACACAGAAAAGTTTAGGGATGGGCAGGGACTAATTGAAGAACCAACCAGTGGAAAGTCTCTGGCGCTTACTCTTTGCTGGTGTTGACACTGGACCAAAGTTTTCAACACAATCATCATTATATGATGTGGTCTTTGTTTCCCAGGGAATAATACAGACAGGAACTATGAAAGTGACTCAGTCTAACATGTGAGTACAAGCACATCAAGGTGCAAGAATTTGGACATCATCAGCATGAGGGAGAGAGGCAGAAAACAATCTGGAGGAATGTTCTATAGGAAGCAGACTCGAAAACAAAGCTTGGCAAGAAGATGGAAAGGACAGCAGGGCACAGAGCAGGGCGGGAGAGCAAAGCTTAGAGGCAGGGTTGGCTAGTGGTATACTGCAAGCAAAATAAAAATCTCAGGACTAATCTAAAAGGGGCCTGGATGCCGGGCCTCTCTCATGCAAGCCTTGGGAAAGGAAAGAGAAAAGGTCTGACAAGGAGGCTAGTGCTGAACGGAGGGTGCAGCAGAAAGGAACGAGGTCAGATGATGGCACATCCCAGATCAAATGCAGGCCTAGCACAGCTCACACCGACATGCACACCTGTCAGAAGCTGCCACTGAATCCTACCCCAACCCAGGATCTGAGTGGAGTTTCTCCCAGGGACAGTTTAGCAATACTTACCTTCCCAGGTAAAGGCCAAAAAGGTACAACTCATCTCATAACCACAGAGCTCCCCATATATCCCTGTTTCATTTGGCCTTGTATTTTATTTGCTCTTATCAGAGTATCAGGCTCTGATGTTACTTTCTGTCCTTGAACACCAACTGTATCTTTAAAGGTACAATGAGAATCAATCCCTCTAACTGACTGGTGCCTACTGATTGCTCCAGAGAGATAAGAGTATCTGTAAAAACTGACTACGGAAATACATACAGAGCAGTACTCTCAAGCTCTACTGGGTCAATTATTTGACAAGACAGTTAACCTGCACTGTTGGGTGACTACCTAGTATACAGAGATTTTGGCCACTAATCACTCTAGTAAAGTTGGTCACCATAAATAAAATTCTTCTTCTAGATGAAGAACTTTAGAACTAAACATTTTCTGTGGCTCCTTTAGGCTCAGTCGTACCAACCTAATAATATTTTACCTCTATATTTGAAGTTTTATATTCAAGGAAGGTATAGACACAAATATAACACAGGTGCAACTAAGAGGCTCTGATGCACCCCCTCTTAATCCCCTTAGTCCTCTAGGAGGAGCTGGGTGATATGCAAATCTGTAATTAGGTTCCAATTTGAGCAAACTGTTTAGAGGTTTTAGAGCCTATAGATACTTCTTCTCCATTTAGTAATGGAGAATAAGTGCAACTGCCTGAGTGGGTAGTTTTTTTTTTTTTAACAACTGAGAATAAAACAAACAAACAAAAAAAACATTCTCGAAGAGTTTGGGGTCAGTCAGACACTCCTGATGTGTCTAGTTTCACTTTATAAACAATTGGTTTTAAGATTGTTGGTGAATGGCTTCTCACTGGAGAATGCAAACACTTTCCTGTATTACAATCTCTACCAAGAACAGAGAAGAGAAGAATTCATGACCCAGTTTGGGAAATCATAGCCTGACAAGATAAGAAGAGAGTGAGACACATGGAAGCCTGTCTCAGAGAGTTGACAGTGACTAAAACACGGAAGGGCTTCCGCACTTATCATTGGAATGAGAACAGAAATAAAATACCTCAAGTTCCCTACGCTTGGCCACTTTCTGGGGCCTGTGTGTGTGTGTGTGGGGTGGGGGTGTGGATTGTATAGATGTGACAGAGTTCCATGAATGGTAGGTATAGGCTGGCTTTAGACTCCTGGGTACACCCTAGGAGGCACCAGCTCCAGATTAGCACGCTGGCCATTTCTTAAGGAGCAATACTGCAGCTGCCTAAAAGCAGAGTGAGATTATATAACTCGGGGGTTCCAAGGATGGAGGAGCCCCCATGCAAATGGAAGCTGTGGATATCTGTTCATGGAGAACTATGTGGACATACTAACACATTGCCCTAAGTGGATGGGAACACTGCTATTCTACATAGTAAGTGAGTTGGGGTTAGAAGGACCAGAAGATGGCGAAGTCTGGCTTTGGGTACTGTCCTGTTATCGCTCTCTGGCTTGTATTTTTTACTTCTGCTTCTTGCCGCTCTCAATCAACATGGGAGATTTAAGGTGTTTGAGATATAAGCAGGTAGTGCTTGCCATGAATGCTGTCAGTTATGACCTTAGGATGGTGAGTAGGAAAATGCAGGACAGAGGTTGGCATTTCTCCTTTATTCTGGAATTGTAAGGATAACAGGGGCATGAGCACAGGAACTTGTCAGGTCCTAAAAGGCTTTTTATCCCCAGTAAATAACCAGCCTTTGTGGGCTACTGCAACACTAAAACTATCTCCCAAAGTGCTCAAATTTCATGAGAGATGCTTGCCCCAGAAGGAGAGACATGGGGATCAGCCTGGTGCCGTCGTGCCAGGGCTTCAGTTTCTTCGCTGAAACTGTGTCTCACTAGAAGGCCTGGCATCATGTATCCAGTAAAATAAGATTCTTGAAGAAAGAAAAGCTCAGCAAGTGCTAGCTGGCTGTGGTTACGGAGCATCATCCACCGGGGGATCAGATGCTCCCAAATCATAGCCAGGTGGTTCTATATTCCCTGCAAATCTCTATTTTGCCCTCCCCAAACAGTGGATTACTTCCTTTGGGAATACTGCCAGATTTTAGCACTCAAAACTGAAAAGAGTGGCAGTGGTCTGTTAAAGTGACTGATGGAGATGCAGGTCATTGGAGGTCATGGTGGAAGGGAGAGGAAAGCAGCAAGCTCTGAAGTGTATCTGGTAGCATGAGCTTATTCTAGTGGGAGAGTGCCAAGCACACTGGAATACTGCAGGGGAAATGGACTGGGACAGGAAATCAATACGTGAATAAATTTTCTCTCTGCAGCAGAATGACTCAATCTGTGCGCCTTCCTGCAAAGGGCTGAGTTAGGGAGGGGAGCTGGGAATAAAGCCTCTGGCCATGCGCAGACTTCACCAAGCACCCAATGGAGGCTCTGCAAAGCTGGAAAACACGTCTTAGCCCCGTTATCTAGCCTCTTGAAATAAAACCACTGATTAGAAAATATGAAAAGTCCAACTTGGGTTTGCCTCCAGCCTACTGAAGATCTCCCCTAAACCAAAGACAGCTTTTTTGCTCCCACCATGCCTGTAAGATGGCCACAGTGGATGATGGGTGGGCTTACAAAGTCTACAGAGTGGCCGAGGAGAGGTGCTCACCTATTTTTCACATGTCATCTCCTCTCAAGGATGTTGAGTTTGTAGTGAAATTTAGAGGGGCAGGCCTGTGTTCAAGTATCCAGTCTTGGCAGGCATTCAGAGAACAGGCATACAAAGAAAGAAAACCTCTTCATACCTTCATCTCTTCCTCCATTTCTGACATTTTCCGCTCCAAGGCTCTCCTCTCCTGTTTAGAAACAATGAGCTGTTGAACATGTAACAAATTTAGAAGGTGCTCCCAATGCTGCCTTCCAGCTGCCATGGAATCACCAGCTTCATGGCCAAAGGGTCTGCCTTCTTGACCCTGAAAACCTCACGTTCTCTGATCCTGCCCCTGTGAAATGAAGATACTTCCCTGACCAAAAAAAAAAAAAAAAGACAAAAAATCACAGGACCTAAGAAAATGAGAGGATATAGGGGAAGCCATTTGCTAGCAAGCAAACAGGCCAGGGCACTCTGAGTTATTCTCTCCAGGCTGAAGATTTCATGAAATTTTAAATAACTGTAAGTGAACAGGGCCCTTGCTCTTTATTAACAAAAATCCATCATTACCTCCTTTAGTAGCACTCCTCTCAAACTTCTAAGAAATTAATTCTCTCAGGATGGGAAGCATATGATGGACAGGGAAGAAGATATCAGCGTCTACAAAGAACATCCCTCTCCTGTGATTTTCCCTCTTCCCTTCTGGTTCTCTTTTCCAGCCAACAACAAACTCCTACCTTAGCCGGAACCCAGTGAGGAGTCCTTGATCAAATGAAATACCAAGGAGGTTTGGTTATAGGTCAAAGGAGAACAATGTAAAACTTAGCCGCTTCAACAGAAGAGATGGGAGGATATTATATCAGTAGGGCCAAATCAAAGCTAGGGTTCATCAATAAATCTAATTGACTTTTTCCAAGTCAAGAATGCCAAATCCTAGAAAAATATGCTGAGTGCCGTTGGGAGGTCAGCAGTACAACCAGAAATCTTCCCCTTAAACATTAAGCAAAAGACCCTGATGACTCTTGTATCAAGTCATAAGACCCAAATCAATGGAAGAGGAGGATCCTTATAAAATTCCTGTGTGTTCCAGGTGATAGGAAGGACACAGAACACTTAGATCTATGTATATATGCACATGTGGCTGTCTGTTTGTGTGATGATTTATAAGGAACCAAAATACATTATGGCTATGTTTATATGTACAGTTTGGCCTCCAGGCAGGACATGCATGAGATGACCTTCCAAGGAGCTGGCTCATCCTAAGAATGGATTACATACAAAGTGCTAACTATCAGAGGAAGCCAAAAGACTAGCAATCAAATTACTGCCCAGAGTCAGAAAAAGATAATTTATCATCAAGCTGAGAATGGAATGTGGCAGAATGCCTGCCTTCTTAAGATGAAGTTTTTCCATTGGCATGAAAAACAAAGTTGGACAAGCCAGAAAGAAGAGACGAAACGGAAGAAAAGAGACATGCACATACCCGTTTCTCCATCTCCAGCATTGATGATCGGTCAGAGGTTTTCTCTTGTTTTTGCTGTGCAAATGACAGGAAAACACTTGTTATTTAAGCTATTTCAGGATAAGTAGAAAAGCAGCCCCATTTGATTTCAATAGACATTCAGAAACAAACAGCAGGGCTCTGGGCTTTCATTTTATCAAGAGTTCCAGCAAAAAGTTTCTGAGAGATCATTAAGCCCAACACTATCACCCTTTCTGAGGTTTGCCAGATTCAAGTGGGGAGGGGAAAAAGCAGCAGTAGTAGTCGCTTAAATTTAAAGCACTCACATTTACAAACATATTACAACACGCACACTTTAACAGCCTCCACTAACAATCCTGCTTTAAATAGGGGAACTATGACATATGGAACTCTTAAGAACCTTTTTGGTTTTAGCACTATAGAGCTGGGCAGTTTCTTAAATCAGTAGATATTCATTTGCTTGGTTGTTTAAGACAGGGTCTCACTCTATAGTCCAGGCCGGCCCTGAACTCACTATGGAGTCCAGACTGGCCTTAAACTCATGGCAATCCTTCTGCCTCATCCTTCCAAGTGCTGGGATTACAGGCATACACCACCAGACTTGGTTTATGTGGTGCTGGAGAATCAAACCCAGGGCCTTGAACTTGCTAGGCAAGCACTCTAGCCAGTGTGCTATTCCTCTAGCCCCTAGACATTTAATAAATAAAGAATTCTTATTTCTCCTAGTGTCATGCCTAGATAACAATAAATGAGAGAAACTATATTGGTCTTCCAGAGGCTTTAAAAAAAATAGAAACAGCCAGAACTAACAATAAAATTTGGAATTCTGGCCCCTGTCCTGGCTTCCACCTTCTATTCTGAAGGCCGTGATTGTCTGCCTTTATACTGCATACTGCACTGACTATGAAGCAGAAGGAAGAAAAAAAAAATGCACTTGTAGATCCTGTGATTTGTCCACGAACTCTGAAGTGTATCTTTCCCCAGCCTCAGAAGCCTAGAAACTGATGATTTTCATTATGTTCAAAGTTTATATATACAAATAATTAGGTTTTTGTTTGCCTCTCTAGTTTTAAATTTTAACCCCTTCAGGGTCTGGACAGACCTTTTATGCCAAAACACCGTGACAGTCTATGTGTTAACTGTCACCATGTAAATGTGTGAGGTTGCCAGCATCCCTCTGCTTACCTTCCAAACAACTCCATTTTTGGTAAATACAGACTTGGTTTGTAGCACCACATTTTTTTTTTTTTTTGAATTTCAATAACGTGTATTTGGCAAAATTGAGTATGTTCCAACACACCCAGCAAAGCAGTTGGCTGGGAGGGATAAATGCTGTTCCCCAAGAGACTGGGAAAGGCTGATTTTGTTTTTAATGCTCTCTGTGTGTTAGTGTGAGCAGCTGGTTTGGCTGTTTGTTGCTACAAAGCAGAGGCTGCTGGAAAAGCCAAGAATCTCAAGAAGTCAAGACAAGCTGTCAGAAGCTTCTGCTGAGGACAATAAGGAGTGAAAGTGGGTTCTTTTGCACCTTAATTTTCAACTAGCCTCAAAATAACAGATGAAACCCAGGATCAGATCAGTGTTTACTGACTGTTGATAATACATGGCATTATTTTAAATAAAATCTCTGTTCTGAGGGTGTCCTGTGAATACATTATGTCAGCTCAGTAATATTAAGGCTGATGTAGTTCATTCTTGCTCCTTATGGTGAGGCTGTAACTGTGCCTGTTTTTTTCTTTTAGATTTAGAGACTTTCTCAATCCACAGAATCACTTGTATTTTAACCAGGTCCAGCTGTCTTCTGTCTGTTGCAGCGGATCCTAGAAATTGTCAGGAAGAGCTGTGCCTGGCTATGTCACCAGGCAGAAGAGGGACTTCTTCCAAATGACAGGAAACTCTCAAGATGGGCCATCTATTCTGAGTATGGCTAAACCCATCTCTGGGAAGTGTGGTGTCCTGACTATTTTGCTAGAATCCTATGGCACCATCTTCCAGGTACTGTCACTCCCTTGCCTGTCCCCTGACACAGGGGCTTCAATGAGATGTGTGGAGGGTACTCAACTGCCTCTTTCTTCCCTCCTAAACCCCTTCTGCTCAGGACTACACAACTCCACATTTCAATCTTTGCTTTTGGGTTATACCACATTACCTGATTAACCAGGCATCTCTGGTTTTCATTTCATGCCTTCCTTGTAAAGGGTCATTTTCCCCTCCGTTCAGATTTTAAAACTCAGTCCCTCAGCATTCTAATAACTTAGTCCCACAACAGGCTAATAACTCAACACGTTTCCTGTTAACTCTGCAATAACCCAAGACAGCGGTTGCCTTAGCTTTCAGCTGCAGGGGCTGTTTCATTAGTGATGAGGTCATTACCTCCAACACCCTCTAAAGCATCATCTAGTTAAATTAGACCCAGTGGTGACAGAGAAGGGCTTACCTCATTTTTCTGCCACTAGCTACTTATTCCTAGGCTGAAGGAAATGATGGCCTGAGGAGACAACAAACGCTCAGGACAAAAACTCTGCTCTGGGACCTAATCCTGGGGTCTAGCATAGCTTCTGCCTCTGATGTGTTAAACGATCACAAGCCATTCATGTTTCTGGGCCCAGTGTGCTGCCTCTCCGAACTTGACAGTGTTTTGCTTATCCACCTCTAACAGGTGCAGATGAGTGAAAGGGAAACACGAGCAAGAACACAGTTCTACAAACAGGAGAACTGACCCTGTCACCCTGGTTTACATTTTTCTACTGAAAAATGAGTAGATACTTGTTAGTTTTCAGATAATCAGGAGTTGTTCACTGCACTCTTAGTTTTCAGTCTTAACACTGACTAGCCCTAAAATCAAGCTTGACCCTAGGAGGCTCCTATCCCGCTGCCTCTGCTGTGCCGCCTTCTCCTTACCTGTGCCATCTTCTCAAGCTTGGACTTCACATCTGCTAGCTCCAGCTGGGCCTCCTGAAGCTTAGTTTTCAATTTTTGGTTTTCAGTCAGGGCAGTCTCATAGAGCTGGGGAGGGGAAAGCAAAATCAGGCCAGCAGGCACGGCATTCCAAAGTAGCACCCGCACAGCCTCATCACCAGAGAAGGACTGGCGATGTCTGCCATGGGGTGCCAGGCAGAGAAGATGGGCACATTCAGCCACGGCCTTTTGTTTTCTTGAAAGAGATGATCCCAGGAGCTGAACATAGAGAGAATGATGATGCTCCAACTTCAAAAATGTTAATCTACCCCTATTTTTTTTTTTTTTTTGTAGACCAGATTGGTCCTAAACTCACTATGGAGCCCAGACTAGCTTTGGACTTAGGATCATCATCTGCCTCAGCCTCCTGAGTGCTGGGATTACACACGCCCAGGTTTATGTAGTGTTGGGGAATCAAACGGAGGGCCTTCCGCAAAGCAAGCCCTTTAACTGCTGAGCCACTCCTCCAGCCCCAGTCTCGCCCCTTCTAACAGTCAGCTCCAACAGACTCTGGTCCTAGAGGTCAGGCTTTCCATTCACTGAAGACTTGTTCAAGGAAAAAAAAAAAAAAAAAAAAGAAACTAAATAATAAAATCAGGAGTCAAATGTTAATCTTGGGCTGGGGGTGTAGCTCAGTGGCTAGCGTCCTTGCACAGTGTGCTCGAGGCCCTGGGTTCGATTCTCCAGCACCACATAAAAAGTACCTGCGCACATGTGTAATCTTTTGAGAGGCTGAGAAAGGAGGACTGCCCTGAGTTCAAGGTCAGGCTGGGCTACACAGTAAGTTCAGAACCAGCCCAAACTACAGAGCAAGACCTTTTCTCAAAGACAAACAGAAAAACTCAAAGAAAATAAATCCAGAAAACAAAATCAAACCAAAATGTTAATCTCAGGTAGGCAGGAGGTACAAGCTTACCATTCCACCCCACACGCTGGGAGGCTAAAAGCAGGAGGATCAAAAGTTAGAGCCCAACCTGGGCAATTTAGCAAAACTCTATCTCAAAACAAACAAAACAAACAAGCCCTCCAAAAACCCACTGGGGATGTATTTCATAGTGAAGGTCTTAGACTCTATCCCTCACTGCTCAGTATCATGAAGAGTTAATCTCCAGGAGAAAAATAAACCGGTTATCCATTTTGTCCACGGACCATTTGCATTGCTTAAAAGTGTGGCTCCCCACGCATACAGAATTAACTTTTGGGGGAACCACTCTGGTGTGTTCATACTGATTTTCATCAAGCATGATGCTTAACAAAAGTATCAACAAAGAAAACTTTCTTTACTTGAAATCCTTACTACTGTCCAGTAATCTCAAGCACCTTTAAAGGAAAGTTTTCAGCAGCTATTCCTGGATCTAGGTAGCAAAAACCAAAAGAAATGGATGAAAAATGATTTAAATCCTGTCCAAGTCCAGATGATAATGGTGATTAAAAAAAACTAACATAAAGAAGTATTTAGATGATATTTACAGAACCTTATTTGGAAGCATTTGCTCCTTAAAAATAATAATCTATCAAATGATTCCCAGGGGCTCAAATAAGACAGCAGTATAATTTTTTCCTCTTCTTACATTTCTTACTTTTCCTTAGTCTTTTTTATTTTTAATTTTTATTTATTTTTTTTGTGTGTGTGTGTGTGTTATTGGGGATCAAGACCAGGGCCTTCCAACTGAGTTACATTCCACACAACCATTTTATATATTTGTTTTTAAGACAGGGTCTTGCTAAATTGCCTAGCCTGGGCTCAAACTTGTGATCCTCCCACCTCAGCCTCTGAGTGTGTTGCGGAGACCAATGGCCTGCACCAATGGGCCCAGCCCCATGCCTTTAAATATTCAATTCTAGGCCTATACATAATAACAATTTGCAATAAATAAAAACAATATGCAAAAGAGTTTTATTTAGCTGGTAGAAAGATGAAGCCAAGAAGCCCACAAGAAAATGTTATGCAAGTGCCTTTTTTCCTGCTTATTCAAAACTATGTTCATTTTTCTATACCGAAAAAAAAGGGTAAGAGATTTTTATATTTCCAAGAAAAGGAAACCCAACAAAAACAAAGGAAGACCAAAACCCCCTACTTTTTTATAATCCCTGTTGCTGTCCTCTTCCACACGGCTGGTCAGGCTGGCCAGACGGGCCTCACGAGCCTCCCGGCGGGCTCTAGCTGAGGCGCGGTCACCGTAAGAATCACTGGTCACAGGGTTACTACTTCCAGATTCCAACCTTTGAGACAGAATGTTAAAGGTAAAAATTGGTTTTCAGAACAAAGTAGTGGGTGACATAAAAATGAAGGGCAGTTTGTGCCTCCTTTAAAAAGTATTTGACAGGCCTAGCCAGAAACTGTGCATAACATTCCTTCCTTGAATATGTGGGCCAGCATTCCAGGATCTCATGGCTGCCCTGCACAAATGTGGAGTTTGAGGGGGGAGGCTGTCATCTGCCAAGATGGAGCTTACTTGAAAAATTGGTGGTTTGGACTCATATGCTGACTTAAATCTCAGAGCTTTTCAAATTAGCTTGGGGTTGAAAAGCATCCCTGAAGAGTGTGCTTTTAAAAGCACAAGTTTCTTGGATGTCAGTGGCTCCTGGAAAATGGTTACAATGAGCTGTCAATGAATCAGAAACAGATGGGCTTGGAAAAACTGGACTAGAGGCTGTCAGTGCACTACAGGCCGGCTGGAAGCAAACACCCCAGGAGTGCCACCACCAAGTCTAACAGCTGCTTTCCTACCCTCTTCCAGATAGTCCACATCAACACCTGTGCCAGTGGCTGGGATGTCTACATCTAGGAACTGAGCTTACAGCTGGTGGGTTTTATTTCTGGTAAGTTCATTAGGGAAAGATCTCTAGGCTGATTATTTGTTTAAAAGATGCAACTATCAACTTGATCTTTAACACCGTTTTATATTATATTTTCCTAGCTTTCCTCTTTGTAAACTAGAATGTGGCCTCTGTCTACTAAGTGCTATGTACAAACCAGCCCTGCAGAGTTCTTCTTCCCCAAACTGGGCTGGTTTGCAGCATCACGGCTGTGGAACCTGCACCTGCTGATTCTGCGGTAACTACTACCAACGCTGAGGTGGGAGGGGCAATTATTAGGAGAGGGACAGGGGCAGTAAGAACAAGGCAGACAGGGACAAAGTAATCGGCTGCTGAGGACACTAATGGCCACTTTTCTCTTATGGAGATTAAGTTCTATATTCTTTACAACATTCTTTGTCTTCTTTTGGTTAATAGAAATCTCTGTACTGGCTTTTCTAACTATAAAAACAACAGATTTTAAAATATCAAAATGTCTATCCTAAGAAAATGCCTGCCCAAAAGGAACCATATTCACAGTTTAGTTCATATCCTTGTAAGATGTCAAACATAAAAATGCATTCAAGTACATATTTCTGTACAAAATCAAGTACATGTCATCTAACATCTCTTCCTCTCTATACTTATTACTGATTATGAATATTTTAACATATAAATATGGTTGTTGACACATACTGCTTCACAAATTTTAGCTACTCTAGAAATACTATAAAATGAGTAATCTTGTTTAGAAATCTTGGTGCGACTGCCCAATTATCTTCTCAGAATAAATCTCCGAAGTGTAACTGGTTGGCCAAAGGCTAAATCTATTTTGAATGCATATATAGGTAGTCATGTATCTATGTCTTATATCTCTATATTGCCCTCCGCAGCTTCTTTTCCAGTCCACTAAGAAAAATATACTATGTAACTGTCAGTATTTTGAATATTTGTAAATCATTAGGGAGATTCAATGTCTTCAGCTACTCCTCATCTCGTCTTGTTTTTTTTGTTTGTTTGTTTTGTTTTGTTTTGTTTTGTTTTTTGAGACAGGGCCTCACTCTGTAGCCCAGGCTGCTCATCTCATTTCTGAATTGCTTAGCGCCAGCTCTGGCGTGGCAGGGTGACTGTCTTGTCATTTGGAGGCACCTCGCACACAGCAGAACCGCTACAACTACCATAGCTTACGAACGCTTTCTCTCACTTCAGCTTTTGTCTCTGTTGATAGTGTCTTTTTGCCAGAAAAAATTTAAATTTTCAGGTCACTGACAATTTTTCTGTTTATCAAGTAATGCTTAGGAAAGTCTCTACTAACATAAAGCTTATACAATATTTTCTTTCACTGTTTTAATGGGAATGTCCTTTTCCCTAAAATATTATAGCTTTTCTGAAGTTTTTGTTTTGATATGGCTTAAGGGAAAGGGGCATAATTTTAGAATCAATTGTCTTGATAATTATTTACTGAATAATTCTTTCCCT
The DNA here is from genome assembly GCA_004027205.1 of Ctenodactylus gundi. Classification (NCBI taxonomy): domain Eukaryota; kingdom Metazoa; phylum Chordata; class Mammalia; order Rodentia; family Ctenodactylidae; genus Ctenodactylus; species Ctenodactylus gundi. Next base: position 172,854 of record PVKB01001864.1, read on the forward strand.
ATTTTTATGCAAATTATTTCTTGGGTCTATAAATTATGCATTATCAATCTCTTAGTTTATTCTTAGGCTGGTATCTTACTGTTTTAATTGCTACGACCTTAGAGCAATTATTTTGAAGTCTGCAAGAAGACCCTTTTCACAAATGGCCACTGTAACATAACAGAGTTCACGAATGATTAACTATGACAAAATACTACTCTTCGCCAAATTTCTAAAACTCAGTAATTTTTCTGCTAGGTTAAAAGTTATTTATCCTTAGGTGGTACCCTGTGAGAAGACAAGCAGAAGAATACATATAAAACTTAGCATATATTAATAAGGTATAACTAGCTCAATTACAAATATAAGGTCACCTATTTGCTCTGTGCCATCCCATAACTACATCTTCCCTGAATCTCATCTTCATTTCTCCATCAAAGAATTAGTGGAAAAGGCAAGACTCAAATGCTTAGTTTCAGAGTTGCTGCTTTTAATAAACTTGTCCTCTTCAGGAAGATCAGTTTTGTATTCTTAGGTACTAGGTGAAAAATTACATAGGATCATCCCCCAAAATGATCTTCTGATTTTTCAGTAACTGTAAAACAGGCCCTTGATTTGACAATGACTGAGCACCTTTTAGGTACAAGGTATAATGCTGGATTCATCATTAAGTGACAGTTCCTAAACTCCATCTCAATTCAGGCTTCCAAGAAAGCCTTCCTTGAACCATCAGGTTAGTTAAACGCCTCTTCTCATGCTCGTAATACTGTCCACACCTCTCAATGGCACTTACTATATATTCTACTGAAATGTTCTCTTTAGTGATTGGTAAACTAACTGCAGTCAGAAACAGTGTCTTACTTATGTTGTTTCTTTTGTACTTAGCAAAGTGTCTGGTACTGCTGCTTTAGAAGATTAATCTACTGTAAGTATAGAAGATGAACTGGAAAGAATTTGGTGACAGAAGTGAGTTGGATGCTATTCCATTTTCTGGGCAGGAGAAAATAAAAGTCTGAATTATTGTGGAGGCTGTGGAAGTGAAAAGGCGGGAAAAAAATGTGAGTTATATTATTATATAAAGCTAAATTAAATTAGATATGCATTCATTCAAAAGTTTAAAGCATGCATATAAAATAGGGAGAGTTCTTACCTAGAAAGTCTTTCATGCTAGAGAAAGGAGACAAAAACCAAAATAACAAAAAGAAAACAGTATTAGCAAGGAATCGATTTTTACTTCCATTTATAAATGAACTTTTCAATTCAGATATCTCAACTTCATAGCTGGAGATGGGGGTACAATTTAAGCAAAACGATTGAAGTTAATGCCCCAAAAGCCACCTGACTTTAGCTCATGCTTCTTTATATCCTATGACTCACCAGATTTGAGGTTTTCAAGACAACAGCTTTTAAATTGGAAGGTAGCAAAATCAAAACCGTCAGACAGCAACCTCCACCCTAAGTAGCCAATTTTGTGTCCTAGAAGTAACCATCACTGCCTTTTTGTGTGACAGCGAGCCTCTCTAAATCTGAGTTCATACTATTAATTTCCTTCAGTTTACAAATCCCAACCCTCACTGGAGTAAATACTGCAAATTTCAAATATGAAAACTCAGGACAGTTCCTAGTTTTCTCAGAGACCTACCGTCAAGGTGCAAGAGTGAGGGAGTGGGGGATGGAAGTAGTCAAAGCCCAATCCTAGTTCCTAGGATGCCAGTAATAAAATTTAAGAGGAAGAAAGTATTTTTAGATCTTGGAGAAAAGAAGAGTTATAGATGCAAACTATAAACTTGCCACTGCAAACAAATCAACAACAAAAAGTGGTTATGTCTGTTTTCCATTTATTTATTAGCCCTCTTATTTTTTTTTACACTTGGCCTTAGCCAAAAGGCTTAGAAGCAATTCCTTCCTTCCTTCCTTCCTTTATTTTTTCTTTCTCTCTCTCTCTCTTAAGAATTCTCTGGCAAATAAGAACTCAACTGATTGGAATATATTTATTTCTTCTTCGAGAATAACAAAATCTTCAAGGACAGAAAAAAGAATTAAAAAAGAAAAGATGGTTCCAGTAATCTATAAAATGAATATTGAGTCTTGAACCAAGAGTTAACTTGAAAGCACTGCTTTATTAAAGCTTTAAATAGGCTCTGGATGCCACTGGTTTGTCAACTAACACAGCACGATAGCCTGATGTACTGGCTAAAGCTGTCCAGGGCAAGTATGGTGTGACAGCACACATGAGGGAGGCTTTACTCTCTTAGAATTCCTCATTAAATCACACTCATCAGAATGATCTTGGGCAGGTTTTACAAAATATACACAACCTAGTCTAAATCCTGGAGATTCCCCTTCAGTAGATATGGAGTACAGTCCTGCTATCTATATTTTAATAAGTCCTCCAGGTAATTCTGTGGAAATAGCCTGGCTAAGCACAACTGCCTAAATATACATTTTCAAGTGTGAAGATATATCCTACTTGGGATGAAGAAATCATTAGGAAAAGCAGATGGTATCGTCTTTAACATTTTCATACCCTTGGAATTTTTTTCAGAATCCTAAAATGTAGAAATCCAGAATTCAGGATAATTCTGGGCATTTTTCCTTGTCTCATATTTATTCATTTATATCTAATGTCTAGGAAGAGCCACATACATATCTCACATTATCAATGACTATCAACATTAAGGTTCTCTTACTTGAATCCTTGTTTAAAAAAAGGAAACTAAATTTTAATCAACCTTCTTTAAGAGGATGGGCTATTGGCTATGTCTACTCAATATTTTTTTTGTGGTAAGATCAGCCTTTTGGCATTTGGATGAATTAAAACTCCCAACCAAGGAAAATGATACTTGTGACCTGCCAAATACTTGTAAATAATTAAGACCATACCTTTTTCAGTACTGAGGACTGAGCATGGGACATTCACAGTAAGTTACATTTCCAGTTTTTTGTTTTGTTTTTTGTTTTTGTTTTTGTTTTGAGAAAGGATCTCACTAAAACACTAAGTTTTCCAGGCGGGGCTTAGAGCTTGTGATCCTGAGATTACAGGTCTGTGCTACTGGGCCTGGCTGAGAGACTAACCTTCGTACTGGCAAATGTCAAGAAGCTGCTGAATTTAAGAACCCATCCTGCAGAGAGCCCCAAGAGGACTCAGAGAGGAAGTGCGTGACGCAGCAGCATGACAGAGCCAGGAAGAACATGTGAGTAAGCACGATAGAGAAAATGGCAGGAAACTCCAACAATGGAGGCTTGAAGGGATACATGAGTTCTAGGTGACACACACACACACACACCCACCCACACACACCCACTCACCCTTTTTATTTTTTGGTGGTGATGGTACTAAAGATTGAACTTGAACTCAGGGAAGATCTATCACTGAGCTATATCCCCAGTCTTTATTTTTGAGACAGGCTTTTGCAAGTTGCCTGGGCTAGCCCCAGACCTGCAATCCTTCTCATTCAACCTCCTGAGTAGTCAAGTTTAAGAGGCATGTGCCACCACACTGAGCCACATATACATGAGACAACTCTGATATGAAGAGTTGCCTAAAATGTTCTTTGCTGAGATACACCACTCTCTTATTCTCAGTTATATCCTTAGTGTCCATGCTAAGTGCCTGATAAGCTGAGCTGAAATTACTTGTTCACGTTTCTGAGTGTGATGCCCTCCAATGCTTCTGAGACTCATTATCCTCTCTGATGTCTTCTAGCCATGAGACCTTGGAGATACTACCACTGATATAATGGTAAGAATTCAATGTCACAATTATGAAGTATATGCTGTCAAAATGTCACTCCCTCTCTTTCCTTCCTTAGTTTTATTAATTGATTTAATTATGTATTTATTTTGGTATAGGGGATTGAGCCCATGGCCTTCACACTGAACTCATCCCTGGTCTATTTTTATCTTTGATTTTTCAGACAGGGTTTCAATAAGTTGCTAAGTCAACCGGACTGGGTTTGAACTTCATGATCCTCTGCCTCAGCCTCCTTGAGTACTGCAATTACTGACTTCTACCACCATGCCTGCCTGGTTTTTAAAAATACTAAATTAGCTGTTGATGCTGGTTAGATTAGTAAGTTAACTTGGTACCTTCAATCTGAAAACTGAGCTCTCATGCAACCAAATAAAACAATAATTTTGAAGACATTTTAATTTCTCTCACTGTTCCTGGGTCGAAAAGCCTCCAAACTTCACCCTGGGAGAACTACTGTGCACACCCTTCCAGAGACACACTTTGCACATCCTCTCTTAGATACGAAAAGGGACCTTTTATTACAACTGTCTGCTTTGTTTTTTCTTCATCCTATTGAAATACAATCCTACTTCTCTATGACAGGCACAGACTGAGGCCTAATTAGCTTTCTCACAATTAAATCAGGTCTACTCATTGGCTTTGTTGCTCCTGAAACAAGTTTTTCCTGAAAATGACCTTTTTTCATCTAGTTTGTAAATATCTTGTTGGATAAGATTTAACTGCATCTTCAGCTTTAAATTCTGTCACATGACCCTGGCAGCTGGCTCTACAATAAAGAAACAGTGCTTTTTTCTTGCTAAAACACAAAAATTAACAATTTTTTTTTCTGAGACAGGGTTTCTCTCAAAGTCATGGCAATCTTCCACCTCAGCCTCTCAAGTCCAGGGATTACAAGCATATGCCACCACATCTAGCCCAGGATTTAAAACAAAAGCAAAAAGAAAAATGAACCTATCTTCCATATCAAAGCATGTTCATCATTTATATTGATATTGATGTTCTCCTTTTAAAAAACACACATAATTAACCTTTCATTTGAAATGGCTTCCCCCCCCCCCCATTTTATTGATATGTACAAGTGCAGAATTTAAGGTTTACAATGGAGTTGAGCACTTTGTGCACATACTTTCCTTGTCGAAGTGACAAGGGCTTTCCTGCTCTCCCTCTGTCCTTCCCCTTCCCCTCCCTTCCCTCCCTTCATCCCCCCTCCCCTTCTTTCCCTTTGTCTTTTGTTTAAAGTTCCATGAGATGGTTATGGTCTGGGTCTCTCATATCAGAGAGACCATCCAATGTTTCATCTTTTGCTTCTGACTCACTTCACTAAGCATGATATTCTCAAGTTTCTTCCATTTGCCTGTGAAAACCTCCACGCTGTTGGACCTTACACATGCGTAGTATTCCACTGTGTATAAGTACCACAGTTTGTGTATCCACTGGTCTATTGATGGGTATTTTGGTGACTTCCATGTTCTAGCTATTGTTAGTTGTGCTGCTATGAACATGTGCTGTGTGTTGTTTTGGCCTCTTCTGGATATATTCCCAGGAGGGGTGTCGCCGGATTAAAGGGGATATTTATTTCTAGTCTCTTGAGAGCTCTCCATACTGCTTTCCAGAGTGGTCGAATGAATTTACACTCCCACCAGCAGTGCAGGAGGGTTCCTTTCTCCCCACAGCCTTGACAGCATTGACTGCTATTTGATTTGCTGATATAAGCCATTCTCTCTCTCTGGAGTGAGATGGTATCTTAGCGTTGTTTTGATTTGCATTTCTCTTATGGCTAGAGATGTTGAGCATCTTCTCATGTATCTATTGGCCCTTTGTACTTCTTCGTGAGTGAACTGCCTCTTCATTTCATTTGCCCATTTTTCAATAGGATCTTTTACTTTGATGGGCTTAATTTTCTTTAGCTCCCTGTGTATTCTAGAAGCATTACCTTTATGTCCTGTCTCCACACCCAAGAAAGTTTTCAGACAGGTATTTGACTTTATAATATGGCCACGAATACTGTATAGCCTCCGCTGAAGAGGCTAACATAAATGCCAACAATTGAAAACTGAAAAACACTAAGAACAGGTAGTACTGGGGCATAGTTCAGAGGTCTGAGCACTTGCCTAGCATGTGCAAAGTCTTGGGTTCAATTCCCCAGCACCATGTAAGCCGGTGGTGCACACCTGTAATCCCAGCACCAGAAAGGCTAAGGCAGGAGGATGCCACATATTTCAGGACATGCAGGGCTACATATGAGCTCAGGACCAGCCTGGACTAGTGTGAGCAACTGTTTCAAAAAAAAAAAAAAAAGTTTAGTACCATCAAGTAACAACCAGAGAAAATCCACAGGGACCAGGATATAAAAAGGCAGAGTCCATGGGGGTTTCAAGAGGCTGAAATTAACTTTTCCACAGATGAGAGAATGTGGAGCAAGGTAACGCTAACAGGGTTGACAGCAGGGACAGCGGCAGCCATTCCTGCCACTGCAGCTTTCCACAGAGGTTTCCTACAGGCAGCCATCTAACAGCTAATGGATGATACTCTTACTTTTTTCTGCCTGCCACCAGTAACTAAAAGCAAACATCATAATCTGCTATTACCTTTTCTAGGCATGTTAAGATTCCTTGATATCAATTTCTTTTTAGGTGACTTCTTATAAAAATGTGTAGGTGATGAGTGATCCAATTAAGTCAGCAGACAATTCACCCAGATTTAGTTGTCAGAGTAAAGAAAGCTTCCAAGCTAATCCTTCATCTTTGCTCACTACCTCTAACCATTCTCCTTAAGTTTTCTTGACTTCTGGAGCTATGTGGAATTCCAGTTTTATTTATTTATTCATTTGTTTATCTGCTTGCCTTTGAGGGCTAGCCTTAACAATGTTCTAGAAAGGTCAACCCAACCAATTAGAAGAGAGCCTATAAACCTTCTAAACTAAAGTCTCAGAGATTAGTGAGATTTCAATACAGTAGAGGCAAGACAGTTATCTAAATATGAATAATATTATTTCAAGAGAAGAAATCTGGGATTTTTAAAGATGGCATTCTCATGGGGAAAAAAAAACCCTCAAAAGCATGCAGGAGTTAGTGTTTAACTCCCCATCTTCTGATAAAGTGGCTTAGGTTTTTAGATTATACTCTGTATGCACCAGTGGAATACCTTGAAAATGTTGTTTTGCTTGTTTTTCTGATACTTGGGGGGGGGGGGGTTGATTTTTTTAAAAATTGGTTAGATTTAGGGAGAGAGAAATCTGGGTTTCCCGAATAAGGAGCAGAGTGCCTAACTGGTACAGGAGACTTGACTTTAATTTTCCTTCTTTAAAAGCACAATTCAACTGTTAAGACCGCCACTGCTTCTTGTTCTAGAAACAACTGGCAACTCTGCAACAGACACGAAGCAAATCTAGTGATAAGACGAAGTAGGAGTTTGCTCAGTGCTCTCAGGCGGGCAGGGAGCCATGAAGTAACAACAGAAGAGGCGAGAAGAACCCTGGCCAGAGAAAAGAACACTAAAAGTTCTCCCAAAGATGAGGATTCTAATTTCCTGGTGGGCAGGAAATGAGGAGACCCAGAACATAGGGCTTAGGCATCTCAGCCAATTCTCTGGTCCTGTAAGGGTGGGAATGTGGGCTCTGCTTATCTGTGTTCTAGTAAGAACCTACTTGTTCTCCCATTCTCCCAACCTCTTCCCTCTCTGCATATTTTCTTTGAATTAAAAAAAAGGAATGCTTTATCTACTCTTTGGAGTCTAAGCAGCTTATCTCTATGTATTTTAGAGAAGGCATAAGTGTTCTATGCAATTTGCTGGTTACTACACAAGTGTAGCATGTCATGTGTCCTAACCAGGAAATATTAGAAAGAACTTCCATAAGCGTTTTTGTTAAAAATTACTTTGCTCCACCTTCCAGTGAAGACAAATGAATGCTGGCCATTATGATGGGTTCTCTGGTGTGTCTGAACTAGATAAATATTGTTTGGAGAAGAAACTACATATTCAGAGCTTTAATGGTCCAGGAGGGGAAAACAGATATTGCGAATTGGATCCTGGAGTGGCAAAAACTGAAAGCTGCTCAGAAACCAGTATGGATAGAGAGCTGAGGGGAAAAGGGTTAGCTAGCTAGTTAGCTAGAACACGATCTAAGAAACGCCTCCAAATTAAAAAGCAGAACCCTCTCCTCCTACCTCTTGAAATAACTCCCATAATAATCTCATTGCTTGAGCCTGTTTCTAATAAAAGAACAGAGTGAAGATCACCATTAATTCAGATAGCAATCCTAGAAAGGGGCAGGAACTAAGCTGGTTTTGATTTGTGAAATGTGTAGGGCCCTTACAACACCAGAGGCTGCATTAGAAAAATCTGCGCAAAAGCTTTTAACTTGAAAGTTATCAGGAGTTCAGGAAGGCACTTAATTAAAACCAAACTCTTTCTACTAAGTTTAAAATAAAACTGTGGCTCTGGAAAGTTGGGCCCAAGGGAAAGAAATGAGACCGAGTCACATGTCCACTACCAGGGCTGAAACTGGTTTAACTCATGTTCCTCTGGAGTCAGGGCTTGACCCCGAAATGATTGGAAAAAAAAAAGTCTTCTTTATTTACATTTTCCCTAAGAGGGACTAAGCAGAAGAAATATTTTATATCATGTTCTTATGTACTAGCTGAGCCAGGGGAACCAAGCTGAGCTATTCTGGGATGGCCTAGAGAAAGAGTTTTTCCCTTCAGAGTTCTCAGATTAATGACCAAATGAGGAACAAGCTAACGATGGAGGGAGGGTGCAAGGAGGACCCGACGTATCTAGTCGTGATCTAAATTAACTGCAAAATCATTTTAAGAATCATCCTGGCTACACACACACACACACACACACACACACACACACACACACACGAGAGAGAGAGAGAGAGAGAGAGAGAGAGAGAGAGAGAGAGAGAGAGAGAGAGAGAGAGAGAGAGAGAAGCTTCCTAGCTTTCTACCTTAGCCAAATAGGATTCTCAGGATGGAAATAAGGAGAGTGGATGTTCCCGAGTTTCTATTCCCAGTAATACACTTGGGAATTTTGCATAATTTGAAAATACATAAGTGGTGGGTGGAATAAGAACTTCAAGATTTATGCAAAGATGTGACAGTAGAGTATAGTGACAATGAAGCCTATATTATTTCTCCCATATAAAAAACCTAATACATCTTCAATATCAAAGTTTCAGTTGTACTCATTTTCTATTGATGCCAAAACACATAATCTCAAAAGTTAGAGTCTTAAAACACCTGCTTATTATCTGATAGCTTTGTAGGTCACTGTGTAGGCAGTCCTGCTGGGTTCCCTACTCAGGTTCTGAGCTGGCTGAAATCAAGGTGCTTGCTAACTGGGCTCCTATGAGGAGGATCTGGAAAAAAATCTGCTTTTAAGCTCTTCCAGGGTGTTAGCAGAATACAATTTCTTCTGGCTGTAGGTCTCTGGTTCCTGTTGCCTTGCTGCTGTCAGTTGGTGGATGCTCCCTGCAGTAGGGACCTGCATATTCCCTCCCACTTAGCCCCTGTCCTCTTCACACCAGCAATGACACACTTCCTCCCCTCAAATTCTTGCTTCCCCTCTTGTCATCAACCAGAAAGCTTTCTGCTTTTATGGCTTATGTGATTTGATTGGACCCACCTGGAAAACCTAAGATCAGTGGTAGCATATGACATAGTAATCACGGGACAGCTATCATACCATAGATACAGGTTCTGGAGGTTAGCTCAGGACTTCTTTGGAAAGACATTTCCATCTATCATAAAGACTTCCTTTCAACTACCACCACTACTACCATCCCAACAGTAATAAAAACGAAACAAAAACATGGTCTAATTTAATCTGTAACACAATGAAAATAAGAAACAGCCTCTTAGTAGCCCTGAGTCACCACGTATATGTAGAAAATCAGAACAACACTGATACCACTGTCTTATGCAAAGAAATGTTCTATCTGTGTAAACAGGTATGTGTGACAGATTATTCATCCAAGCAGAAACTACCAACCATCAGGATATGAGTACTCCTTGTCTTTATCAACTACTCAATAAATGTGGAAAAAAGTCAAATACAATACATACATTCAGTTTATATTGTAACTACTTTTGAAAACTTCATATGCTACGTGGTGACTATCACTTTTTTATTTGTTTTGATGTTGTGGATTGAACCCAGGCCTTGTACAGCTACCCTATCAGTTTAACATGACATGTTGAAAGAGATAAAGAAGGCTTACCTTATGTAACATATAGCACATCTCATTTTGTTTTTCAAAGAAAAATCATAATATTCATTACACGATTAAAACAGATTTATCTTCTGTTCTACCTACCATGCTAGCTAAACATCACTAGAATTTTACAAACATTATTAGGATTTTACACCTGTTAGTTTCTATGTAGGCCTGTTAACTTTTCTTTGAGGATATTACCAGCTGTTGGAGAATTTCTGGACTTTTGGGGAACTCACAATATGCACTTCGTATAGAAGGAAATAGACGAGGTACTAAGTCCTATGTAAAATATCTGATGTGGGTCATTTTAAAGATAATTCAAAAACTATTACTTATAACTATATTTGCAGGGTCAGGCTTGTTCTCTCCTCGCTGTCACGTTGCTGAGTACTATGTTCAATGAAAATGACCGGCAGAAGAATTGGGAGCTCTAACATTTGTGGCTCTGGACACAGACTCCTCACACTGTCACCTATCTTAATTATCATGACTACATGGAGTTTCAAGTTCACAGTGGTGTGCATAGCCACTGAAACTGTCATAGCTCACGAAATTCATTCTGGTGATTCAGTGAACACATGAGACTCAGTGAACAGATGAGAAAGGAAGCCTGGTCATTCTCCTAGGAACATTATGAGATAACACAGCACACAATACATCATACTTTTTTTTTTTTTTAATGCCTATCTAGGCCATAAACCCTACTCTTTTGAGTTTCCCTTTGTTTCTCTAATTGGCTTTCTAGGTGTCTCTCTATCTCTCTGCCAGGACTCTGTTACTGACTACATTTATATACCTGTTATGGTTTTGTTCTGGAAGGTCCCAAAGCCTCATGTATCTGGATGCTGTGAAATATTCATGGATTCCATGTGCTTTTAAGACATGGGACTGGCTAGAAGGGGCGGGTCCTCAAGGCTTGGCCTGAAAGGGGCAGATGCGGGGCCTTGACCCAGAAGGGGAGGAACACTGGGACCTGACCTAGAAGGGAATACACTAGCTCTGCCCTTCCTTGTTTACTATCCTTATTACCAGAGGGTGAATAGCTTTTCCTTCAGCTACATCTCCACTATGTGCTTCCACCAGTGCTGGCTGGCCAATGATGGATTCAGACCTTCTAAGATTGTGAGCTAAGTAAACTTTTTCTCCTTTAAGTTCTACCTTAGGGAGGCTGAGGATGGTTAATGAGCTTAGCCTCAGAGTTCAGTTCTTCGGCATTACATAAACTGGGTATGTTTGTGCATGTCTGTAATCCCAGCACTCAGGAGGTGAGGCAGGAGGATTGCTGTGATTGTGAGACCAGCCTGGGCTACATTGTGAGTTCAGGACTAGCCTGGACTACAGTGCAAGATCCAAAAAAACTTTTGGATGTTGGGTATTCTTTCCTAGCAACAAAAGGTAACTAAGACAACATCTTTTAGGAAGTAAGCTTTCTATGTCATGCGAAGACACATTTTTTTAAAAAAAATACAGTAAATGTTGTGCCCTAGCAGCTTATTTGGATGGCAGTTACTTAAATTTTATTTGGAGCAACCTGAAAAATCAAAACCTTTGCAAAGGGGATAATGAGGCTCTGTATCCCTCATATTTTAAGAGGAAATAAAACCTGGGACTCACATAGCACAAGATTTTTACTTTTTAGAAGGTTCCACAGCAAGGTAGGGGTTACCTTTGTTCTTAGCTTTTGTTCTCTGTCCCCACAGAAACCAAAACATTAACTTAGTTATTCTGGAGCCATGGCTTTACTAGCAAACTGTAATGAACAGGAATCTGAATTGCCTTGAGAAAACCTGTGGTTGGCCCTTATTTCAGAAACAAGGTTGTGGCCTCTGGCTCCTTCCCAAATGGCCAAATGGAGGAGAAACAGTTCAAGTCTTAAGCAGGCACCAGCATCCAGTCCCCGTATTCACATTAAGTACCCATGTGTGCCCGACCTTGCTAGCGTAAAATGTACAATTAAAAATCCAAGACAAGGCTCTCTGATCTTAAAGAACTCTTCTTGGGAAGGAAAGAAAACTCCAAGAAAAATTATAGACCAATGCAAGGACACAAACGTTTGGATATTATCAAATAGTGGTCTACCTGGTACCTGCAGTAAATTAGAAAGGGCAGCCAGAAAAGGGAGATTTGGGACAAGACTTATAGAGGGTATAGGTCTATTAGATAAGTAAGCCTAGAGATTGAAAGTGGTGGTCAATAAATATGATACTATCGTATGTAGTTTATAAGAAATCTGTTATGAGTTGGGGCCTTGCTAGGGTCACAGTTATTCCAAGTGCTACTATTCTCTGAGAGACATTGTGGCTTTCTTTGCTTCTTCCACTTTTATACCCTGGCAGGGGCCTTAAGTCTGCAGATATGCAAGGTTCTTTGAACTTAAAGAGCAAAAACTGCCTCCCAGAGCAAAAGAGGTATTTCATAATGTAGGCCTTTAGCACAGAAAACACTTTCGCAGTTTATTTGCAAGACAATAAAAATTCCAGTGTTGTACACACTTGTAATACCAGCACTTAGGTGACTGAGGTAGGAGAAATTTGAGTTCAAGACCAGCCTAGGCTATACAGCAAGTTGTAGTGTGAAACAGCCTGGACTACATAATAAGACCCTGTTTTAAAAAGCTAAAAAATAAAAACAACTCCTAAAACAAAACAAACTCAGTAATTCAGAACCTGTTATAACTGAACAGGTCCTGAATCGAAGCATACATTTCTGCTATTTTAAAAAAATGTATTTACAGAGCAAATTAACATCATGAATAAAAGGAGAAATTCTGAGCACTTATAAATGGCTTTAGTTATTTAAGTACAATCAGTAGACATATAAATTGATTCTAATTACAATGTCCAAAGGCATAGCAAGTCAGGCATGATGGCACACTTCTGTGGCACACCGTTGGAGGCTGAGGCAGGAGGATCACAAGTTTGAACTCAGCCTAAGCAACTGAGTCATTATCAAGATTGTCTCCAAATAAAAAGTAAAAAGGGCAGGGGATGTAGCTCATTGTGAAGTCCTGGGTTCAATCCCCAGTATCTCCTCAAAACAAAACAAAACAAAGAACAGAAAAGAAAAAAGGCATTAGCAGATCTTTTCTTCTTTGCAAAGGTAGCAGCCAATAGTATACTTATAACTATACTAATATTAAAATGATACAAAATTCTGACTTCTGAAATTTAAAAATTTCTCTCTTCCTAAATTATTGTATAGTATTTTTTCCACTAAAACAGGTTTAAAAACAGGTTTAATGTGCATCAACTCTATTTCCAAATCAGATTCAACAGTTAGGGATACTGGCAATAATTCAGGAGCTATTTTGTGGAGAGAGGAGTGTCACTGGAGCAGTCAGATATCTTACTGCTTAAGATCGAGGCTCTATAGATACAGACAGCTGGCTGCAGCATTTTCTACGTATTTGTTTGCAAATAAGTGACTAATTCTGTCTCAGTGTTCTCCTCATGGAGAAACGGCACTGACTGCATAAGGTTACTGAAAGTGTTAAATAAAAAAAGTTAAGTGCATGGCACACTACCACAGCAAATACTCTATGAATGTTCGCTGACAGGACTATAGCTTCCCTTGCTTTCACCCACTCCTGCTCTCTCTCTCTCTCATTCCTCTTTGGTCCTTCTTCTCTCCCAGTGCTTGTTGGCTGTAAGCAGAATTAAGCACAAATAAATTCCCTGAGATTTAAATAGAGGGGTTTACTTGTAGATTTTGATTATCCACTGTAATTTCTACTTATCCTTTCTTATCGTCAGACCTTTAAGGTCATTATTTTAGTGTCTAAAAACACATTGCTATATAGTTTTCCTAGATAACCAACTATATAAAGTTGACTTTGGAAAGCAATGCAGATTTTTGGTGCTTTTAATTACTCAGCATATTTTCATTTGCTTTACTATATAATTTAAATGTAGAATCTTTAACTTTTCATACAAACAGCTTAGGCAGGAGGTGCATGCTATTCTACGTACAACACCTACATGAGAATGTTGCTTTCATAATGGACCACGAAGAGGTTAAAGCCTCGATGCATTTTTAACATCCTTAATCATCTCCCTGGTAGAGGGCTCCATCCTGGATAACCAAAGAAGGCTGCTGGGTTTGAAGGCTGCGATAAGAACTGAAACTACAGCTGTGGGTAACCGCCACCCACTGCATAATAAACAGGTCAAGAACAGGACCAAAGAGCTCAAGAAGAACAAAAGGCTGACAGAAGTCGACTAAGTGTTTTCCTTCGGCCTTCTGGCTATAATTAATGGTCTGTACACTCAACCATTATGAGACTGAGGGGAAAAAGCCAAACCAGACTAATGCTGAGTGGCCTGGGAAAAGTTGGAAAAATAAAATCCCTGGTCACACATGTGGCTATGTACTAAAAACAAAACTAGAACTCAACCCAAAACTCATAACCAATTGACCTTTAACGTACTTACTAAAGAGAATGGAAGCTGATAACTGAAACAGAAGGTTGACTACAATGTCCCCAAACACAGAAACAAGATACAGAAACTGCTGTTCTCCTGCATAGGATTCCAGCACTAACTGGCAAGAGCCAGAGGCAGCAGCATGTCTCTACCTGCTTGTTGGTACTCCTTCATAGCTTGAATGATAAATATCAATATTTTCAGCTTATAACTATCTCCTGAGCTTCAGAACAACTTCAGGCTGAGTAGCCCTTACTTGAAATGCTCAGAGCCCAAAGTGTTTCAGGTTTTATTTCTTTCAGGTTTTGGAATATTTATGTATGATTCAAATCCAAACAGGAAATTTGTTTCATTTATACTTCATATATGCAGCCTGAAGATAATTTTTATTCCCTTCAAATTATTTTTATTAGTATGCATTTGCAATACAGAATACCTACATTCAACATGTAGAACTGGAGCACATAAACATCACTTCTTGACTGAAAATAATTTTATACAGTATCTTTAGTGGGTCTCCTTTCACTGTGACCTGTCACATGAGGTCAGGTATGGAATTTTCTACTTGCTCATCATGTTGGCTCTCAAAAAGTTTCAAGTTCTGAAACACTTCGGATTAGGAACGTTCACCCTCTATTTTCTGGACATCACTGGACAACCTCCACATGTACCTCTAATTCAACCTTCCAAAAGTGCAATCATTTCCTTATTCAACATCTTTTTGTCTCCTATGTTTGCCAACCCAGTCTGTCAAACTATTGCTTACCAAATTACCTCAACGAGAGACCTGGGAGTCATCTTTGACTCTGACCTTGCCCAGGCCCATTCCTGCCCCCATTCTACCAGCTCCTAAGCCTTGTTAGTTCTGTTTTCAAAAAAAAAAAAAAAAAAAAAATAGAATGCTTCTCTGTATTTCCGGGAGAAACTTTGTTCAGGACTTACTAGGTCATTTGTAATAATGTACTCAGGGCCAACTGGCCTGCCACCTCCTGACTACCCCCACCTACCACCTTTCACAGCTACTAGAGTTATTTGCTGATGTGCAATTCTAATCACAGAAAACTTACTTCAAATTTTCAATCCTTTATCTACAGGATAACTCTCCAAATCCTGAGAATAGTACACTAAGCCCCACATGACACTGTCCCTCCGAAATCTCCATCCTGATTTCTGACTACATTTCTAAATAAGCCTTTGTTCTAGCCACACTGATTTACTTCTTATGCCATACTTACACATATATTTCTACTGCTATCACGTGCTATTTCCTTCTTTGTCTACCTAGCATCTAGTGTTCTGCAAATATTAGGAGAATGAGTTTACCACTTGACTAATCTACTAAAATAATACCTTTAAGTTTTTACTAGAATATTCATCTTCTTACATTGTAGCTCATGATTTTCATCTTTCCAATTAGATCACTGATTCTTTGAAGGCAGAAATTTTGACTTTCATTTATGAATTCAGTGTCCAATGCAAGGGTTACTATATAACAACTGTCATGGAAAGCTGTGGGAGGATTCAAAATCAGGTAGTATGGATGGACATATGCTACATACTTTCTGTAGTCCCTGCTCCTTGGGAGGATGAAGCAAAAGAATCGCTTGAGTCCATAGGTTAAAACCAGCCCAGACAATACAGAGATTGTCTTCTCCCATATCTCAATAAAATAGGGCAAATGAATTTAGTATCTATTTACCATGGAATCAGAAATTTAGGTAGCAAGGACAGGACACAGCTAGCTGGAAAGGAACTGATGCCTTCAAAACTTTAGGCTAGGTATAGTTGTGCATGCCTATAATTCTAGCACTTTGGGAGGCTGAGATAGAAGGATTTTTAAAGTCCTAGCTAGAAAGCTTAGTGAGACTCTGCCTCAATGAATAAGTAAATGAATGAATGGTAAAGGAAATATAGCTCGGTAGTGAAGCATCCTGGGTTTATCTTCAGTACCATATAGACAGCTATACATGAGTAGACACACACACACACACACACACACACGTACTGTATCTCTCATCAACAAACCAAAGCTTCATCCAGATGCTACCTCATTTACTTCTAAGTAGGACATGTGTTAACTAGGCCAGTATCTACCTAGAATTCATGTAACGGCTTCCAAAGAGGAAACTACTTTTATTCCTACAGTTTCTATTATGCCTACCTAGGAAGATCCCTCCAGATTCTGACTGACCTATGTTGAGTAGGGTAAAGGAAAAAAAAAAAAAAACACCTAACCAACTAAATAAACAATACACTGGTGGTTTTAATTAGGCAGAAAAATGGTTAACAGATTGTAACCTAATTAGCATTGTTCACAAACAAATGGTCACAGACAAATGTTTCTCATCTGAAGCAATGAATTATAGAGTGAAATAAAAAAATGTATTCCAGATTGGTGGTGCTCCAGATACAGTAGCATAGGTACAGAGGATAAGATATTATGCTATAGGAGTATTTGGTGTTTGCCAGAGGTGGACAGAATGATTAACAATGTGAAGGGCTGGAGAGTGAAGAAGCAGAATGCCATTGCCCAGGAGCTAGAGTTCCTGCACAAACAAGCTCTCAGGAAAGCTGCCACCTTTTATCACCCAATTATTTATCAAACGTACAATGATTAGTTTGTAGGGCTGGCTATAAAACAAACCAAGCTGATGAACTGTTTCT
The DNA here is from genome assembly GCA_004027205.1 of Ctenodactylus gundi. Taxonomy (NCBI): domain Eukaryota; kingdom Metazoa; phylum Chordata; class Mammalia; order Rodentia; family Ctenodactylidae; genus Ctenodactylus; species Ctenodactylus gundi. The sequence goes on from PVKB01001864.1 coordinate 189,895, forward strand.
CTTTGTGTACATTAATGGCTAGGGTAAAAAATTATGCAAAATGTTTCCTCTTGACATGTTAGACCTGGAGAAATCTAGATTAAGTGGAAAAATGCTCCTGATCCTGGCTTATAAATGCAGGTCAAATCCTATTATCACAAATACCAATACAAAGAAAATCTGCCTAATTAAAAGATTTCCAGCATTCAGCTGATGATCTACTTACTTCAAGATGTATTCAATATAACCTACAGTTTGGACATTTACTAGTGTTTGTTATCTTTGTATATATCCTGTATTGTAAACTATCTTTAAGTTAGCAAGTGATAACTTGAGAATACTGACCAATGATTATTTAGCCCAATACCTCAGGATAATTTACAATGCTAAATGATTCTAAATAAACCAGTTCTTAAGTTACAGATTTTATGTTGTACACAGTGATTAAAAAGCAAGAGCTAGATATAGCTAGTATATGTACAGTTCAAAGTCTAATATTAAAAATTACTATCAATAAAAATATTTTTTACTAAGAGTGTGAACCAAGCATTTTATGTTGCAGTTGTTTCATGGTGGGAGAAAAGAATATGACCCTTCAGATTCTCCTACAGAACTATCAGGTATAGGTTCCTGTTAGGAAAGAGGGTGAGGGCTGGGCCTATAGCTCAGCAGTCAGAGTGCTTGTCAATAAGTGCAAGGCCCTGGGTTCAACTCCATATAAGCTAAGCATAATGTGAAATTCAAGCATTTGGGAGACTGGGGCAGGAGGCTTGTTGTGAGTTCCTGCCTGGGATATCGGTGATGTCAGGATCAGCCTGGACTACAGACCCTGTCTCAAAAAAAAAAAAAAAAAGAAAGAAAAAAAAGAAAGAAAGCGAGAGAGAGCGAGAGAGCGAGAGAGAGCGAGAGAGCGAGAGAGCGAGAGAGCGAGAGAGCGAGAGAGCGAGAGAGCGAGAGAGCGAGAGAGCGAGAGAGCGAGAGAGCGAGAGAGCGAGAGAGCGAGAGAGCGAGAGAGCGAGAGAGCGAGAGAGCGAGAGAGAGAGAGAGAGAGAGCGTGCCTAAGCTGTTCTGTACTTCTTTTTCAGTGAAGGTGTGTCTTCTGCATATTAGGGAGTAAATTAATTGTACAATCTCCAGGAAGCATTAGACTTCTATATTATAAAAAAGTCACAGGCTTACCAAGTACAGAAACACTGTATTACATAATACAAAAAGTATCAGATGCTGGTAGGAATCCAAAAGCAAGAGTATATAATAAAATAGTTTTTGTTTTCTAGTCACTAAAAAATAATCCTGCCTTTTGTTTCAGGTTAAAAATTGTGCCTATTAAGTGCTTACTTTGTCCATATTGCTTCTTGAATATTTGCTGAACAGCAAGGTATCCAAAATATTGTACGCAAATGACCATTATTTAAAAATCCTCTGAGGTCAATTCCTTATATGGAAGCATTTCATATTTGACCCCTTTAACACTATTAAAAAACAATCAGACACTTTTAAATGCTTGTTCAAAATTCCGGTCCTTTGTTTTAAAGAATTCTGGACCAGGGGCTGCACCTCTTTAACTACATGTAATTTCTAACAAAACCCTCTATCTATCTGTGTCACAGAGGTGTACGTGGGGACAGTGAGAAAGCCGTCTTGCCTTTAACTCTAAAATGAACACAGCAACTTTCTGCATCTTTACTGTAAAAGTCCAAACACTTTCTTCTTTAAGAGGAATCTGAAAACTCAGTAGCCCACAAGGTCTCATTCTTTGTGGGGCTTAGGGCCTCAAGGGGTATGACTGAAACCAAAAACTAGACACAGGAAATTCAGTTATGATCTGTTAAGTTCCTCCCTCTGTCTATAGACACAATGCTCCTTCTCCCTGAAAGTTCAGTTTCCCATGTCCCTATCATGAATAAATTTTGGACTCCTATAACTATGTAAACATTTAACTGTCATCTTTGTCGCATAGACTGTCCGTAACTTTGACCTTCAAATCTACTTGATAAAAACACTCAGTGTTGCTGGTTTAATATGGTTTGGGATTGAGAGACCTGAGCTTACATGAAGACTCCAGTGCTCACTGCTGAATGATACTGTGTGAGCTGTTTCTATGTATCTCAGTTTCCTCACATGGAAAATATTGATAGCAATATCTATCTTTCAGGGTAGCAAAGAATCAGCCACTTAAATTAAGCATTAGAAGATACTTGAACTCAAGATCACCACAAAATCAGTTTTTACAGAGCACCCTACTTAGACATGAGAGTAAAGGAACTATTCTAGTGAAATCCTATGAGATGAATCTTAGCTTGGTAACCAGTCAACCAGTCTCCTGAAGATTTATTTTGCTTATCTCTAATTGTTTCACACATCAAAGACACAAGTAACTCAATGGGATGTAAACGGCATATGAAAATCACCATTCTCTACACTATGGTCTCAAGCCGTGTGGGAGCTAGAAGTTGGTTACAGTAAGCTGATGCTATACTAAGAATCCAAAGCCGCAGACCACGAAAACTGGGAAGCAGTCTCTTATGAAAGCTACCCATGTTTTGGTTTCCTGTAATCTAAATTCTCAATTTTTTCTCTGTGACCTCTGTCTAAAAGGTGGGACGAGAAGGTAGTATGGAAATAGTGGCTGGCAGCTGTTAGGATAGTGCCTAAGTCTAAGAAAGAAATGGAGAAGTAGGAAAAAAGGGGGATAGTCATTGAGGAGAAATTTGTTGAATGGTCACCAGGTATCACACATTTCTGTGGGAGCTGTGATTAACAAATGTTAAGAAAGGCCTTGTCAGGGGTTAGCTGTATAGCCCAGTGGAAGAGCTTTAGGCAAGCACAAAGCCCTGAGTTTGATTCTCCAGTACCACATAAAAATTAGCCAGGAATAGTGGTGTAATCCCAGCACTCAGGAAGATATGGCAAGGGAGTTACAGTATGTTCAAGGCCAGTATGGGCTGCACAGTGAGTTCAGGACCAGCCTGGACTTATAGAATAAGACTCAAAAACAAAAACAAAAACAAAACAACAAAAAACAGCCACAAAGAGGGTTTTTTACACCCAAAGATGTGGAGCATATGACTACGATAATGGCACTCTTTGTGGGCCTTAGGTGGTAGCCACCAGAAAACACCCAACAGCCGCTAGGGAGAAAGGCTCCTTGGAAAGTCAAGGTAACAGCTCATGTGCTGAAGAAACACTCCTAGAACTCAGTAACAGTGACACGTACATTGGAGCTTCTTTGGTCCTTTCACAAAACAGTTTATGAATGAAGTAACTTCATAACAGCATTCTTTTGGTATTCTGGTAACTAAACATCCCTGGCTGAGGTCCCAGACTCATATGTTATATGCCAGATTTCACTACACAATAGTTTTCACCATGAAAAAGACATGGAAGATAGATATAAAATAACTGGGGGAAAACTCCATGCACATACAACACAAGCCATCGTTCAGGTTCCTTGAAGATCTTCTCCCCCACAGCTTTCCAAATAAGGAATCTGTGACTGGCTGTCTTCTAAAGCTGTATATACAGCACAATCTGCTTCCCTAAGAAGGAGCTGCTACTTTGTCTACTACCTAATATGCCCATCAGGGCTCCTCACCGCATACTATGGGTAGCACTTCTTGCTGTTGTCAGCTTCCTGCAGATGAAGACAGTTGGATGCAAATACCCTTACTTTTTAATCACTCTCGCAGAGACATTCACTAGAGCAAATGCAGAAAAGTCTCCACTTACTCTGCCTAGGACATCACAGACACCTCCATGCAGCTGTTGTCAATGGCCAGGAGTTATTCCTTGTAGCTTTTAAACATAAAATTTCCTGATGGTAACTGGCGACTGAGGAGTAAGATTCCAAGGATCCATAAGTCCTTGATCATTTTGGCTTTTCTATCACTCAAGTAAAATAGGCAAAGGCAAATTCCACCTCATGTAAGTGCCCTCACAAGGATGCAAGCAGAACTTGCGCAGAACTGAAGTTTAATACATGCAGTTCCACGCCACTTGGGAGTTTTTGTTCTTGAAACAGTATTGATCCATAAAACACAAGAAAGGCTGCAACTAAATATAGACACAAATTAAGAAAAGCTTTGTAAGATAGAGTGACAAAAATTCTAAAATCTTACTGTCAAGCAGTTTTCAACTAATTAAAAGACAGAAACTGTAGACTGATATATTTAAGACCATATTGAATATTATGAGCCATAACATCTTTCAGAGACACTAACAAGGCCTTTTACTTACAGTTTTTCCTTTACTGATCCCTATATGCTCTGAAATGTCTGCTCTCATCCTGCCCTCCAAGTTATATATAAATACATTTCCCACCTTTGACACAACTACAGAATACGTAAATAAAGGCTGCTTACTCGGAGTGTCTTGGCAGTCGGGGAGGGAGATGCTGGGGGAGAATCAGACTGAGATTTCCTATTCCGAGTGAATTCTTTACTTCGGGTATATAAAGAGGACATGGTTCCTCAGGATGTAGAAGACACTCAACCTCTGTATTCTTCACACAAAGCTGGGAAATTGCCCCTGTAAATTACCCTCACAGACTCTCTCTCCTTTTGAGTTGATGCAAGATGACTCTGGATAGAACTAAATAAAGGATAAAAGCCACCCTGAAAATTACAGTCTTGAGCTCTGAACCAGTCCACAGTTAAACAGAGTCTGAGAGGCGTATTCCATCAATAATTTCAATTCAGCGTCAACCACAAGTGCTCAGTACTGGTGGCTTACGGTAGAAGGTATTGTGCTGAGCAGCACCGTTTATGCTAGATTCAGTCCTTGATTCTTCCAAAAGAACACGAGGCTTGCTCTTCAATAAAACCTGAGTCTAGGCTCCTGATGACAACAGATTACATCCCAGAGGAAAGACGACCCTGGATCTTGCTGCAGACGAGTCTACTGTCACTTTATCCAGAGGGAAGAAATACAAATCCTCTGGAAATCATGCTGTCTTCCCTTTGCTTGACTCCACTGGGCTTGTAAGGGTTTAGAGGCGCTGTGATAAACTCAGGTTAAGCAACTTAAAAAAACAACAACAAAATATACAAATAAGGAACCGACAGTTCATGAGAAGAAGCAGTCTGAGGAAGTAAAGTTTTCCTAAGTCCTCCCGGACGAAGCTGCTTTTACATATAAACACTCACAGTCATGCACACATCTTTTCCCCTCCCCTCTTCTATTTTCTGACATTCCAAATCCCTATTCGCTCAGCAAGGAATGCTGGAGAGAAGCCAAGGGCAAAGATTCACTTTCAACTCAGAATTCGGGTTGCCACTTGTAGAAGGAAAAGAAATCCTGCCAGCTTCTAGGAATAAATAGGGGGCTGTAAGGGGGGTACACTGAGGAACAAATCCCCCTTGCCAACCTTTCAGTATTTACCACCTCAGAATAGGCACCCATCTCTAAGGCTAATTTCTCTAAACACTTCTCTAAGAAGGAGAGTGGTGATTTTTCAACTGCTGCATTTTTTAAGTAACAAAGCCCAGACACAACCATCAGTCAGAAAGTACCTTCAGGCCTTTTATGTTCAGTTTTAATGAGATGTCATTCCTGCTGCACTGTAAGGATGCCCAGCAATTTGAAACTCTAATGCACTGCAAAGAAAACTGCCTGTATGTTAGAGAACTCACTGGCTGAATCTCTACAAATAAAACTTAGTAGTTTCCTAAGATATTATGATGCAGAAGGAGCAAAATTAGAAAAGCGGGAGAAAGACAGCTATGAAATCTGCTAGATACAGTACTCAGTAGACAGGGGAAATTAAGAGTTAAAAAGAAAGGAATTTTTTCTCTGGGTGTTGACGGATTTTGGATTTGGCCTAGAAGAAATATCTCAAATTTAATCTTTTGCACTGTGTTGTCATCACTACACTATCCAACATTTCTAGGCCAAATGCTTTCTAAGCCAAGGGGTTGATCCCAAAGTAACAAGTCACTTCTCTCTGGGCTCTTGGACATTCTATCCTGTTCTTCCTTTTCCACATGAAACACACTTTTTCATTCAAAGCTTTCAAATAAACTACTCCTTTTCCTCTGACAGTACTAATATTTTCCTTAGTTTTTCAGTGACTAATTTTGTGAAACTGAATCAAGAGAAGTGATCAACTATCTGGGAGATAGTCTGAGGATCACAGCTTAAAAAGGATTTACTAAGAAGTCTAGATTCACTTGCAATCTAAAAAAAAACTTACTAAGATGAAAGCTGAGCTGCCATGGTGGTGCACACTAGTAATCCCAGCACTCTGAAAGGCTGAGGCAGGAGGGTAAATTTAAACTCAGCTAGGGCAATTTAGTGACTTAGAAAAACCTGCCTCAAAAAACTGAAGAAAAGCAGGGCTGGGGAGAGTGGGAAGGCTGGGGAGATGGGGGGCAGGAGGAGGTGAGAATGGAGCCCCATGTGAAGGCCCTGGGTTTAATCCTCAAAACAAAAACATGATTCTACAATAAGCCAGAATTATATACATCATGTATTATGTTAAAAAGGCCAATTATCTTGAGAGTTCAGACCTATTAATTTTCAGTACATTTTATATAATAATCTCATCTGATAAGAGAGAGTTTTAGCCAAACATGGTAGTACATGACTATAATCAGGAAGACTAGCAAATCTGACACCAGCCTGGGCTCCGAAGCAAGTTTAAGCCTGGCCTGGATGACACAGCAAGATCCTGTCTTCTCAAAAAACTAAAACCTAAAAAAGAAAAAAAATTAATGTGAACCTAAATAATAACATACACAAACATCCATGATTGGTTGGAGAAGAACTAGGGAGAACTAGAGACATCTGTTAAAATACTGAATGAAAGTTATCTGGATAAACAGCAACAACAAATCTGGTCAACCATTTTCTGACCTATTTTTTACATAAAGTTTATACAGGGATTTCCCACTCATTTGCAACTAGAAGGAACTGGAACCCCTTTTACTCCAAAGTGATCCCTTGCCTCTTTTCATTTCATGTGTCTACTTCTTGGAAGGCCTAACAATGAAATTCTTTTATATATTACACAATGTTCTAACACATATCATCTGATCCTCTCAACCATGCTGAAGAGTACAGTACCATTCTCTTATCTCACAAACTAAAGTTCTGAAAAGTTAAATGACTTGGACAAAGACAACTGTTCAGTAAAAAGATAGCAAAACACAACTGCCTTAGGAGTAAGCTCGGGTAAAGTAAAAGCAGCTCTAAAAAAAATCCACCAATTCAAAGCCAGTAAAGATTTTAAATCTTTGAGAAATCCACAGGAATATATCAGAAGGATAGGTAAACAAAGGTTAACTGTCTAGAAAGTTGAACCTAAAATCTTTCTTCATTCACTTACTCTTTCGTATATTAATGCTTTTTCCCAACCCAGCCAACAAGTATTTATTCTTTCTGACTCAAAGGACATTATCTCTCCTGTGAAAAGTAAAGTATCCTTCACATCCCAATGAAAATAAGAACCGGAAAAAAAAAATTCTTGGCCAGTCTTGCTCCTTCCAGTTATAAAGAAAATCTAGTTTTGTGCGTAATACACTTCTCTATAATCGTTTCCAAACTAAGGATACAGAGCCAGAAAAAAAAATCTCCATTTTCTTCACACTGGCCAAACCCAAAGCATAACTTTCTAGGCTAGGTAGGATACATGCATCACCGCACAGCTTGCCTAGGTATCCAAGCTTCTGCTTAGACACAATCGACACAGGAAAACCTGAGGTACGAAAAAATCATTCTCCTTTTTTGCTTCCCCAGGTGGCATTCTCCAATTGGTGATCCAATCTATTCTTTCTCCAATTAAGATTCAATAACCAAAGAGCGTGGCAAAAGAAAACCTCAGAAACAAGACTTCCATGGGATAAACTTTGCAAAAGCCACTTGTTTAGAAATAATTTATTCTGATAGGCATGACAGACCACTTGATTCATTTATTTTATTTCTCCTAGGTGAGATCCAGGTTAAAAAAAAAGTGCCCACAACATTAGGGAATTGTTATAACTGAATTAAGAATCCTAGATAGACAGTTCAACAGGGTCCAACAAACATAAGCTCTTTCAAACAAAAGGATTACACATCCCAAGTGTGTGAGCAATAACCACATGAATTTATAAAACATAAATATAAATCATAAATAAAAATAAACTTATAAAATATATAAATCATAAATTTTATTAAATAAAAATCAAATGAAGAGCTTAAGTATCACTTCTTAAATTCTATGCACGTCTTTTCTATGGTTGCACAAAAGGCTACTATGAAAGGAGCAACAGAATCTCATTCTCACGGTTGTAATAAACAGCTCTTTTCTCTCCCTACTCTCTCTCATCTTCCCTCTTCTCAAACTTGCTTATTTCCTGGAAAGCAGAGACTTGGAATAGGGGAAGGGTACAACGGCAAAGCAAGAGTCTGGTCTAGTTAGGGAACTGGCTTTCCACAGGGTACAGAACAAGTGAAAATACTGAGACTAATGGGAACTGCTCTGGTTTGGACCTGGAGCGTCCCTCAAAAGCCTTGGGCATTTGGATGTAGGAGGGTAAGTGTGAACCAAGTGCTGCTGGGAGCAGGGCCTGACTGGAAGGGATAGATGTTTGGGTCTTGACCTGGAGAGATTGTGTCAAATTGTTGGGTTTCTAGGGAAGAGCTTCCAGATGACTGTTACTGATACTGACTAGCTGGCCAGGAAGTGAGGGCGGGAGGGGCATCTACCCTGGGTGTGGAGGCCAAACTGGCAGCCTGAACTAATTAAAGAAGAAACATCATTACAGCTTCTTCCAGAGAAAGCTCCAGCCTTGCCTGAGTCTCCAGACTGACTCTGTTTCTGTTTTGCTTGGCTTGTCTGCAATGGGGTGAACAGCTCTCCTGCCTCTGCCACGTGCATCCACTATCGCTGGCTGATTGCCCATGAACAGACTGTAAAGACCTTCTGGAACTGTGAGCTAAATAAATCATTCCTCCTCTAAGTTGCGGATAATGGTATTCTGTCCCAGCAATGAATAAGTAACTAAGAATTAAGTTTTTCATTGTGTGTACATAAGGTGACATGTCTATACATGTGTCCCTTAGCTCTGTCTACTGATGGCCTGGAAAGAGCAACACCCCAATAGCACTTAGCACACCTAGTGACCAGATCATTGTTTCTAAAAGCCACTCTCCACTAAAGGAACAGGGAGAAATGGCTAATTCTAGACTTGGAACCCGGGAAAGAAAAAGAGCAGCAGGATCTCTTGTGTCACACGTAACAAGATGTTTAAATGATGATGGAGACATGACAAAAGTACACAGAAGTTTGCTTAAAAAGACAAATCTGGAGCCACACGAGTATCAAAATAAAAGCCATGAATTATATAACCTGTTGATTAAAGTAAGGACTCCTGTCTCAGCTACATTTTCATTGCTGTGACTCAATACCCGACATCCAAAAATTTAGGGAGAGGAAAGGTTTATTTTAGCTCACAGTTTCAGAAGGTCACAGTCCATTCAGGGCGGGCGGCAGCAATTGAAGTACATGGCAGAGACACAGGTGGAGGCAGCTCCTCACAACATCACAAAAAGGAAGGCAGGAAGCAGCTTATATATCCTTCCAGGTCTTAGCCAAGTCATTAGCCCCTCCTGGATCCAGGTGTGGAAGCTGTGGCCACTACACTAACGCATATACTATTAGTTCTAAACTACTTGCTATTAATTCTAACTTACACACCTGTAATCCATCCCTCCCGCCTAGGACCCAATCTCCAAACAGCACATGGTTCCACAGATAATCCATAATATTTAAATATAGGAGACTTTTGGGGGACATTCCAGAGCCAAACCACAATATTATACCCCTGTCCCCCAAAAAACTCATGTCCTTCTCCCCAGGCAAAATGCATTCAGTCCTTCTCTAAGAGTTACCAAAGTCTTAACAGTTTCAGCACTGTTAAAGAAACTCCAAGTCCATAGTCTCCTTTGAGATGTAAGACAAACTTTTAGCTGTGTGTTAAGCACTTCCAATATAAAATGGCACAGGGTAAACATTTTCATTCCAAAAGGGAGGAATAAGAGGACAAAAGACAATAGGACCAAAACAATTCCTAAATCTGGCAGGGCAAGGGTTAAATCCTATAACGCCATGTCCAGCAATCAGAGTAAATTTTGGTGAAGTATGAACTCCAAAGGGCTTGGGTGGCCCCACCCCTGTGGTATTGCTGCTGGCTGCAACTTCCATCTTCTATACTTTGGGCTGGATAAACTCACAACCTGCAGAATTTCTCGGCTGACAACCCATGCTTCTGTATTTTCCAAATTTTTGGGCTCTCCACTGGATCTTAGGCTTCTCCTTTACAATTTCACACACTGCCCTCCCAGGGGCACACTGCTTGGCCTCCAAGGCCTTCCTCTAAAACCTGGATGGAAGCCTCCATGAATCCACTACTCTTGGGCTCTGTAAGCTTGTAAAGTTGGGAGTGCAAGGATGTCTCCAAGATTGGCCACTGGCTTGAGCAGTAATCTGGCTCCTTTGTGCCATGGTTGCAGCAGCTTCTGAGGGCCTGAATGGTAGAACTCCACGGAGTTGAATTCCAGCAAACACTTCCCTCTTTGACCCTACAGGGAGTCCTGGGGAACTCTTCACAGGACAAGATCTTTTGCCTTTGCACCCTTTAATTGGTAAAGGGTGGGATCTTGCTGATTCCTGAGACACTGTGAAGGCCTCTTTTTTACAGTCCTGATTTCAAGTTCTTGGTCTCTGTTTAATGTTAGTCTCTTGAACAACCACATGCGTTTCCACTCCAGATTGCAAGCTTTTTACATCTATTCTCTCTGCCATTGTCTCCTGTCTTTCACTATAAAGCTGGCTAAAAGCTGTAAACAGAGCCATGTAACAGTTTGAACATCAGTCTGCCTTGAGATTTCCTCCACCAGGGTAAGCAGTCCACTGCCTTTAATCTCACTTTCAGGCCAAGTCTCTGGACAAGGGCAAAATGCCGACAAATTTATTGCCAGAGAGTAGCACACGTGATTTTTAGGCCACTTGCCGATATAGCCCTCCTTCTCATCTGAAATTTCTTGAGCCTGGCCTTTCCAAATTCCTCCCGCAAACCAGTTCCAAAGGCTTCCAAGCCACATGATCAGGTAAAGTACAGCAACAACCCCACTTCTCTAGCACCAATTTCCGTCTCAGTTACTTTTTCGTTGCTGTGACTCAATACCCGACATCCATAAATTTAGGGGAGGAGAGGTTTATTTTAGGGCACAGTTTCAGAAGTTCACAGTCCATTCAGGGTTGGCCAGCAAAAATGGAAGTACATGGCAGAGACAGAGGTGGAGGCAGCTTCTCACATCACGAACAGGAAGGCAGGTTGAGACCAGTTCGAGACTAGTAGTCCAAGGAAGGCAGGAAACAGCTTATATAACCTTCCAGGTCTCAACCCAGTGATTAGCCCCTCCTGGATCCAGGTGTGGCCACTACATGCCATTAATCCTAACTTACACACCTGTAATCCACCCTTCCAGCCCAGGCTCCAATTTCCAAACAGCACATGGTTCCACAATCTATAAGATTTAAATACATGAGGCTTTTGGGGGACATTCCAGAACTAAACCACAATAACTCCATAGTATACAATGACATAAATAAATGAATGAAAAAGTTCTTTTTATGGCAAAATGTTTTATAAATGTAGAATAATCCAGGAAAGGAATATTAATGGATGCCAAAACTAGTGGATAAAAGCAGATGAGGATATAGATTTTATGTTGTCTCACAAAATATTTATTAATTACAAAGGAAGAAAAAAGTTCTTTAGTGTGGAGAAACCTGGAATATGCCGTCTTAATCTAGTGGTGAAAGTCAACACCAGTAACAGAACAAACTGACAGCGTGAAATAAGAGCATGGTGTTATTCTTGGGATACTACTGCCCATAATGGACAAACTGGGTTTAGTTAAGAGGAATCTTTGGACAAATCCAGAAGAAGAAACATTATAACTGGCCTGTTATCTTCAAAACATCAGGGCCACTAGAGGGCAAACCAAGGCATATCTACAAATCCAGCCTCCTCTAGGAGGCTGGGGCAGAAGATAACAAGTTTGAGCCCAAACTGGACAACTTAGCAACATAGTGAGACCTTGTGTTTAAAAAAAACAAAAAAACAAAAAAACAAAAAACCAGTTGAATATGTAGCTTAGTGAAAAGGTTCTGGGTTCAATTTCCAGTACTACACGCATACACACACCAAAGTCATAAAAGTTAAGGCAAGACTAATAAGATATAAATATTGGTTGTAACTTAGGATTCTGGGTTAGATCCTTCTACTATAACATATATTACTGAGACAATTGATTAAAATTGAATTTGGGCTCTTCGTGAAGGGTATACAGGAGTTCTTTGTCCTTTTTTTGAAATAATTCTGTAGTCTGAAATTGTTTCAGAGCCTATTTCATCTTAGATGGGTGAGAAAGGAGGACAGAGATGGTTCAACTGACTCCAGAGAAGTTTTAAGAGACAGCCTCTCATTACAGAGAACTCCGAGTATATGTTCAGCCCAGGATGCAGCAGGCCATTAAGGCATGATGGCTGTAAGTGGAGTTATTAGTAGGTTCATAAATTAATTTAGTGGCTCAAAACCAGATCAACAAAGTAAAACACAGCCAGGTACAGTACAGATTAGAAGACTGAGGCAGAAAGATCACAAGTTTGAGGGTAGCCTGGGGAAGTTACTGAGACCTTATTTCAAAACAAAATAAATAATAAAAATAAAAGTGAAACAGAACAGTGGATGCAGACGTGCATTTTGCATAGTAAATAATGGTACACTGTCACAAAACTATTGTCTTAGTTATACATGTATACTGGGTCACAGGGTAAAATGTATTTCTTGAAAGCTAATGATATTATTCACAAGAACAAAGAGTCACTGTAAGTCCTCTGCTGGTGAGAAGAGCAAGAGCAGTTTTCATGCTGGCATGGTAGACATACCGTCATGTCATTTCCAAGTTATTAAACTGGCAAAGGAAATATGCATTGATCTAAACGCTGCTTAATCCTTAAAACCTGAAAATACTATAAAAAAAGTCACCACTAATGAATCCAAATTTGGGACTTGATAAATAACACTGTGAGCCAGGAGAGAATGATTTATTACTATACAGTTCAAGAATCTTCTTCAGTGTCACACAACCATTCAGACCAATCAAATGCATTTTGTACATTCTTTGTGTGCTTTATGACATGAGTGGAAATTCCCTGAATGTCACTGAAGGTCTTTAACAAGAGGAACCAGTACTTTACTATCATCTCAAGGAAAGAATGTGTGCAATTCCAACTCACTTTTTCCTAACTGAACAAAGTTCTCCTTTTTTCCCCAACACAGTGATAATTCATGATCAACAGCATGGATCTTTATGAAGAGGGGGATGGTAGCAGTTGCCTTTGTCTTTAGAATTTTCAAGCACACGGCATTTGAGCATCAACTATGGCACAGTTACTAGTTTAGAGAAAAAACTCACTATTCTGCTTGTATATCTCATGCAACAAAGACCACTAGCCTGCAGAACGGGGTCTGACATTAATCCAAGACAGACAAAAGTGATAAAAATGTTTTTGAAATTCATCTAATAATGATAGTAGGAACAGGATTGGAAAGGATAAAAGGAAGAGACTCTGAAGACACAGGGGAAGCAGCAGACAGTCTAGAAAAAAATATTTGCTTTTTGGGTCACAGCTGAACAGATTTTTAAAAAACTTTTGATGGTAGAGTACACAAGTATAAATAAGTAAATAAATATATATAATAGACAAGGAGATGAATCATACTAGCAAACCAGTATCAACTACAATCACTTAAAATAATCTTTATTACTCTACTGGCTTGATACACCTAGAAAAGCTTCATTTTATCATTCTATAGTTTAACAAAAATCTTAACCTCTTAGGATTTTTTTTTTCCCTCCTTTGAGCACCAGGGATCAAACCCATTGGATTGGTGTTCTACACTTGAGCTGCATTGTCTGACCTTTTCTTGAGACAGGGTCTCGCTCTGTAGCCCAGGCTGGTTATGAATTCACTCTGGAGTCCAGGCTAGTCTTGGACTCACAGAAATCCTCCTGTCTCAGCCTCCCAAGTGCTGAGATTATAAGCGTGCAACACCACATCTGGCTAATGTGGTGCTGGGGAATCAAACTCAGGTACTTAGTGCTTGCCTGAGTGCTTGCTAGGCAAGCGCTTTAACCAGTGAGCCATTCCTCCAGCCCTCTCTGGCCTTTATATTGTTCGATTAGCTGTAGTTCTGGAGATTTAACCAAGGACCTTTGTACTGAGCTACATACACAAACCCCTTAAAAAAAAAAAAAAAAACTTTTTAAATTTTGAGCCAAGGTCTCACTAAGTTGATAGGATGCCCAAGCTGGGTTCTAACTTGTAATCCTCTTCTCTAAGCCTTTCAGAGTAGAGTGCTCGGATTACAGACCTATGCCACCAGGCCCAAATTTTTTTTTAGACAGGGTCTCACCAGATTGCCCAGACTTGGCTTAAAGTGGCAACCCTACTGCCCCACTCCTCTGAGTAACTGGAATTACAAGCATGAGCTACCACACCCCATTGGAATTGGTTACTTTTTAAAGTTAAGAGTAGTTTCACAATCTCAGTGTCTCTCTATACTTTCTTATTATTTTCTTTTTAAAAAGAATAACAGAATAAAATTCTGAAATGCTATCTAACAGAGATCAGAGGAAATCCTCCCATGAAACCTTGCAAATGTCAGAATTGTGTTTAAGCTCTGTTTCATGGCACTGGGGATCGAGTCCAGGGCCTTTGCATTGAGCTACATCCCCAGCCCATTTTTATTAATTTTGACACAGGATCTCCCTAAGTCACTGCGTTGCCTAGACTGGGCTCAATTTTGAAATGCTCCTGCCTCAACCGCCTAGAGTTCTGGATTACAGGTCTGTACCACCTGGCCTGGTGCTATGAGAGAGATGTTTAAGGCAATACATGTTGAGTAACGTTAGCCAGACTTTTTAGGCTTAATCTTTTTCTCAAACTTGAAACTTAATAATCCAGAACTGCAATATCTCATCATATTCTATTTTTGTCACAGTGAAAAAAAGAATCCTTTGTCATCTCCAATGTAAACAGATAGAGCAAAAGCAAGAGAAATTTCCTTGGAAAGGTGAACGTAACTGTTAAACCACACGGTCCTCAAGGCCAAGGGGAATCACTGACAGTTTGAGTCGTTAAAAAATTTCTTTGTTGCTTCCTGTAAGTTAATTTTTTAATAGCTTAAGTTTATAAACTTTTGATTAGCCACAATATAAAGTATTTTAGATTTAGGGAAGAAGAGTCAAGTATTACCAGTACTCTTTAAGATGCCTATTCCTCTTTTTGGATTACAGTAGCCTTTTAAAGCCCATTTATGAATATAAAATGCAAAAAATGTATTTTAATTTTTCTTTATCAATAGACATTTATCTTTTCCTACGTTAATCCATCTAACAATTCTTAAATGCTTACTCCATAAATTTACTATCTCTGTAAGACACGGTTTCTTCCTAAAGGACATCTCAAGATTTATGCAAATGCAAAGTAAGGCCACTCAGACATCTAAAATTAATAATCAAGCCCTACTCTTCTATATATTTTTATATAAATAATTTCTGATCTCATGCTAAACAAACAAGGTGCTTTAGAGAAGCACGTTGATGACACACAGCAAGTCAGAAGGTGGTCAGGTCCACAGAGCTCCCCAGGTCAGCCTATGCACTTATTCTAGAGTCTTATTACTAAGTACTTAGAAGGGCTGCAAACATTTGGGGAACAGGAGAGAAACAGAAGTTTCAAAGAAAACAAATTCTTTGTCACTCATTCCCTTTTCTTTCCATTTTGCCGCATTAATCCTGTTTTAGTTTATATGCTATGAAAATCTTGCCCATCTTTGAGGATGGGCAGTATCAGTGATGCTGCATCACATTTAATGATGACTCCTGTACACATGTTCCTAAGGGAGGGAGACACAGCTACAGATTCTTTTTTACAAAATGAATCGCTTACCCTCGCTTCTCCTTTGAAACGTATCATTCCAGAATGAAGAGTTGGCCTTTGTTCCACATGTAAGGAAATGTAGAGCAGAGAGAAGCCATATAATTCTTTCAGTTTAATAAAGATCTTTTGACATGTGTTCTTTATGAAAAAGCAATAAAAGCTAAAAATTAGAACAACAAACACATCCACTAAGAGGCCTGTATATACTCTGGTGAGTTGTTTCAGGGAAGGATAACAGTGCCATTTTGGAGTGCATGGGGGACACATGCGAGGTAGCAATAGAAATGCAAAGTCAGATGGTACCTACAAGTTGCCCAGAGTAGAGATCACAATGACTTTTATTAGTCTATAAAATGTCCCCAATTTTGCTCTCATACAGTTAATCATATTATATCATAGTGTTATGAAAGTTTAAATCTCAGAAATTAGAGTAAGAGATTACAAAGGTCCTTTAAGAAAATTATTTTACTTTACAAACCTTCCCCAAAACTAGTGCATGAGTTTAATGTTTTGCACTTAAATTTAAATTTAGCGTCATTAGTGAAAAGCTACCTCTTTTTTATGTGCACTTGTGCAGACTTCCCCTCTCACAATTTTTGTAGGCTCCACAAGACATAAAATGTAGTAAAGTTGGAAGGGGAAGCTGAGAACCTAGTAGAGGTTTCCAAAGATGAGGAGGGGGCAATATTTATCACAGAGACATTTGGAAATATGTGGGGACACTAATTGTCACAATGATGGAAGACACTACTGGCATTTAGTAGGTCAGGGGCAGGGATGCTAAATGTCCTGCTACGCTACAGACAGACCCACAAAGTGAAGAATTACACTGCCAAGCGCTCACAACACCCTGATGAGAAAAATGCTTGAATTGGTCAGAAGCATTAATAGGACAAATTAATCTTTTTGAGTTGGTTAAAAGAGGTTTTTTTTTTCTTTCTTTCCTTATTCTTTTTAAACATACAATTTGAGGCTGGCTAAATTATGTAATGGATAAGGAGCCTAAAAATGTATGATACACATAAAACCTTTGCCAAAACTGTAGATAGTCAGGTGACCTGGATAGTGTTTCATGTATGCATATTCTATGATTTACCAGACAGTCCACTATAGATACATTTATTTACTGTATACTAAGTATACCTAAATTAGGTTGTTTTAAAAGAAAGGAGAAAGATGTTGATTTAAATTGTGGAGTGACTTCTAAAAGGTAAATCTGAATGCTGGTGACATAGTTTGGTGGTAGAGCACTTGCCTGGCATATGCAAAGCCCTGGGTTCAACCATCAGTACTACAAAATAAAATAAAATTTAAAAACCCATCTGATTGCTTTGTACATAAACATTTGTGATAGACAAATTATGTTTATAATCCGTAAGACAAGCATCTTCCTACCAGCTAACAAATCTAAAAATGTAGGGTCAAATGTATGTTGCTTGAAGGTAAAACCTATAACTCAAGTTGCAAAATAACAGAAGCATAAGCTATGACTCAAACAGATAAATTATAAACAGAAAGGCTCAAATTTAGGTTCACATTTAAAATTGTTTTTACCTTTTCTTTTTTATTTTGGTAGTTTATATTCTATAAATGGGGCTGAATGTCCTATTGGGTGGTGAGAAAAAGAGAAATACCCATGATCAGTAATTGAAGTTAAAGAAAATAAGCTTTTACTAGGAGAAGCAATCCATGTTTGGTTTATCTAGAAAATTATACATTACAACAAGTCTCAACAGTTGTTTATGTACATTTTATTTAGAAAGAAAGGCTGCTCTGTTTGCCCGGTTTACTAAGAATATTCTCTCCTCCAATATTAGAAGTGTTATCTAGAAATTCAATATGTAAGTTTCTTATGCAAGCATAGATCCTAGAAGAGTATGTGAAAGAGCCTTTTTCCTGGTCTACAATGAAGTGGCATGGACTCTTGCTGCTTTGCAGATCCTGTATATATGTAGATGTACAGTGTAAATGTCTGTCCATATATTCACAGATACGGTTGTCTCTATACCATACTTTTATCTCCTTGCTCTCAATTACAAATATGTTCAAACAGCTGAAGATGAAAGCGGTCACTCCACTATGACTGAATTTTTAGTTTTCTCACTTTCTTTATTCTCAAATAATTTTCCTTTGAGTCAATTAAATTGTCTAATACCCAGCTTCCACCCCCCTCCCCTTTTTTTTGCCCTCCACATATTCACTGGAGATCAGTGTGCTTCCGCTAGGATTCTGTCAGGGGAAGTTTAATCTTTGGTTCTGGGTAAAAACCACGTAGCTATACCTCTGTATGATGATGTAAAATTTTTTCCTCTATCTAAGATACAGAGGACACACAACCAAACAAAACAAACAAACCCAGCAATCCTAAGAGGAAAAAAAAAAAACCAGAAAAAATATTTCATAAGGACAGTACTATTTTTATCCAGATTACTTTGGCCCAGGGTAGGTAAAGAATAGTCTGTGTACATATTTTTAAAAATGCATTTCAATGCCACATCATAATTCAGAATAAAGCTCTTTCAGTCACTCATGGGGGGAAGGAGAAAGCCATTCCCAGGATACACATGTTAATGGCCGTCAGCTCTGTCACTGTCACACTGCAATGCCAGTGCAATTCCACATAAACACAATCATGCTGAGGCAGACACTGTTGCAGGGTGTGAGAGCTACATATGCACTTTTCTAAGAAACACTGCTTGTGAGTTTCATGAGGCATTACAATGTTTGTTGCAAACAGGACCAATCTGGGGATCAAATTAATTAGATCCTGGAGACTGTTGCTCAGCATGCAGCATAAAACAGAACTAAGTAAGCTCCACAATGATGGAGCTGACAAGCATACATATAACCACATATCTCTGAATGTCCCAGGCAGCGCCTGGAGTGGTTTGCACGAGGCTGCACATGCTCTATCTTGGCTGACTGGGGTGGTAAAAACAATGCATTACTGCAGTCAGGTCAGAGTCAATCTCCATATGGTTAGTTAGCACAATATTCAGAAAAATAAATAACTCCTCCATGTCACAGGCTACCTATCTTAAAAAATATACTACTGATGGACTACCTATCTTAAAAATATATATTATTGATCATAACATAGATTAGGTATCCAAAATCCATCATTATAAACAAAACTCAGTGAGCAAAGCAGGTCTGTTGTGATCCAAACAATGTCAAATGTCTGTTTTTCTGGTGCTATAATGTGAAGTATTCAGTCTTTATTTTTCCTGCTTCCTTTTGTTGTTACTAAAGAAGTTGGAAGCAATATGAGCCGGTGTGGATTCTGGTTTCCTTCTTCTTATTCTCTGAAACAGTTTCTATGAGACAAGTATTTATTCCTAGTAGGTTTTATAAAATTTGTCCCCACAGCTAATCTAGGCTTGCTGTCACTGGCAGGAGACTGTGGTGGTTAAGACATGACTGAATTTCTTTAACAGTTATGGGGCTTTTCCATTTTTCTATTTCTTGAGTCATTTTGGTATTTTCTATTTTCCCAAAAGAATGTCCACTTAAGCTAAATTCTCACGTTCACTGGCATAAAGATGTTCAAAACACTGTCTTGTATTTTCAACCTTTTAACTGTAATTTGTCTCTCCCATATGTTGTTCATTTATACCTACATTTTTTCTTAATCAGATGGTCAGAGGTTTATTGTATTCATAACCTTTTCAAAGAATCAGCTTCTGGTATTATAAATCATCTTTACTGGTATTTTGTTTTCTACTTTTATCTTAATTGTATTTCATTCCTGCTAACTGCTCCCATCCCCGAGCCCTGAAGCTAGGGAGGACCCAAGCTTGCTAGCTTCCTGAGTGGAAAGTTTAGTTCACTCATTTCTCATGAAATCACCCCTGCCCCAGATGCCCTTCATTCCCTCCCCTTCACTATGTTAAGTTCCATGCTGCATTATTATCATCGCTCTTTCTTGACTGCTCTTCAGAATACTTGGTAAAACCATAGCCTTGTGCAAATTCAATTTCTTGCCTACGCCACACCTGCACCTGTGCAACTGAATGGGGCTGAATAAAACTTCCAACCATGCTCACTTAGGGGGCTCAATTTGATATTATTTTAAGCCTTTAGTAGATTCTTCTTTGCTATGCAACTACATCATCTTTTTTTTTTTTTTAAAAATTTCAACTCAAATATGTAACCCTTCTTTCCTTGGGTGCCAGTTATGATTTCTACCTCAATAAGAAAACTGAAGCAATCACAAAAGAATTCCAGACTCCCATCACATCTAACTATCACCTGTTAACAATGACGACATTAACATGCTTCTGTCTATAGTCAGACAAATCCTACACTTCACTCCAGCAGTTCTCCGTCCTCTTCCTACATCATTTTCCCAATTTTTCCCTAGATCATTCCTATCAGCCAACATGGACCTATTTCTTCCACTTTAAAAATCATTCTCTAGACTGTGTCTCCCATGCAAGCTGCCACTGCAAGTCTTTGTTCCTCTTTGCCAAGAACTTGTTTCTAAAAAAAAAAAAAAAAAAAAAAAAAAAAAAAGTTTTCACAGGCAGAAATGACAGTGCGTGTTGATAATCTTAGCCACTCAAGAGGCGGAGCCAGGATGATTGCCAATATGAGTCGAGTCTGGGAAATGCATTGAGACCCTTTCTCAAGAAACAGGAGGTGAGTGGGCTGATAGATGTTGCTCAGTGGTAGAGTACGTGCCTAGCATGCCTGAGGCCCTGACTTCAATCCCCAGCAATATGTGCACATGCACACGCCCATAAATCTTAAAACCACTCCAACAGACATTCTCATTATTCCCCCTCAACACACTCTTTATCAAGGTTACTATGTTAATAAAATCAATGGCCGGTTCTTAGTCCTCATCATACTTGATCTATCAGTAACACTTCAAATAGTTGACAGCTATGTCTTTTTTGATGCATTTTCTTCACTCTCGTTGGAATCCATGGACTTCCAGGTCCTCTTTCTTTGTTGAGCCTCCATTATCTCATTTAGTCTCATGACTTTAAGTATCACCTAAATGCTACACAGATTTGTATATTCAACTGCCAGTTTTCTTAAATGTATAGCTAACAGATACTTTAAACAACATATCCAAAACTGGATTCCTGATTTTCTTCCCTAACTTGCTTCTTTGACAGACGTTTCCATGTCATTTCCATCCTGCCAGCTGCTTAAGTCAAGAACTATGGAGTCATCTAGGTCTCTTTTCCCCCTTACGTCCTATACACAACATGCCAGGAGCACTGGCTTTCCCTTCAGATGTATCCAAGGACCTTACCAACCCTCTGCACTTCTGCTGCTACCATGTGCTCCAAGCCTCCCTCATCTCTTGTGCAAATTTCTCTAATAATGTCCTGGCTTTTATTCTTTTCTTGTCTAATCTCAACACAGCAGCTATCATGATCATGTCTTAGTTACTTTTTTGTTGCTGGGACAGAATACTTGACATCCAGAACTTGAGGGAGGAAACTTTTATTTTAGCTCACAGTTTTAGAAGGTCAGAGCCCATACCGGGGCAACCAACAATGGTGAACACACATGGCAGGGTGCATGGCAAACAAGGTAAGCCAAGTCTGGGAGGAAGGGTGGAATTACTCTTCCAGGCTGTTCACCCTTTCTGGGTCAGCCTAGTGTTCTGTCCCTTCAACCAGGCCTGGTCCTGAACTCCCTGGTATCTATAGGTAATCCCCAACATCCAAATACATGAGGCTTTTGAGAAACACCTCAGATCCAAACCATAATAGATCATGTCACTTCTTTCATCAAAATCCTGCACTTTACTCAGAGTAAACAACAAAGGCCAACAATACCCCATACCCACATGACCTGATTTCCTTCCTATTACTTCTACCACTGCATGTGCCAGAACTTTCCCATCATATGGCCGTTAGATGTTCCTTTGGCCTCAAATATTCTTCCTCTAGATAGCTTTGTGGCTAATACCTTCAGATTCTTTTTTTTTTTTTTTTTGAGACAGTCTGTAGTCTAGACTGGTCCTGAACTCACTATGAAGCCTAAGCTGACCTGGAATTTATGGCACCCCTGCTGTCCCAGCCTCCCAAGTGTTGGGATTAGAGGTGTGCAGCAGCACACACAGTTTATATGGTGTTGGGGAGCTGAACCCAGGGCTTGCTAGACAAGCGCTTTAACCACTGAGCTACTTCTCCAGCCTCCACCTTCAGATTCTTTAAATCTTCGTTCAAATCTCAGAATGTCAGTAAGACTTACTCAGTTCCCTTACTGGATACTATAATCTGTTCTCTCTCCATCTAATCTTCTTTATTTAATTCTTTCAACTGCATTAGTGTTTAACATATTATATTCTTCACTGTGTTTACTGTCCTCTGTCCCACCCTCCTACTCTATGCTGGAATATAACCTTTAAGAGGCCAGGATCTATTTTGTTAACTAACTGATTCCAAAAACTTGGAATAATATTTGGTAGTCAATGAAATTTACTGAATGAAGTAAATGTTGACTTTTAATTTAGTGTGATCCTCATGATACACATGTTCCTTATGTGCTTATATTTGATTAAGCTGGTTAATCGGTGTAACTTTCCACGTCTGTTAGTTTGAATCTGGAATGTCCCCCAAAGCCTCAGGTATTTGGAAGGTGGATGGATCAAGTGGATTAACCACCCAAGGAGGATTTCTTGTGCTATTAGGAGGTAGAGGTGAAGGGGTGGGCCAATGGGGATGTGACATTGTGCTTTTAGGAGGCAGGGGAGAAGGGGTACGTCAATAGGGGTGTGACTTGCAAGGATATACCTCCCTTACTAGCTCCACTTCTCACTCTCTGCTTCCTGGTAATGTCGGGACAAGTAGCTGTCCTTTGCCAGGGCACTCTCACCATGCCCCTCCACCACTGCTGGCCAATCACAAATGGACTTGAGACCTCTGAACTGTGAGCTAAAATAAACCTCTTCCTTTAGGTTGTAGGCACTGGGTAGTGGATTCTAGTTACAAAAACTGACTAAGACCAGGTCCTTAGGTATTTCTGTCTGTCATACTGGTTTGTGAGACAGGCATGCTAAATCCCCAACACTGATTACTGATATAAAATTTCTTTGTAATTCTGTTAGTTTTTACTTAATATATTTTGACACTACATTTTTAGTATCTACAGTCCTCTTTTCTGTTTAGAGGCCTGTTCTCTTTCTACAAGTATGACATACTTTCTGTCATTTGACGTTATTTACATTAAACTATCTTTTGACAGATATTGTCAATCTTTTCTTGCTATATGTTTGCATACTATCTTATTCTCATACTTCAACTTTATTTCAAGTGTCATTTGGAAAAATAGCAAAATAGTATGATAATCCAATAATCCAAAGTTGTATATACCTAGCTTTGTAGATTAAATAATGATTATTTGAAATTTTATTATTTATTTTATTCACTTAGTCAAGGTCTTGCTACTTACTTCAGCCTGGCCTTGCACTTGCTATGGAGTTTAAGCTGGCCTCACAGTCAATCTCCCAAATGCTGGAATCACAGACATGCATCACCATATATGATTTGTACTCTTAACTTTCTTACTTCCATTCTTTTTTTCTTTTGCTGCTTCTTCCTCTCCTTCTCTCGCTTTTGAAGCAGTGTGTTGCTGTGTAATATAGGCTAGTCTCAAACTCAGTGTGTAGCCTAGGCTGGCCTCCAAGTTTGCCATCCTCCTACCTTAGCCTCCTGACTGCTGGAATTACAGGTGTGTACCATCGCTCCTGACTTTCTTTTCATCACCTTTCTGCTATCTACTGGATGAAGTGAAGGAATTTTTTAAAAATGTCTTACTTTTTCTCTCCTGATTAGGGATTATACCTCTTATTTTACTAGTTTAATGGTTATGCCATGTTTTGTTTTGAGACAAAGTCTTGCTCTGTAGTCCAGGCTGGTCCTGAACTTCCTATGTAGCCCAGGCTGGCCTAGAACTCACAGCAATCCTCCTGCCTCAACCTCTCAAGTGCTAGGATCACAGGCATGGACCCCATGCCCAGTTTATGTGATGCTGGGGAATCAAAACCAGGGGCTTACGGATGCAAGGCAAGCACTCTGAAGAGCCACACAGCCAGTCCCCTGCTTATGTTTCATATACTTAAATACTTTTAGAAATTTTAAAACTTCAATATACTTTTCACTTGGAATTCTAAATGGTTCCTTCTCATATACTTTCATTGTTTCACTACTTGTCATTCTTGTCTAGCAGATTCTAACTTCAAGTTCAGAATTGAAACTTATTTTATAACCCTTCATTAGTTATTCTTTTTCTCAGACACACATTTTCTTCTCCTGTTCCCTTTTTTCTCCGTCTCCCTTTACCTCTTCCTCTGGCCCAGGCTGGCCCTGAACAATGCAGAACAAGCTGGCCTCAAACTGTTGATTACCCTGCCTCAGCCTCCTGTGTGCTGAGATACTATGTGTGTGCCACCATTCTTGGTTGCTGGGTCTCACGGCTTTTCATGGTCTTCAATTTTATTGGGCTCACTGTAATATTTCGAGGGCAATTTTTATGATAGTTTTTAAAATGTGAGTACCTGGGTCTATAGGAAATCTCCTGTTGCACCAACTTAGACCTGGTCAGAACTTAAGCTGGTAGCCCTGAGTTTGCTTTTCTCCTCGGTAGCCCAGTTCTGAATTGTTCACCCCGCAGTGGTTCGAGTCTGAGCTGTACCTTGAAATGGTCCCTGCACTTGCTTGTTTTCCTTTTCTTCTGGCCAGGAGCAAGCTGCTTACTTCAGATTACGAGTCTACTGAGATGAGCTCGTTTTCCTAGATTAGTGCTCTGAGTGGATGGATCCTTAACAGAAAACTGGTCCTTGCTGAATGTATTCATCTGTGGCTCCCCCATCACAGGGGTTTTTCTCTCCACCACTGGCACAAAGTGACTTCATTGTTTTTATATATGACTATTTAAGAGAACCCTAAAAAAATAAAACCCATCATGTCTGTTTTAGAATGGGTGGTACTGAATTCAGAAGGGGCTCATTTTGCCATCCTGACCAGCAAGTCCCAGAGTGTCTTTCACTTTTGAAATAAGAGCAGTTCAATTCTCCTGACCACACCAGTCTACCAACATTAGCATATACACCCAAAGATCAAACTCAAAAATCAACATTACTAATGTAGGGAAATCCCCACTATTTAGAATTCATTTGTACTGAAATAGAGAACAGATGGATTAGAAAATCAGAAATGGATCGAATTGATTTTTTTTCTTTTTCTCTTTTTTTTGGAGACAGGGTCTCACTCTGTCATACAGGCTGGTCCCAACTCACTATGTAGCTCACATTATCCCAGAACTCAGAGCAATCCTCTAGCCTCAGCCTACTGAGTGCTGGGATTACATACCCAAATAGTATATGATGCTGTGGGGTCACAGCTAGGGCCTTGTGCTTCCTATGCATATTCTCTAATCACTGAGCTATGCCCAAGGCCTAGAAGATGATTTTTCATAAAAAAGCAAGAAGGCTGAGGCAATAGCAGACTTTATTGTTAAGCCTTATGTACAAACTCCACCAGTGTTCTCCACAAATGGAACTAGATGAAACAAAAGATGATGGTGGTTTACCCAGCTCCAGGAAGAGTCACTGTAGCATCAGGGTCCTGTAACAATTACCAATTTGCACCTCTATATGTGGAGGATAGCGATCTGCACAGCTGAAACAATTTTGGACTGGAAACTCAGAACTCAGGACTCTTCCCTACCACTAAGTCATTACACAACTGGGGTTAAGCCATGCCCTTTCCTTGGTCAAGGCTTTTCCTTCTACAAAATAAGAGAAATGAGCTTAACAGCTTCTAAAACACCTTCTAGAAATAATTTTCTGTGATCTCAACAGTTTGGTACTTGGTAAGTAGGCTGAGTCCTCAATTCTTCAGCTTGCTGAATAAATATACTGCCAGGTAAAGAAAGAAAACCATGCATTCCTAACATCTGTCATCAAAGGGAATGGAAGCCAGAATCATCAGAGGCACAGCTTTGCTTTATCACCACTCTGCAAAGGAACAATCTGGTAGCTGCCTGAAGTTTCTGTGTGGGTGGAGAAATAATCTAAGTTTAAATAGAAAAAAAAAAAAATCAACCTAGACCAAAACAAAAACCCTACACACAGTCCAGACAAAATAAACAAAAAGTAAGATGTCTTTTATACAAACATGTCTGTCACTGAGAGCACAGAAGACAAAAACAAACAAAACACTAAACAACAAAATAAAAATCTCAGGCTAACCTGATGAAAGTGTAAATGAGGACAAAACTAGGCAAAGTTACGGGACATGAGAGAACCGCCTTGCACGTATAAAGTTTGTGCAGTCAGAAATTGTATGTGAACAGAAATGCAGGGAAGAGAATGAAGAAGAGAGAGGTAATGTTGGGGTTCTGAACAGAAAGAAGAGTGGATAAAGAATAAACAAACTATGGCTGGGACATACTTAGTGGTAGAGTGCTTGTCTCACATGCACAAGGCCCTGGGTTTAAAAAAAAAAAAAAACTGGGTTGAAGCTGAGATGGCAAAAAGAACTCAAGAATAAATCTGAGAACTTCTTCCTACAGAAGCCAGGCCTTTTCATTTATCTTAATTTTGAGATAGGGTCTTTCTATGTCACTAACTCACCTATGCTGGGCTTGGATTGGCGACCTTTCTCCCAGAGCACTGGAATTCCAGGCATGTCTTCCTTGCCCAGCACCCCCTATGGGTCACAGTATGAGTGGGCATGAGCTGTTCAAATTAACCACCATGTAAGAGAATCCAAGGTGATTCAGACTCACAGGTATGGAGGATGGAAACCCCAGCAGTTTTCAGATAACCCTGAGAAAGACACTGTTTTCTAAAAACAAACACTCCCTTAAAGGTATCTTACCATCTACATTGTTATCTAAGGGACCTAGCACACTGCATCTACAATGCTGCAGGTGTGGACACAGATGATAGCAGGGGTTGGTGCCTTGCAGATTTCTAATCACTAGTCGATACTTTCAACAGGTCTAAAACAGGAAACTATTCAGAAGAGAGGGATAAAACTCTTGACGAAATTCCCATATAGTTCATGGAAAGCCCACTGACCAGTTCACTTTCATGCAAACCTTCAATTTTTATAAGGTTGTTACCAAAGCATTTATAGAAAAAAAAATTACAACTAACAAGAGCTAATTACATAAAAGATACCAAAAATCAAGAAAAGCAGAAAAAGTCAGTAACATTTAGCCTCACTAAAAACATAACTTACTAACACCTAGTGGCTTTTTCTCTTGCCTTGTCACCCTGCCTGTATGTTCTCTGTGTCCCATAGTTATAACCCTGCTAAATCTATGATTTTGGATCTGGTTCATTCAGTAATACTTTATTGCAAGACTTTATCGAGACTGTATTTTTTTTTTGTAATTCACCTTTACAAGCTGCTTTATTACTCCATTTTAGTCCTAGGAAAAAATGCCTAAAGGGTTAGTGGGCAGGGAAGGTCAAAACAAAGTATGATTCATGGTATTCCACTGCACAGCTGAATCACAGTTTACTTAACTACTGCCAGAGTGTAAGACATTTTGGTTGTTTCCAATTTTTCCATTACTATAAATATCTAAATGGACTGTGTTTTGGTCAATTGTCTCTAATGGTGCTCCATAGAATATGCACTCAAAGTTTTTGCAGAATGATCAAACATATTTTTTTGAGACAGGGTCTTGCTCTGTAGCCCAGGTTGATCCCGAACTAACAATGGAGTCCAGCTGGCCTTGGACTCACAGCAATCCTCCTGTCTCAGCATCCCAAGTGATGGGATTGCTGGATTACAGGTGTGCGCCACCATGTCCGGCTTATGTGATGCTAGGGAATCGAGCAGAATGATCAAATGTTTGTAAAGCTACACTTTTAAAATAAACATTGTGATGAAAATGTTTGTATTTAAGGCATGCACACATGTATATGTACATTTGTGCTTTCTCTATATACATATAGATTTTCATAAGAAATTTAGATAAATTTCAAAATCTACAATCCCAATAATAAAATGTAATAAGGCCCTATAGTCTCATCTAAATTGAACATTATCTTTGTAGCCCTTTCCTATCACTATTAGTAAGAAAAATCCCCTTTAGCCACAAGTTTTAATTTACAGTTAAGGAGTATTAGCGAGGAATACTGTGGTTTGGATCTAGAATGGCCCAGAAAAGTCTCATGTATTTAAATGTTATAGATTGTTTATGGAACCATGTGCTGTTGGAACATTAGGGCCTAGTCTGGAGGGGTGGGTTACAGGTATGTAAATTGGATTATCGGTGTGTAGTGGGAGTTAACCACACCTTTCACACCTGGATCCAGGAGGGGCTGATCACTGGGACGAGACCTGAAAGAATATTTAAGCTGCATCCTGCCTTCCTTGGAACACTAGTCTCAACTAGCCTTCCTGTTTGTGATGTTGTGAGAAGCTGCTTCCACCCCTGCCTCTGCTGTGTACTTCCATTTCTGCCGGGCGCCCCTGAATGACCTATCGCCTTCTGAAACTCTGAGCTAAAATAAACCTTTCTTCCCCTAAATTTGTGGATGTTGGGTATTGAGTCATAGGAACAAAAAAGTACCTGAGGCAGTAAGGTTGTACATTTTCCTTCTATTCCTTAACTATTTTGAAGTAGTTTTCTAAAAATCATTAGTATCTAAATCAAATTTATTTCTTGAAGGCCAATTGTAGGTTATTAGAGAGAACAAACAAAAAAATCTAAACAAACAAACAAAAAAAACCCCTCCCAATATTTTCAGTAATTTCTGGAAGAAACTTCAAATTAATCTAAATACCCAACAGGGAACAGTTTATTCGTACAGCAAGCCTGGTACTATGCCATGTGCTTTTACTAACACTAAAGTTTGAAGCTGGAATTCAAGTTCTTGATAGAATTTTTTGGAAAAATTTCTAAGATGTTGGATGGAAGAATTAGGAGGAAAGGCTCTTATACTAATTCTAATGTTTCTTTTAGAAAGCCATTCTAAATTAACCCTGAAAGTGTAAGGACAGCTTGCTTGCTTGTTTTCTTTTGGAAAAAGTAAAATTCTATACTGACAGTTGACATTTTTATATTAAAAAAATTCCAAAGAGCCTACAAAACAATTACTAAAATAGGTTAACATAATAAATTGATACAATACAAAGTCAGTATTTTAAAAAAATCAAGTGTTACCTGGCCAGTGGTGCAGGGCTATAATCCCAACACTACAGGAGGCTGAGGCAGAAATACTACAAGTTCAAGCCCAACATGGGCAACTTAGTGATTTAGCGAGACCTTGTCTCAAAATTGAAAATAAATATGAGCTGAAGGTGTAGCTTAGTGTGAAGACCCTGGGCTAGCTTCCCAGTATCGTCACTCAGTCAATCAATCAATTTCAATTATCTTTTTACTAGCAGCAAACTGAAAATAAAATGTAAAAAATATCCAAATAGACACAAATATTTAGAATTTAACAAAAGATATATAGGCTTCTACACAGAAACTTCTACAATAAATTGCTTAGAAAATTGAAGAGAACCTAGATGGTATGTTTTCAAATTGAAGACTCCATATTTTTTTACTACAACTCTTTCCAAATATATCTATCTAAAGGTTGTTTTCTACAACTACCATCTATAAAAATTTCTTAAGATAAAATAATCTTGAGGTGGTTTTGCAGCCTGTTGATCCTGAATTAGGCTATCTACTTGAAAGTACTATACAACAACTAAGCTAGATACAGACAGGAAGAAACAGGGCCAGAGACAAAGAGTCAGTCTAAGGGGTATTTCAGTAATGAGAACCTGATGAAGAACTGACAATGACATTCACTTATTGTTGTGGTCCCCCAAGATGTGTGGAGGGTGCATGGCTCACAGGGCACTGGACTCACCAGTGGACCGGACTCATCCACGGGTGAGCCAAGCGGCTGGCTAGTTATTAGGAGGTAGGGGCTAGTTGCAGGGGATCACTGGGGGCCCAGACCTGGAAAGATATATCCTTGTTTCCACTCCACCCTCCTTCTCTGCTTCCTGGCACCATGGATAAGAAGCTTTCCTTTACCAGAGGCCTTTTCCCCTTTGCACCAGGCCCTTTTTATTTTGTCTTGGAAGCAGCCAACTACAGACTGAATCCTCTCAAGACTGTGAGCCAAAACAAACTCCTCTTCGAGTTGTGGGTGTTAGGTATTTTGTCCAGGCAACTACTGAAAATGACTGATTCACTAATCCAACAAGTGCCTACTTTTATAATTGTTAGCATAAAGTGGAAAATGGTGCTCTGAGTGCGAAGTGCAACTGCTTTCTGTTCTTTCACCATCTCCTTGCAGAAGGAGGTAAGAATGTTGATCTGTCATCTGCTCTCAAGGAGAGAAAGCAGAAGTGTGGGACGAGGATTGCTAGGGGAAACAATTCAGAGTACAGCATGGAATCAATCAGTACTAAGTGCCAAATGACACGACCATTAGATCTGCTGGAATTCAAGCCTGGGTGAAGACTGTTTTAAATGGCAAACTACCTTAAAGTTCCGCCCTCAAAGCAAATGACTACGAACGTCACGCTACTGACACCAGAAAACCCGCCAAAATCACTACCTGTGGAAGAGTCACAGAGAGCAGACATGATTCTGTGACGCTCCCCTGTTCTCACAGGTCAGCCACTTCTCCTTATTGCCAAACCTACTGGTCTCCTCCAGTTCTCAAGCAGAGGACTGCTGGTAGCTACAGTTTGACTCTCTAGCCTTTTATCCCCTTCACTTAGTTCGGTAAAAGAATCCCTATTTTGAGAACTTCTACTACATAGCTGACTCTCTCTTGACCCCCAACCCTAAAAGTAGTAGCTGTAGCTTTTTCTTCCTCATTAGTACCTCTACCACCGTCATTGTCGTCACCATGGTAACACCAACCCTTTACTAAGTGCCAGATCTTGCTCTGTTTATCATATACAATTCAAAGAACGGGCCTATCTTATACATACTGTAGTTCTCTCACCTTAAGAATCGAGGGAAGTGGGAATCCAGAAGAGCCTACCATTTGCCCAGGGTGACACAGCAAGAAGCAGAGTAGGGCTCTGAATTCAGCCTGGGTCCCGAGCTCAGGCTCTAACCGCCATGCTTTGCTGCCTCTCTCAGGCACTCTGGTCTCTAGTTACAAAAATTAGTTCAAGCAGTACACTCGATACAAGCAAGGTCAACGAGAGACATGGTACTTGGATAGAAATCCTTCCTTTACGATTGGGGCAAAAAAAGAGCTCTGATGACAAAAATCTCAGCTTCCTATGCTGAAGCCAGCCCAGGATCAATACGCAGATTTCTCAGTTACACAAAGTGAGCTGCATGAAGTTAAATTTCTGCCACAGTCCGAGACTCTTTTCACTTCTTTGTTTGGCAGAACTATCCTTTCCTGGTTCTTTTTCTTCTTTATTTGCTTCTGATCCCCTCCATGGGTACTGCACTTCTGTCTGTCCCTTATGCAATGGCATGCCCAGGGCTCTGCCACAAACTCGTCTTTCTTCACAATGGTGGCGCTCCTGGCACGCAGTTCTGATAAGCCTCCCTGGACAGTCTGCTCCTTTTGTAACCATAAGCCCATTTAAGTGTATCATACCCCTCAAAACACTGGGGGAGAAAAGTGGAAAATCACTGTGTAATGAGGAGAGCAATAAGGATTTCAAAAATTAATTTTTTTTTCTCTTAGAAGTTGCTTTTCCAACTGCTGCATCCTAAGAATGTAAACCATTATCTCCTCTCTTCAGCTCAGGTGAATGGGCAGAAAACTAGCCTCTGGCAGAAAAAGAACCCAAATGCGTGAAAGAAATATAAGATGCTGACTACAGGAGGGCAGGGTCCAGTTTCCTTTCTACAAGGGAAGGAAGGAGCTGAGAATGGCCAGGACATAAAGGCACAGAATTTTGTCTTTTGTCTCACTGTGTTCTTCTTTGTAATACAAATTCTCATACACCTGCACAAGATGAGACAAGGATTTGAGACAAAGGCCTCCTTGGCACTTTTGAAGCTACCTTTGAGTAACCTTTTTCCCTTTCTGCCAAGACTGTGTTCCAGGTTTCTTGGGGGAATGACAGGAAGTATGGACCAGATGACTAGTAACAATCCTCTCCAAGTTAACCTTGAAACACATCATCTTTTTTATAGCTTAAAACTATTATCAAGTCACCATTGCTCTGGATCACAGAATCAGAGAGCAGCTGCCACTGCTGAGGCCTGGCTTTGTTCCTTGCTGTTTGGGGTTGGCTTGGACTGGTGGAGGGCAGTCTGGCCTGCTCCAGCCAGGCAGCTGACCCATGTTTTCCTGGCTTAGAGGATGAGAGCTAGCAGACACTGCCACATACTATCAGGGATAAGGTGGCCTCAGGACAAAGAAAACATCATGTATATTCTGGGATTTGTAACTTGCTGAGAAAAAAAAATATGGATGTTAAGAAAAGTCAGCTTGGGGGTGGAGGAATAGCACAGCAGTTAGAGCACTTGCCTGGCAAGTGCAAGGCTCTGAGCTTGATTTCCAGCACCACATAAACCAGGTATGGAGGCACATGCTTGTAATATCATCTGTCAGGAGGCCGAGGCAGGAGGATTGTTGTGAGTTCAAGGCTAGCCTGGGCTACACAGTGAATTCAGGACCAGCCTGGACAACAGAGAGAGACTCTAATAAATCAAAAAAGAAATAAAGTCATGTCATCATCATTTTGGCCCTTGTTCACAGTGCCTTTTATAGAGATGCTGAGGGTACTAGGAACTCATAGGCTTGTGGAGAACTTCAGTGACCATGTAAGTGAGGAGAATGCTTCTCCAGCTCTCAGTAAATTCTCTTTTCTGGAGGCCACAGAGAACAGCGAGGACTTGAGGGGATACGAGGAGGAGGAAAGAATTTGAGAGTAACTTCTCCTCATCTGGAACCCACTTAGAGCAGGCAGGACCTCAATGGATTTAAAGTGGAGGAAGAACACATGATCATGAAGGAAAGGTCATAAAACATTTACATACTAAAGACACCAGCAAAGGGGCCTGCAGTCAAGAAAACCAATGGCCCGTGCCTAGCAGTTTCTGCAGCATCAAAATGGCCAGGGGCAGCCATGAACTCCTGTACTTCCCTACAGTATCTGGGCAGGCACATGAACTGACAGGTGCCCATGTTTATACATCGGGGACTAAGTTTAGCTGATAAAGGTCCTGAGCAAAAAAGTGCATCTTGGAGCAGGTGGAACTGCTGCTCATTCTCAGTCAGGCCTTGGTCCACCTTTCTGGGCAGCTGGTTCAACACCTAGAATATTTTTACTTAAGTCAACTGGGAGATTTTTACCATCTATAAGCACCAACTCAGTGGGCCATCTTACCAGTTCTCCAGTCTTAACTGCTCTGAAGTTCATCTTTTAGGTTTGGCCAGTTTGAGTAAAGCTATTTATGCAACTACCAGGTGGGTCATTGGTTTGGTATGCTCTGAGTTCTGAGACAGCTGAGACTTAAGAAGACCACCCATCCTCCAGGGTCGCTATCTGACCAGAGAGGGGTGTCAGTGCTGAGAAGGGAGGCATTTGGAGCCCCTGGGCCTTCAGCAGGGCTTTATCTGGAGGAAAAGCATTGCCTTTGGGGTCACAGTCTGAAATGTAGAGACAAGAACTGAGTCAGAATCTAAGCCAAACTGTTCTTTTTAAAATTATATTTATAGCAGGAATATGTAAAGGTTCTCATTTGTCCACAAGATTGCTAATAATTTTCTAATTACAGTCATCCTAGAGGGTATAAACTGGTTTTTCACAGTGGCTTTGATTTGTAGCTCCTTAATAGTGATTCTGAACATTTTTAATATGTTTACTGATATGATAAGGTGTCTCCTTTGGAGCTACATCTTTTTAATTTTTTATTTAAATTTTTTGGTTATTTCCCATTTTACCATTGTCAGAATTCTTCATATAGCCAAGATTTTCTCATCAGATAAGAAATATGACCAGCAAATACTTCCTTCCATTTTTAGGTTCTACTTACTATACATTTCTGGATGGTTTTCTGAGGCATAAATGTTTTCCATGTAATCTTACTATTTCTCTTTTTGTGGCTTGTGCCTTTGATACTAAGAATTCACTGCCAAATCCAAGATCGCAGATATTTTCTCTGCTTATTTTACTTCTAAGATTTTGACAATTTAGCTCACATTTAAGTATTTGAGCCATTTTTATTTAACTTAATATCTGGTGGGAGATACAGGTCCAACTTCATTTGCATGTAGATATCTAGTCATAACCACTTATTGAAAAGACTAGTGTTTCCATACCAAATGGCTTTACTGTACATAAATGTGAGCTATTTTTAGACTTTCCATTCTATTCCATTAATCTGTATGCTTAATCTTATGTCAGTACCATGCAGTCACAAATATAGTTTTATTGTAAGTTTAAATTGGCTAGTGTGAGTCCTTCAAACCTTGTTATTTTTCAGTATTTTGCCTATATGTGGTCCTATACATTTCCATATAAATTTTAAGATCATCATGTCACCTTTGGCAATTAAGGCACCTCAAGTTTTTATAGAGGGAAAAACTATCATAGGCAAGCTAATGCCTTCCCAATATTTATGTCTAAGCCCTGTTACTTCCCCAAACTTTTAGTATCTTTACCTAATAGGACTCTTTTTTTTTCTTTTTCTTTTCTTTTCTTTTTCTTTTCTTTTCTTTTTTTTTTTTTTTTTTTTTTTTTTTTTTTTTTTTTTTTTTTTTTTTTTTTTTTTTTTTTTTTTTTTTTTTTTTTTTTTTTTTTTTTTTTTGGAGATAGGGTCTTATTCTGCAGTCCAGGCTGGTCAACCTCCTCAGTACTGGATTACATGCATGCGCTACCATGCCCCACTTTTGTGGTGCTGAGAATCAAACGCAGGGCCTCTATCTTGCTAGGCAAGCACTCTAACCACTGAGCTACACCCCCTACCCCTGGACATATACAATTTAATGTCTAATAAGTACCTCAGATTCTCCATGTTCAGAATTAAATCATTATGTTCACCCCAAGAGTTTCTTCCTTCTAAATACCTTGTCTCATTAATACTATATTACCTGGGTAGCTTTCATAATCAGAAACATGGATGTCACTAACTGTCCAAATGTTCACAGAAAAAATATTCAAATATTGGGGATTCTGCTAGATGCTGGGGATACAATAATGGACAATAAACAGAACCTTTAAGTTTTTTTTTCTTGGCAAATGCAACAAAGTATGATTACCATGGCACATTAAAGATAAATTCAAAGTACTAATAAAAATTTAGTGTGCTTTGGAGAGGGGTCAGGAAAATTCTTGTAAGAAGTGGAGCCTAACTTGAAATATTTGTATGTGTTTGATTAAGGGGGAAGAAGACAGAGTAAAAGAAGAAAGAGAGAACTCTAGGGAATAGGGATAACATTTGAGAAAGCTAGAAATGGAAGGGGAAAGAGAATGTGAAATACCATTATGTTGGTAACTTTCATTTACTGAAAAACTTATAAAAGCAGAGACAGGCATAGTAGCACACATCTGAAATCCTAGCTACTTGGAAAGCTGAGGCAGAAAGATTGCAAGTTCAAGCCTGTCTTAAAGTAAGAAGGGCTGGGGATGGATTTCAGTGGTACAGTGTTTATGTATGTGTATAACTGCCTGACTTTTATCCTCAGTACTAAAATAAAACTTACTTTAAAAAGGCACTGTGATAATCCCTATAAATACATTATTCTTGTTGTTCCTGACATTAAGCCTACAAAACAGAGACAACAATTTCAATTTTATATATTAAGGAACTTTCCAGAGTTCATAGAGGTAAGTGACTTTTCCAAGGTCATTTAGCTAATAAGTGATGAAGCCACTTTGAGCCTAGGTCTTCTGACACCAAAATCCAATACTACTTCTAATAGTCTGTGTATCCTCTACTCCATCCTTCACTCCTCATTATGTTTCATCATCCATATCCAGTAAAATATTGCATCCTGCTGTTTTCACACTTCGTAAATGTCTCCAACCTGTCTACATCTACTATTAAGAAACAAAAAATCACTACCTTTCATCTGGACGCTAGGCCCTAACTGCCTTGTAGGTATGAACAGTATGTGTGTGTGTGTATGCGTTTGTGTGTGTGACATTGAGTCAGATCACAATTATGTCGTTTTCACAACAGGAGACCTACCAATGTATTTGTATACACATCCTAAAAGAAATCTAGAGCTTTGTTGGGGCACTCTTTCTCCTATAACTCTGGTTTCGTGTACACATGTATGATCTAATCCATTCCTCTAACATACCATCACTAAGGCAATGACTCTCAAATACGTATCTGTGTAGCTCTAATATATCTCCCCTGAATATCAGATTCCTGTGTTCAATTGCCTACTTGATATTTGACTTGGATGTCTGATAGAACTCTCTTATTCCATTAAAACATGAGTATTACAAGGCTTAAGAACTTTGTCTACCTTATACCATTCTGTATAACCAATGTACAGTGTCTGACACATGGTCGATAATACATATATGCTCTCTGAATGATTACAAGTTGTTATTGTGAACAAGGGACTTTTTGATGAGATCAGTTCTAAGGAGCTTCTCACAATTTAGCATGCTGGGTTAATGTATATTTCTGGAGGAATGGAAAGAGTAGAAGTTGGTGCTAATCTCTTAATTAATTGGCCACAATTAATCTTATTCTTTAATGAGGCCAAACTAGTAAACATCATACCTCTGGGAATGCTATTTCTTAAAGTTGCCTATTAATAATCTGGAATATCTGTAATATTCCCAGACCTTGCATTATCATATCCCCTCCTATTCAGAACCTCAAGGAGAGAAGTCTTTATTATAAATAAAGGACCATGGTCACTCTTACTGAAAAGTTTGAGAGAGGCAACTTACAAGCTTTACCCATTAAACTTTTATTACTGAAAATGGTTCAATTTGCAGGTTATCAATAACCATACCTGGCTTTAGCTCTAAGTAAGGCATTCCAGAAATGATTTATAAGTTGCCCAACTATTTCACTGTCTTTTTTTCCAGAGTACTGGAGGTCATCAGTGACCTAACAGACTCCTCCTCATATAACATGTCATACATGGATGGTGCAGATCCTTCTTCTCAAAAAAAGATTTGATTTTGCTTAGTTGGCACCAAATTAATTGTACCAGCACAGCTCAATTCCTGTATTTATGTGGATCTTTGCTGTAACACAGTATCAGCTGCAACATAGTATCAACTTTTTTCGCAAAGTTATTGAAGAATCAGGATCTCAGCTTCTCCCCTCCAAAATCTACCCGTACCTATCATTTCAAGAAACCAACAACAAAGCTTGATTTTTTGTCACCTTTTCCTCAAATCTCCCTAGTTTCTCCTACATATATTAAGTAGGCTGAAAGTTGAAAGCTAATGAATTCCATAATTCCTTCTAAGGAATTCAAATGACAACCAGCAGTTAAAATGAATTATAGAAATTAACAATCTTCTGACAAGCACTCTTTCAAGAATCTGTGAACCTTAAAGGCTAACTCATTTTTCACAGTTCACAAAAAAACCCTGGAATTTCTGAAGTGTCAAGTGATTATATATCACTAGATGATAATCTTGGTTAACCTGAAAGACAGATATTTGGAACATAAGAAAGAGAAAAAACAAACCAGGGACAGATATGGAGCAGAATTTTAGACTTTCTCCTCAAAAGGTAATGAAGTGAAACAAACAGAGAAACTTCATTTAAAATGACATGGACAATAACTCCCTCATCCTCACTCTCACATAATGCTTTCCATTAATGCTTTTTCAAGGGAAGACACACACTGTGGACCCAGATACAACTGCTTGCTCCACCAACTGTTGATAGTGAAGAATCAGAATTACCAAAGAGATGCCTGGGTGGAAGAAAACTGATGTTTAGTCATGCTGATAGCACCCATTTTTTGAACCAGTAACTTGGCAAAGAGGCTGGCAAACTGTGGCAAATCCAGCCCATTTGTATGCTTCTGTAAATGAAGTTTTACTGGAGCACAGTCATTCCTATTTATTCATGTATGGTCCACAGCTGCTTTCTAACTATGACAGGAGAGCTAAGAAGTTACAATGAGCTACATGATTCTCAAAGTTTAAAATATTATCAAGCTGGACCTGGAGGCACAGGCCTGTAACCTCAACACTCTGGGAGGCTGAGGCAGGAGGATCTTAAGTTTGGGCCCACCTTGGGCAACTTAGTGATGAGATCCTGTCTCAGAGTCAAAACCAAAAACTGTAGTAGTCTGAAGGCCCTGGGTTCCATCCTCAACACTGGAAAAAAAAAAATTATCAAACTCTTTATGTAAGTTTGCTAACCCCTGATATAGAGTGTTAAGTGTCAAAAATGAATACTAAGCCAACCCTGATGCTGTTGCTTCTCTTCTAACACCATTGCTGCACAACAGGTGTAAGCAACTACTCTCTCCATGAGCCAACCAAAGCAGCCGGCAAGCGGCTCTGCTGGACACGAGGGGAAATGAGAAACTGAGCATTCAGTCACAACAGACAGTACTGAGACTCACTACTTTGGTATGTCACTTTGAAAGTCCCCCAATTCCTAAGTAAAACTCCATCTTAAAGTATAAAAACTTCTACTGGTGACATAATATCCAAATATGTATTTTCCTCTTAAAATGTTTCTATCAACTGAAAAAAAAAATTTAAAACATAGTAAGGGTGTCATGCAAGACTGCATCTGTACAGTCCGGTAAAAAGGAATTTACTAAGAAACCAACAATAAGGCTAAGAGTTTTATTTAGGTCAGAGTACACTGTCAAAAGGACAGTGGGCAAGTTCCAAGACAGAAGTTGCCACCAGGCTGAGAGGCTGGGGTGTTTGAGGACATGAAAAGGTATGGAACGAAGTGGCACAAGAAATGTCCTGTAGTGTCAAGTCGGTTTTTTAGGAGCACCTGCATTGTGCCTAAATTTCATATTTATTTTTTTAAAAATGTTTTGATATTGGGAATAGAACCCAAGGCCTTCACAATGAACTATCCCTAGCCCTATTTTTTTTTTTTTTTTTGATTTTGAGACAGGGTCTCATTAAGTCATTAAGTTGCCCAGGCTGGGCTCAAACCTGCCATCTTCCTGCTGCAGTCTTCCAGAGTGCTATATTATAGGCCTGCAGCTAAAATTCCATATCTAAAGTTGTGATCTGAAAGAGCATTTCTGTTGGCTTTACAGAGAGCTCGCTGTCTCTTTAGTTAGGGAGGTCTGTGCATAACTCAGAAAGGCTCCTGGCTTCAGTTAGGGAAATTTATGTGTATCAGTGTAGAGAAGATGGGTCAGAAGGAATCCCTGTAGAGGTGAGTGGGTCTGTTTCAATATCCAGTACTGCCATATTGTCATGATTCCCTTTTGCATGAACTGATTTAGGGTTTTAAGACTCTTACTGCCTCTGCAAAGAGTCATAAGCTCCACAATCCATACAAGTATTTTAGTATGAGTAAGTCACTTGCCAAGTCTGTCCTCTTCTTCCCTCTTTCTCCCTTTTTTATCTCTTTGTCTTTTTCCTTTCTTTCTCTTGGTATGTTTTCCATGTTGGCCTTGAACTCCTAGAATCAAGTGATTCTCCCACCTATGCTGCCAAGTACCTGAAACTATAGGTATTTGCCGCTGTGCCCGTCTTTGCCAACAGTTTTTTCTTTTTGATGTCCTTTCTTCTAAGCAGCCAAAAATATCAGTGTAGTTTAAGGTACTACAGGTTGTATGAAAAATTTTTTTTTAATTTCTAAAGCAACAAAAGCATTAAGCATTTCTTAAAAGCCTCACATTGTTAGGGCACATTTGTGTGAACACTTACATGCCCTAAAGCAGCATGTTTAGATTCAAAACTATGGCTTTCCCTATAAAGAGATTCATGCCACTAAATGGCTGTTACCTGATTCTTGAACTTCTCTGATGGAAAACTGAGATGGTATGGAGAAAAGTTAAAATGGTAACTTGTAACCATTCATCTTTACATTTTCGCTGCAGTCATCCTACCTTTTAGGTCCTACCAAAATAACTCTTTTATAGGCAACATCTGTTAGGTTTCAAGCTCAACATTCCTGCTGGGGCAAATCTATAAACACTCCATTTGCTGAAAGGGGGCTTCAAATTCCACACTCAGTTTTCTACCTCAACCATGGAGCTGGAACTCTAACATTAGCTAACCCTAAACTGTGGTTATGGCACCCCAGCCATACTATCAGCAGAAGAAATGAATACTTTTATAACCAAGGTAACCCTTAGACTCCAACTGAAAGGGGAACAATTATTCCTGGAGGCTGTCTTATGATCAAAGTCATCATGGGATTGACGATCTTGATAAAAAGAGTTGAACTCAAATGCTTTGAAGACAATCTTATGAAATTGTCATCATGATAATGATGGGGTCCCAGGAATGCTCAAGTTGAAAAGGATTCTTTCTTTTCTCAAGAACATCATTTGCTGGTCTTGAATATGCTTTTTAAAAAGAAAACTTTGTAAAATACCAGCAGAAAATTCACTAAAATGTTAACAATTTCTTCCAAACACTATGGTGACAATTTTTTTATTCTTTATAACATTTTACAAACCTTTACCCTTATAATATTGAAATGAAATTCAATGATATAAAACTTAGTTTAAATCATAAAAATGATAACATATTTAAAAATGAAAGCAATTTACAGTGCTCTACCACTGAGCTATATACACCAGCTCCTAAATACAGATAGATATTTTTAATATGTTAATTCTTGCACTGATAACATTAGTAGGCATAAAGAAGTAGTTATAGGTTTGGATACATAACAGATTTATCATGAAAGTGTAGATCAAATGCAGGCTCATTGAATTTGTTGTTTTACTATACAGGTGGCACTGCTGTCAGGGATAAGTAAAACTAAATACAGTTTCTCCTTAATTTACATGG
Organism: Ctenodactylus gundi; assembly: GCA_004027205.1. Taxonomy (NCBI): domain Eukaryota; kingdom Metazoa; phylum Chordata; class Mammalia; order Rodentia; family Ctenodactylidae; genus Ctenodactylus; species Ctenodactylus gundi. Next base: position 230,725 of record PVKB01001864.1, read on the forward strand.
AGCTTGAATTTTTAGAAATGTTTCCTTCCAACTGAGTTTATACATAAAAATCAAGTTTTGTCTTAGATTTAGTTACCAGGTAGGTTTTCATCTAAAACCATCTAGATAGATGGGGAACGTCAAACAGGTTTCAGGATAATTGTTTGATATGACACCTTAGGAAATTTAGCATCTTTCACCAAATGCGTCCATAACACTCCCCTTCACTGCATGAAACTTTCCCTATGAAACTTTATAGCCACCTCTAGAAATGATCCTGCTGCTAAGAATCACTGTTTCATATTTTTCTATACTTCATTAATTTTCTCCAATAAAATACATTGTTTTATGTTCCTACAAAAAGAAAACTCCACCAGAATTTCAAGCTTATGGATGTCCTTCAGCAAACAGACATAAGGTCACAAAGTGCTAACATAAACTGATACCATGAAAAGATTATGAAGACAAAAGGAAGACATTAGAAGAAGAAAATGTCAAGAGGTTAACTAAATTGTCCTTAAGGGTGGACAAATCCCTTACATCTTTGGTAAGACATTTCAACGAAGCCCGAACAGATACCTATAAGGTCAGTTTATTCTACCTTTAAAAAGATTTCTAATGAAACCACAATTCACATTGTGTCCAAGTTTAGAGGATCTCCAAGGAATACAAGTGATCTTTGATTATCAAGATTTCCTTGGCAACAGGTTGGCCTAAGATTAATACAGTCCATAAAAGGAAGATGCCAAAAGAAACTTTCTCTCAAGATGGTTTATGCAGCTTGAGCTAGAGCAAGGCACAACCCATATATAGAAAATCCCAGCATCTGCAGTATTTTAAGAAACTAAAGTCACAAAGCAAGGACAAACATACAGTGAGAGGAGTGATCCTTCCAGGTCAATGTGGAGTCAGCCACGAGAGAAGATTCTCCAGCACTTGCTGGATAAGAGGCAGCTTCCCACAGAGTTGGTTGGCTGCAGTTTCTCAATCTCTGACTCCTTCCCTGGACTGTCCGTGGTCATTAATTGTACAAATCCAGGACAGCTTGCTTTTCTGCACGGAGACAGCCTGCCAGCTCCCAGAGGCTGCCTACAACAGGACTGTGTGGAACAGCTATTGCTTATTAAATCTATCCCTTTATATCCTTACGAACAGTATCATGTTATCAAACTTCTCAAACCCTTCTTGCCTTATTCTGGAGACTAGATAATCACCTATCCTACTGTGCCGCCTCTTTATCAGCCTATAGAAAAACAGCCTGAGTGAAAAAGTCTGTATTTTACTATACTTTTAACTGAGCTAAAAGCAACAAAGGCTTACTAAGGAAAAGACTGGTGGTTTTGTGGTATACTACATAAAATTACTGCGAAAATAACTAAGTATCTGATATCTCACCTTCCATGTCTTTAAATTCAGTCAAGCTGTTGTTCTATCTTAACAGTGCAGCCTTGTCTGGGAAATACCTTACCATATAAGGCAATCAGGCCCCAGAGAGAAGGGAAAGCAAAACAGACCTAGGATTTTACCTAAAAGGAGAATGGCAAAGAAATTGCCCAGTGGCGGAGAGTGGACAAAAAATTGCTGAACACCCTCCAGCAGATAAAGGGGCTTCATAAGATTAAGAAACAAGATTTTAAAATACAGCTTGAGAGAAAACATCCAAGAAAGAGCCAGAAGTAAAGTTGTAAAAATTGGAAAAACAATAAAAAGGGTATTATTTATTTGAAGAGAGAAGTTAGGGTAAATAGGAGGGGTAATTTAGCCATAAAAATTAAGTCCTGTTTGATTGAGAGAAAAATGAGCAGGGATTTGGTTTGCCCCAGACTTCAGAAGGTTCCAGACAAAACTGGAAATAGGCCTATTCCTTCCCTTTCTATTCACTGATCTCGGCAATCTTTTAAAAAAAAACTTCCTTAAAATTTCTCAGGTAAGAGTCAGGCTATGTTGAAGTTATACATGAATGTGGGTTACCTCTCTAACTGTCCAAATAATTAATTCCTTAAGGGTAAGTCAGCTAGGCTGGTGGCACAGGCCTATAATCCCAGCCCTTTGGGATACTGAGGGTAGGAGGATTTCAAGTTTGATCCCAGCTTGGACAACTAAGCCACTTGGTGAGACACTGTTTTGAAATCAAAAACCAAATTTAAAAAATGTCTGGGGTGTCTGGTGATTATAGTTGAGATGGAAGGCTTTGAGCTTGATTCCCAGTACCATGAACACATTCAGGAAAGGTAAAATTATAATAATAAGTACCTTCAAAATAACACAATTTGAAGCTTAAAGTATTTCAAAAGCTTTAGTCTTACCCAACTTAAAAACTCACAGTATTGAAAATTAATTTTAATCTAATCCCAGAAAGTCTAGCTCCTAGGTCTGCCCTCTTACATTATATTTCTTGTCAAAACATTACAGTATATAACATATTTTATTATATAGATTATCAAAAGTCAATTGAAGGTAGTGCAGTAGCCATGGACTAGGAATAAAATGATGTAATCTAAGCAAATTAGTCTCTCTAGGACATAGTTGCTATCCTTAAAATGAGAGCATTACCTAATGACCTTCTCCCACCCCCACCCCCCCCTCCCCCCCCAACCCCTGGCACTGGTGGTTAAAACCCTGGGCTTTCACACTGAGCTACATCCCCAGACCATTTCCTTAAGACATGGTGTCTTGCTAAGTTGCCTAGGCTGGGCAGGCTTAAACTTGAATTTCTCCAGTTTTGGCTTTCTAGAGTGATAGATTATTGGCATGTGTCACCAACCTGGCTACTATATGGCCAGGTGAAAGATCCACCTGTAGATTCTTTCAGCTCTAACATTAGGAACATAACGAACATTCTAGTTATCACCGAGCTAATCAAATGTTAGGATATAATAGTATCTAAGGATAAAAGTTTTTCAAAGAAAATTTAACTAGCTATTCAAAGGTATAATAAAGCTGAAAAGAATGAGGCAAAGCAAGGGATCAAAGGATGATTAAACTTTGTACGTTATTTCCAGGCACAGTTAATCAACAGAACCACACTGAGTGGTAAGTGTGCTTGACTCACACCCACAAAGCCCTGGGTTCGATTCCCCAACAGCACACAAAAAAAATTAGCTGGGAGTAGTGGCAAACACTTGTGATACCAAGCACTCAGGAGGCTGTGGAGGACTGCCTTGATTTTGAGGCAAGCCTGGGCTACATAGTGAGTTCAGGACAAGTCTGGATTATAGGACAAGATCCTATCTGAAAAAAATACATAAATAAAATAAAGGCTGGGGCATAGCTCAGCCATTAAAGTGCTTACCTAGCAAGCACAAGACCTGGGGTTTGATTCTCCTGTATCACATAAACTAGGCATGGTGGCATACACCTGTAATTCCAGCACTCGGGAAATTGAGGCAGAAGAATTGTTTAAGGCCAGCCTGGGCTACACAGTGAACTCAGGACCAGCTTGGATTATACAGTGAGACTGTGTCACAAAACAAAACAAAACCAGAACTATTCTGAGGCCATACCAATAATCTCATCATATCCCTGGGCTTTAAAGTCCTCTGCACAAGAATTGCAGAGGCAGTGATTTCTACTTCAAAAGACACCAGAGGATGCTCTGGTATATCCAGCTCTTTTGCACTACTATATGTTGTAAGCCTGAGCAGAATTGTGCCTAATTATCTCTATGCAAAGTGAGAAAACATGTTAAAAGAAAGACAGTAGCAAAACTATGCATTATTCTGTCTAGCTTTTGACTTGTAAACAAACTTTAAATCACATTCTCAGAGACCTAGGCTGGCTTTTTCCTTTCATCGCACTTTCAACTTCGGAGTACCCCAGGATGATTCCGCCTTTGGGCTGTTTCTCTGTCTACAGTTACTCTCCTGGTGAGCTTATCCAATCTCATGGTTTTATTTACAAGCTATCTGCTTACCAATGTTCAAATTTATATATTCAGCCAGAACTCACCTGAATCCTAACTCCTATATCTAACTGTTCCCAAGGCCTTTGCATGTAAAATACATCTTTCAGATTTATTAACTTCAATAATTCACAACAACAAAACAAATGTCTGCTCTTCCTTCCATCAAATCTATTTTCTCCATCATATACTCCATCTTAGTTAATGAAAGATCCTTAGTTAAAAAGCTTTGATATCAAAATCACGTGTGTTTTCTTGCTCTGTAACCAAAGTTAACAACAAACCTAGGTGGCTCTAATTCCCATATATCACGGATATGAACAACTTCTCGCATCCTTCCTGCCAGCAATCACATTGGTCCAATCTATTAGTTTTTCTTGTATTACTGGAACAGCTTTCTAGCTGATGACCCTTTTTCTACTAATGTTCCCTCAGAATAGATCTTCAACATGGTAGGCAGAGTGACGTACTAAAATATAAACATAAAATACATATAATCCCATAATGCTTCTACTCAAAACTCTACAAAAGATACCTACACATTCACTTAAAAAGCCAAAGTTCCTAAATGACTTACCAGACTATACTATCCAGTCCTCTTGATCATTCTGCTCGGGCCACATGAGGGTTTGCCTGTCCTTAAGCATGCCAGGCGTGCACTGCCTTGAGGTCTTCACAGTTGCAGTTTCTTTGGCCACCAACACATGTCCACTTGACTCTCCTTATCTAGGCTCCAGTGATGCTCAGTCACTGAGGCCCAGTATGACTCTCCTTCCAGGACAACCTCCTGCCCATACTGGCACTTCTGATTCCTTCCTACCCTCCTCACTCTGTACGGCTTTCCTATTACACTTAACATCTTTTACCGTGTTATTTACTACACATATTTTTATTTATTGTCTTTCTTTCTTACTATTATGGAATGTAAATTTCCATAAAAGCAGGGCTTTTGGTTCATTGTCGAGTCCCTAGTCCCTAGAAAACTGCTTGAACCTAATATGTGCTTAAAAGCACTTGCTGAATTAAAAAACTCGGAAGACATTTACAAAAGGGAGGGAAGGACAAAAATGGAAAATGCATTCGGTGGCTTCTGGTATCAAAGACACTTCAGGGGCATTTTGTTTTCGGTAAAGTTCAAAATCAAGCCTTGAGAGCAAATCTCAGCTGTGTTCATTCTATTTCATTTGAAAACCTTGCATTTAATTGCTCAGAATATGACAAGTACCTTGATATTCACGAATAATAATTCCTTAAAAATACCTGTTTTACCAATGCATTTTGAGGGATGATCAGTAACACAATCTAACAGTTTCACCCAGAACTAGAAGAGCTCCATTGCCAACCTGGAGGATAAGTCTTCAGTCGTTTTGTTCAAACTGAGTACCACCTGATTATCCTAAAGCAATGGAGATCCTCCAAGGAGTAGAAGAGGGAACATGTTACATTTTCCTAACAAAAGTATGAAAAGACTTACTTCCTGGCCGACATAACTAGCCACCTATGTCAAGGACAGCAGAAGCATGCTGATGCTCTCTCTACCAACTGAATCTTGATACTCTGAGGAGACTTTTAAGTTGTCCTTCAAGAAGATGTTCTTTCACTCAAGGAGATGAGATGCTACTACCAAGTCAATTCGAACATGTAACCTGAGTAAAAAAACCAGATGGATAAACAGAGTGTGGAAGGGGATGTAAGCCTTAATTTCAGGTCTGCTTCACTACTGTCAAAAAAGATTTCTTACTGTAAGATACAGGATGCTCACCTAACAGGCATTTTACATCCTCAAATAATTTTATGTCTCTGGGCCTCAGTTTTCTTAACTGTGAAGTGATAATTCTAAACCAAGTTATTTCTACATTTCCTTCCAATTTTATGATACCAAAAGAAGCAAATACCTTCATCAGATGCAACTGGGTTCTTCAACAATTCTTTAAAAAACAAGCACTTTGTCTTTAGCTCCACCTCTTTAGGGAACAATTCCGCTTGCACACCACCATCTCTTCTGTTGACCACTTGTGCCCTCTAGCGATAAATTCAATTATATAGCAGAACTGGTTGGGGAAATGCAATTGCTCTAGACGAGCAAATGGGGGTAAATAAGAATGCAGGAGGGGCTGGAGGAATGGCACAGTGGTTGTGAGTGCTTATCTTGCAAGTGCACGACCTTGAGTTCCATTCCCCAGCACCACATAAAGCCAGGAATGGTGGCACACGCCTCTAATCCCAGCACTTGGGAGGCTGAGGCAGAAGGATTGCCGTGAGTCCAAAACCAGCCTGGGCTACAGAGCAAGACCCTGTCTCAGAACAAAAGAATAATAATAAAAAAAGAATGCAGAAGACAGAATTCAATGTGAAGCAAAAGAAAAACAGGCCAAAGATAAAGAGAAGCAGACACCCCCAATTGTGGTGGTGACTCTGACCCTTCCTTTTAGAGCGAGCGCTCTATGCGACTGCTGCGACTGCTACTGCGGTACATCCTCCCTTGTCTACAATTTTGCTTTCCACAGCATTAGCTACCAAGAATCAGTTGTTATCTAAAAATATTAAATAGGAATTTCAGAAATGGCTCATAAGTTTTAAATTGTGTGTTCTGAGTGGTGTGATGAAATCTCAGGACATCCTGTTCTGTCTCGCCTGGGTCAGGAATCATCTCTTTATCCAATGCATCCACACTGGATATTATACTGCCGGGTAGCCATGCAGCAACCTTCCCTTCTTGGTTATCAGATCAATTGTTAAGACATCAATACCACAGTGCTTGAGTTCAGGTAACCCCTATTTTGCCTAATAATGATCTCAAAGGACAAAAATAGTGCTTCTAGTAATTTTAGTATAGTACCTTTGTGTTTGTGGTACTCAGGATCCATCCTGAGGACTTCACACTGAGCTACTATGTACTCAACCCATTTTTAAATTTTAGTTTTGACACAGGTTCTCACTTAGTCGCTAAATTGCTCAGGATGGGGTCAAACTTGTGATGGATTAGGCATGTACCACCATGCACGGATTCACAGTACATTGTTTTTACTGCTCTATTTTTTTTGAGACAGGTTCTCGCTCTGTAGCCCTCAACTGCTCTATTATTGTTGTTGTTGTTGATCTCCTATTATACCTAATTTATAAATTAAACCTTATTATAGATATGCATACATATATAATTTAGCACAGTCTACAGATTTAGCCATCCTTTTGGGTCTGGAAAAGTATCTCTCATGGATAAAGGGGACTGCCATATAGTGATAGACAGCAAAGAAAACAAACCAACACGCTCTTGAATACTTCAGCATTTTCAGGCCTGAATGAAATAACTTTTCTCAAATTAAGATTCAGATTCCATTTCTTTTTCATTTAGCAGGAAAAAGGACATCTTAAGATTTCTGGAAACTGTCACATACATAATGTGGTTAATGAAACAAATTGTTTTGAATGCATCTGTCAAGAAGGCACAAACTATCACATTACACATTCTTCGTTGGTCTCACTGATGATGGATTTACCAGCGGGGATGAGTTTGGACTGAAAACCAGGTACTAAGTTGGGCTTCAGCAACGTGCCCAGCCTTCTCACTGTGCTTCCCACACCTCAGTACCATTAGCATGGCAGTGTTCGACTGGTCTCTTTATCATCTACTCTACAGAGGGCAGCTATCAGGACTATTCCTGACCATAATGCTTATCTGTATATAAATTCTGGTTACGTTTTTTCTAGGTACATAAATGAAGAAATAAATTTTATGATATCAACAGATTTTGCTTAAACAACAGAAAGGTCTTCTGGTCAAGCTACTACTGACATGAGGGCGAGAGATTAAATCTTCTTTGAAGAGGAAGAAAAATCAGTACATGGAATCATTGTAGCTCTGACTAGAAGCTTAGGATGAAGAAAATAACCTTTGAAAGTTCCTTTCTACCTTTAAAATTAAATATCACTGGATAATTTCTCTCTCTCTCTCAAACACACACACACACACACACACACACACACACACTTGCGTGCGCGCGTGCGCAATATTAATCAAAGTGAAAGAAACCAGAAGAATGGCTGCCACTTGGGGCAGGGAAAGGAGCCTAAGGGAATTTTTATGGTGATAGCAAACTTCTATTATCTTAGATTCAGCTGGTAGTTACACTGGTATATGCAAGTGTAAAAACTCACCAGGTGGCTATGTTTAAAATCTATGTATTTTATTGATGATAAACTCTATTTCAGTTTTAAAAAAATAGATGTCAGAGTCTTGAGAAGAGTGAACTTTTAAAATACTAGGTATCATCACTCTTAAGGAACAGGATGGGGAGACAAAAGAGCTGGTATGAGTTCAACAGCAGATGCAGTTTTACTGAACCAGACCAAGAAAGAAAACTGCCCGGCCTTTTGGCGCTGTTGGCACTGCTTAGCTAGCAACATCATCTCGACAGAACACCCCTCCTCTGGCTGGCTCACTGTGGCTACAGAGCTGAGCCGGCCCTACTGCCTAATGGGTGGGCATGAGGTAGGAGTGGGACAGTGGACCCAAAATTAAAAAGACATGGCTAGCTGTCTTCAAACAGAATTGCAGCAATTTACAACGGGCCTTCACCAGTGATGGTGCTCTGGGGCCTATATGGACAGACAATGGTTTCATGCTACTAGCATTAGAAGAGAGGGCCTGGGAGAAAACAGGAAGAGTTTCACTGAAATAAACTGGAGTAACAAAGCAAGCAAACACAGACTGACCTAAAGGATTCTCCATTCTGGGTTGCTTCAGCCTCAGCCTTTCTTTGCTCAGAACTATGGTGGGGCTGGAGATTAGCACCTGGACAGTGCTTATGCCAACCCTCACTGACCTGCATATATACGAAACCTCCAGTCCAGAGGTAACAGGCTCTTCATTTAGATCCACAATAGCATATGCTTAGCGCATGGTAAACAAGAGTAAATGCTTTGAGCAACTGAATGATTTGACTGGTTTTCAGCTGGACAAATGACCTTCAAGCCAAACCTCAAGTCTCCCTCTCTTTTTCCTCACCAACCAGCAAGTTTTTTCTGTAATTTTAAGTCAAGGATTCTACACTAAATTCTCTGAGAGGCACTACATCAAAATCATATTAATTTTCCTTAGTTTTCTTGGTAACTTATGCTAGAATTTTCCAGTACCAAAAGCTTAGAAAAGTACAGACAAAAATTTACACTGGCAAAAGACGTTCTATGACAACAAAACCTTCCTGTTGCAGCTTCTTGGATTTAAGTGGCCGGTATCCGCCTCTATGGATTATGGTCCATTTCAGTGTTCTATAATCTATTACTCAAATGCTCCATTTATAGTTCTTAAAGGAAATTTCTTATATTCACTCTGTCTCCAAAACCCTTTTTAAACTCTTTATATATGTGTTGCTACTATATGCAGGCATGCAAACACAGAAGTGTGCATGCCCCCCACCCCCCATAGTCATACTTTTGCCCTAAGGGAAACTGTGTGCTTTTTCCATACAATACAACTCATCCTTGTGAAGTAGCCTCTGCTTCAACCAAGGGTAGGCGATTCTCACCTATATTACCATTAGTCATTATGGATACTATCATTTGGGATTGTGACTAAAATACAGGTGGGTCTAGGACAATATAGCCTATATCTCTAAAACAGAAATAATTTTCAGTTTGGGCTATTAATTATATTTTGAGAGCAAGTCCAATAAGATGGAGGGTACAAAAAGGGCAATCATTTTATACCACTTACAAAAGAAGAGCACAGCTACTTCAATTAATTTATTAAAAACCAAATTCCTTTGTTTCTACAAAACAGTATTGAGAAGAAATCCCTACTATTCTATGGTATCTGAGTAGCTCACAGCAGCCTGGATTATTGGCAGCAACTCTGCTCACAGGACTTTCACTGCAAAGAGGAGTTGGATGTTGTGCTTCGAGAAGCTAGAGTTACCAAAGAGGTGAAGGGCTTAGCCTTACTTTAAAGATAAATATTACATTCTCCATATTTATGTTCATCTGTCATAGTACAGATCCATAGGAAATTGATACTACTTTTTATTTTTCTTTCAAAGATTTCAAATTGCTCTGTATAAATTCAGTAACATTCAAGAGAGAAAAATGTGGAACTTGTGACAGTGTTAGAGTCTGGCAGCTGGCACAGTCAGATGTTGAAAACCATTCAAGAGCATGGGCACCATGACACCACCTGAGAAAGCACCACCAATTAACACCTGCCACACCTCCCAGGGGAACTCCCATCTCCAAACTCCCATTGGACTCACATTCACAGAAGGCCTGCCCTTCTCAGAAAGCTGTATGCATAGGAACAAAACTGAGCCCTTGAGATATGCCTCACTGGCTTCTCACTTACCCGTGTCTCTTTGACCTCTTCAGAACCATCAGCTTCATCCTCCTGAAAAGGAAGGAGGAAAAAAAAAAAAAAAAAAAAGATGATCCTTGTTACAAAAATCTTTGAAAGCAGCAAGGTCACTTTCTATCAATTGTGAATCTGGGCATTTTAAACATGAAATGAGAATTGACAGCCAAGTTTGCTCTGTTATTGACACTTTAACAGTTGTCACAGGCAGGCAACTTAGACTCGTCACCTAGAGTAAAAAATGTCAAATCTACCATAGCTGAAAAAGGTATCCTCAAGAAACAGAGATTAACTTCATCTGAATCAAGTTTTCAGTTATAGGCTGAAGATGTAGCTCAATAGTAGAAGCTTTGTGGAGCACGTGTAAGGTCCTGGGTGCCATCCTTAGCCTGAGGGGGAAAAGTTATCCCTTTAGTTGGCACTGTCATAAGGAAATATTTCTATCTAAAAGACAGTTTCTAATACATGAGTTATTTCATTTCTCATTTCACTGACTAGGTTTATCTAATTTTCAAATGAATCACTAGCAACCAGGAGTTCTGGCTCTAGCTATTGGCCAATGGTTTTCAAAATGCCAATAACTAGGCTGACCGAACACAATAAAGAGGAGGAAATATTAAAGTGCTTAGTGTGTGTTTAGGGTCAGTAAGCAGTGGTGTACCTCTCGTTATTTCCAAGCTGAAGTTAAGCTGTTTTGGAGGTTATTTGTACCCCATCCCCCGCCCCTGCCAGCACCACCAAAGAATAAAATTGCGTCAAATAACTTACAGATTTTAAGTTTTTTGAAATTCTTATAGCTCTTCTAAAATATTCAGTTAGAATGCCTACTTATATGTAGTATTAAGATACTGTTGACTATATGAGTTTCAGGGAATTTTAGGGAAGATGTTAAACTTGAGGTTTATTCACTTGTTATATCTGTTTATATAATAATTGTAATCTCCCAGTTTTTTAAGGTCTTATCAACTATTTACTGAATGCCCACCATATGCACAGGACTCTTCTAGGCTCTGGTCATCCAGCAGGAGAAGAGCAAAAGAATCTCCACCTAGTTGTGTCTTTCTCTCTTTTTTAGCGACTATTCTTGGCAATCTGCAAGATTCATGGCACCATGTAGGATCATTTCTTTTAAACTCAACAGAAAAGATGGAAATGAGAGGTAATGTGGTATGCCTGGCATGGACCAATGCACTTACATCCTTTGTCCAGAAGTTGATGCCTGTGCCTCTTCGCCGTTCCCTGGGCCGCCTCCTCTCTCGGATGGACAGTCTATTAGAGGACTGATCATCCAAATCTGCTTCTTCACTTTCTGGCCACATAGAAATAAAGATCTTAAGAATCCTAGGCATGTGCAGAGGGAAGCAGCTTGCATCTTTTGACACTACGTACCAATCTTGTCCATTTCCTTTGCAGTCTCAGTGCTTGTGGTTGTCTCTGAACTCTCAGAATCAGGGACTGAAGACCTACTTGTCTGTAGCAGATGGGAACTGGGACAGAGTGAGGGTCCTGATGCAGAGGGAGACACTGGTGTTGTGGGTTTGTCTGGCTGAGTTGGACACCTCAGGCGACGATAGATAGGCTAGAAATAATCGACAGGATATTAGAAGTCGAGTTCAATGATAAAAGATAAAGATAACAGGTATATTCAAAATAGAATTTTCTAAAATGAAGAGGTTCATTAATAGTTGATGCTTGAACAATAGCTATTGAACTGAAGTTGAGTAGCCAGCAAGGAATAACTTGTGGTCTTCTACTCTATCAACTCTGCTGACAACAGTCCTGGCAAACATTCCTAAAATGACCAAAGGATTCTGGATAGCAGTAACTGTGTTAATAAAAATTCTTCTGGTTTTGAAATAAAAAGATAATGATGGCTTTTAAAGATGGAGCATTAAAAAAAGTGAAGTTTATGTGGGAAAATAAAATGTTCAAAAATAGAACAAGCAGAATGCAGGAATCATCTGAGAACACAGGACAAGTTGCTCTAACAAGGTTTACTGAAGCTTACCTACATGTCTTTCTTTCCTTTTCTTTCTCTACTTCTTCCTTTATTTTCATGGTGCTAGGATTGGGCCAGGGCCCTGGACAAGCTAGGCAAGTGCTCTACCATTGTGCTACAGCTCTAGTCTCTTGACATTTCTTTTAAGTTATCACTTTCCCTTTGAAGTATTTTTTTTTAATGAGAGTTAAGACAGAACATTCACCCTTATTTTGGCTTATTGAAGATGCTGAGATAGATAAGTTCTTATTACATAAGTTCACAACATGGAGTATAGTCTTGGGTTTTTTTTGTTTGTTTGTTTGTTTGTTTTTTTTTTTTTTGTTTTGAGGTGCTGGAGATAGAACCCAGGACCTTGCACTTGTTACGCAGGCACTGCAATGGGATTATAATTTATAAATTATAAAGACACAAGCAGTAAAATGAAATAGGCTTTGGAGTCTTGGCTTCCTCATCTGTAAAATGAAGATAATACTGCCCTCAGGCAGGATGGTGAGGGTTAACTAAAATAATGCAGGTTAAGTGCTTAGAATAATGCCTGGTGCTATCGTTTGGATCTTGAGTGTCCCTCAAAGCCTCATGTATTTGGAACTGTGTTACTGGGAGGCAGAACTCGGCTGGAAGGTACGGAGGGTTGGTATTTGACCTGGAAAGATTGTGTCAATTTGTTGCAGCTGAGACATGCCCAGGGAATAGCTTTCAGGTGTGCCTTGGTGACTTGTAGGCCAGGAGGAGGAGAGGCACGCACTAGAGGCCCCAGTGCCCAACTGGCAGCTTGAAGCAATTAAAGGAAGGAAGAAGAAACATTGTTATAGCTTCTTCCAGAGAAAGCTCTAACCTTGCCCAGTATGGAGATAATGATCTGGCTCCTGCTTCACTTGGTTTCTGTTCCCAAAGGGATGAGCAGCTCTCCAGCCTCTGTCTCTGCCATTATCCTTCCACAGTTGCTGTCAGCCCATAATTAAACTGTGTGAGACCTTCTGAAACTGAGTTAAATAAATCTTTCTTCCCTTAAGATCTGAATGTCTGGTATTTTGTTACAGCACAAGAAAGTAACTAAGATACCTGGTAATAAAATACTCAATAGATAGTAGCTAATAAACAATTACACAATACCACCCTGGTTTATGAACCTAGTCATTCAGAGTTACAAGACATTCTTTTGACTTTAATTACAGTGACCATGACATGTATCAGTCTAAAATGAGACACTTTTGAGAGGGAAAGGAATGGTAATGACAATTACACAGAGACACCAGTTGTAACTGGAGCCACCTCAGCTAAACGAAGACTTAGGCTTGCTGTATGCATATCCTTGCAACTGTGACCAAAAAAAAAAATCCAATACAGAAATAAAACCTAAACCTAAATACCCATCCCAACAGTGACCTCCCACCCATGCTATGTAAGCTCTTAGATATGTAGCAGTTTAAAGAATAAACACAACGGTAGTTAACAGAGCAAGCTATAGAGTCAGAAGTCTATGTCGAAATCCTCACCTACCTACTCCTTAAGATGAGTGAGACATTAGGCAAGTTTAACTTCTGGGACTCAATTCATACATAAAATAGAGATGGTAATGTCTACCCCAGAGAGTTGGCTAAGGATTGAATGAATTAGTACATACAAAATGCTTAAAATAGTTCCTGGTATAAACAATAAATGTTTGTATGCTTATCTGCATTTTACTATGATATGACCTGTCTTTTTAGACAAGACATTTATTCAAAAGCATTATTAACTTCCCAAGAAAAACAAATGGCCATTTAAAGAATAACATCCTCTGAATTCCTTTAGTTACACAGGTTTGCCTAACAAAAATAGTATTTTTGTTTTTCTTTTTGCAGTACTGGGGACTGAACCCAAAACCTTCACACTCAGCTACATTTCAAGTCTTTTTAAAAAAATTTAAGATGGGCGTCTCAGTAAATCGCTAAGTGGCCCAAGGTGAGACTGAACTTGCAGTCCTCCTGACTCAGCTTCCTAGAGTCCTGGGATTATGGGCGTGCATCCCGATTACATGCAATTTTTCCTAAGTGGTCTACTACAAGACAAAAAAAGCACTTGAATTATCAGTGAAGAACAGATACCCTAAATTAACTACTCTGTTTTTAGCATAGCACATGACAGCAAAAATGAACTCACCTCTTCATCTAGGTTCCTTCCCCAGGGTTGCTGGCTGTCTCCAGCTTCCTTTGCAGGGACTGCTGAGGGGTCTTGTTTCTCAGTGCTCCGCTCAAGTGCTGTGCTATCTGCAGTCTTCTCAACAGGCTGCTCCTGAACTTGCCTTTCTGCTCTTGACCGGCTAAAAGTTCTTTCTGCCTCTTGAAGATCTGTTAGGGTAACACCCTGGAAAGATACCACAAGGTCAGGGCAGTTTCAAATTTACATGGAACAACTCTTGAGGAGTAAGCTGAAAACTCCCCAAAAGGTAAAATGAAGCTATTAAATAACAAATGAAGCTCCCAAGCACACTGATTCATTTCAAGCTATACATGCTTAAAATAAGCACCAGAGTGTGCAGAGAACCCAGGCCTGGGTCTAGGTACATTTTCAATGTAACACTTCAACTTTCTCACTTGACCTTCAGAAAATAGGTCAACATGCATGTCTCCCTGTTATAGATGTACTTCTATACTAAATTTTTTCAGCATCTTTATTCGAACACTCCATACTCTCGTAAGATTAAATGATTAAAAAAAAAAAAGAAATTCTCTAAATAGCAGATACTGGAAAAATCTTATTTTGCTCACAGAAAGAAAACCAGACTTAAAAAGGTGAAAATTCAGGAGTAGGCTAGGGAAAAAAAAAGCCACATATGTATACACGCACACACACCCAACTGCTCAAAACCTTTGGTCAGCCTTCTCTAACATCACTTCTCAAGTAACTGTAGTAATCATACAGAGATGTTCCAACAACTAGTATTTCCCCAGGGTTATAGGAGCAACAGGACAGAAGAAAAGCAGATGGCGAGTGACTTGCAGCATGGACAGGCATTAGCAAGGGAAGGAGGGGATTCTGATTCAAGTGTTACAGGCTCAAGTCGTCAAAGAAGGGAAGTCCCAAAGCTGAAGATATGTGACTGGGTACCAAATTCATGTCTTATTTTAAAACTATATATATATATATATATATTATATATATATATATATATAAAATATATATATATATGTATTCCTCTATGTCTTATTTTTAAAACAAAAAAATATGTATTCCTCCATTCACTTATTCTCTTGTCATTAAGCACTAAAACTACAAACACAAAGCAAATGATTCTTGTCAAGAATCTTTTAACCTAGAAAAATGACATAAGAAAACATGAGTATAGTGACGGAAAGGAAGAGCTAAGACAGAACCAGAGCCACTGTTGGAAGAACACCTACAGCTGGGATTTGAGGAGAAGAAACAAAGAGCTTGGACAAAAGGGAGGAGAAAAGGCACCACAGGCCTGCGCTAGCAAAGGAAGACCACCAAAGCCTGTGGGACCGGCAGGTGATCTAGGAGATGGGAACCGTGTAGCTGAGAAAAAGCTGGGGAAGGGCAGAGAGACAGGAGCGGCTAAATCTAGGACAGCAGGTGGAGGCTGGGTCATGAAGAACTCTGGATGCCACCGAGAAATCTGGGCTTTACTCACTAGATGCTTCCTCTGGGGGTCAGGGGTCCTCAGAGACTCTCAGAAAGATTCTAGCATAACCTTCTCAAAAGCTATCTATAGGTTTCAAGAAGTTTAAAGACCCCTTCAATATAAACATTATGCACCACTCATATGCATATTAATAAAATGGAAAAAATAGAAGTAAAACGATAGTTGCCAGAAGAAAATGCTTGATGGACAGAGTTTCGGTCTGGGGGATTAAGGAAGTCTTAGAGGTCAAGGTGATGGCTATGCAATAGTAGGAACATTACTCTTGCTGCTGAGCTGTATGCTTAAAAATATTGAAGTGCTAACTTTTATGTTATGTACAATTATCTCAGTAAAACAAAGCCAAAAAACCAGTCTTAATCATCATGGGGCATGCCAACAAATATCAAGTGGGGGGAAAAAAAGCCAAGGCATGGGGGTGCACACTTGTCATCCCAGAAGGTTGAGGTAGAAGGACTGAGTTCAAGCCTGGCCTGGGCAATTTAGCAACTTAGTGAGACCCTGTCTCTGAATTAAAAAAATAAATAAATAAATAAAAAGGCACTGGGGATGGAAGCCAGTGTGAAGGCGCCGGGCTCAGTTTCCAAGATTGAAAGTAAAAGGGAAAAATACTTCACCCACTGTGAGAAGGTCAGGGACAGCAAGGATCTTTTTAGGGCTGTACATAGTGTCCTTTTTCAGACATCAACGTTCATCAATCACTTCTCCACCATTTAAAGCTGTGGGAACTCCTTGCTAGACCCTGACCAACCCTTCATTTTGCTGCCACTGCCGCGTCCTGGCTCTTTTCCTCACTTCTCGGGCTCTTCACCCTCCTTCACGGGCCATCTTCCCTGCCTGACTACCCAAATCTCACTCACAGCCTTCCCCACTCTCATTCTCACTGCAGTCTGATTCACGCCCTTTTCATTTTCACTGTGATCTACTAAAAACAGCTTCCTAGGAAGCCTTCCGGTCTCCACCCAGGCTTGACAAACATACACTACCTGTCACTCGGATTCTGTGTGTGGTGACTTCTGCAAAATACAACAAACACTACAGTCCATCCTTCTTAAACTGATTTAATGCTCCCTTAAAGAGTTTAGGTTTTTTTTTTTTGGGGGGGGGCAGGGAGGAGGATAAATTTTAGTAATCTAACACGTATAAATTTCATCCTCTTAGCTTTTAGGATATTCACAAGCTTATGCAACTACCACCACTATGTAAATTCAGAACATTTTACCACTCCACCAAAAAAAAAAAAAAAAAAAAAAACCCATAACCTATAGTACTTAAACTTACCATTCGTACGTCCTTTGACCCCTACCATGAACCTATATTCTACTATTCTGGCCTTGCCAAATTTGGACATATCATCTAAATGGAATCATGCAATATATGGAGTCTTCTGTTTTTGGCTTCTTCTATGTAGCATGTTTTCTCATGGCTCATTCATGTTGTAGCACATATCAATACACTTCATTACTTTTCACTGCCAAATAATATTCTACTATATGGACATATTTTTTGTTTGTCCATTCATTAACAGACATTTACTTTGGTTGTTTCTACTTTTTGGTTATTGTGAATAATGAAAAACACCAGGCACAAGTTTTTATCTGGGCATACATTTTCATTTCTGACACTTGTGTATTTAAAACTTGCCTGCTAGACCAAAAGGACACTGTATGCTTATTTTGAGGAGTTGCTAAATAGAGTTTCTTGTAGCACAGTAGAGGTTTAGGGATTCCTGAAATTCTTAAGCACAAGTGAGATAATTAGCCTTGTTCTGAGTCAAGAATAAATAGACAAAGCTTAGATCCATTTGATTCTATGTACTTATAGTATAAGATTTAACACAGTGAAAGTGTTTAATCCAATGGCTATAATACACTCATATTAGTATTTTTAAAACATGCCTCCAGTGGAAAGGCAGATAGACATAAGGACATTAATAAGCTAAAATTCCACTCACCTGAGTAGACCTTCGTGTCTGCCGAGCCTGGCGGGAACGTGCTTTTCGTAAAGACTCTGCTTCCTCATCTCGTACGGGAGTCAGATAGGACCTGCAGGAAGATCAAGGAAACATGCTTTTTTCTCTATATATTGAGATTATTACTTTTCTACTTTTTTCTGTTCATACAGTGACTCACAATGAATACTTACCATACACAAAAATTTTCAAATTGACACACAGTAATAATAGCGTACGTTTAGGAGTACAATATAGCATTTCAATACATACAAACACTGTGTAATGATCAATCATATCAGAATAAGTGGCATATATCACCGTGACACACTTTATTTCTCTGTGTTGGTAACATTTCAAGTCCTTTCTACTAACTATTTTGAAACACTAAGTTTTCAATGACAACACTGAATTCTTGGGGTAAGGGGGCATAGCTTAGCAGCTAGAGTGCTTGCCTACCAAGCATAAGGCCCTGGACCTGACTTCTCAGCACTACATAAACAAGGTCTGGTGGTATACATTTGTAATTCCACCGCTCAGGAGGCTGTGGCATGAGGACTGCCATGTGTTCAAGGTCAACCTGGGCTCATAGTGAGTTCAGGACAATGCAGCAAGCAAGACCCTGGGACTAAGAGCAAGATGCTGTCTCAAGTTAAAAAAAAAAAAAATTGAAT
Source organism: Ctenodactylus gundi (assembly GCA_004027205.1). Lineage (NCBI taxonomy): Eukaryota > Metazoa > Chordata > Mammalia > Rodentia > Ctenodactylidae > Ctenodactylus > Ctenodactylus gundi. The sequence continues at coordinate 249,215 of PVKB01001864.1, forward strand.
TCTTGAGGAAAACTCAATTTGGTTAAACTATATCTTCCCCCTCTACCCTATGAACACTGAAGATTTAACCCAGAGCCTTGCAAGTGCTAGAGAAGCACTCTATGATTTAGCTATATACCCAGCCCAAGATGTGTCATTTTAAAATGTAGATTCACATTCCATATAGATTCAGTAATACTTACTTTGGAGTTTCTATATCCATATTCATGAAAGAAACTGGCTTGCACTTTTCCTTTCTGTAATACAGTGGCTAGCTCTGCAAACTAGGGCTGCACAAGTTGTCCATCGCTCTCTACTAGTTTCTGTAAGAATTTGTGTAAGACTTATTTCCTCCTTAAGCTACTGGAAAAAGTTCACCAATAAAAGTCATTTGGTTTGTAGTGCATTTAGTAGGAAAGTTTTAAGTAAAAGCATCAAGTTTTTAGAACAATTAAACTTGTATTTTCTGTTGTGTTAATATTTTTCAAAGAATTTTCCAATTCATCTGTATTTTTATATTTATTAGCTGAAATTGTTCATAATACATTTTTAATACATTCTAACGTCTATAGCAAGGGTTCAGTGGCTTTTTTGTCTCAAGACCTTTTTATACTCTGAAAAATTATTAGGAAGCTAGGGTCAGTGATGGAGGCCTGTCATCTCAGTCTGAGCTCAGCCTTGACAACTGAGTAACCCTGTCTCCAAATCAAAATCAAGAAATGGAGTGGCGATGTGACACAGTACAAAGGCCCTGAATTCCATCCACAGCATTGCAAGAAAAAAAATTACCGAGGAAATTTACTGGGAAATAGTTATTAATATTTATCACATTAAAATTAACAATTTAACATGTATTTATTTCATTTTAAATTCATTTAAATATGCAATAGTATATATAATGCATATCTCGCATGTGTTAACATCAAACACATTTTTTAATTAAAAATTTTTAAAATAAAAAAGAATTATTAAGAAGAGTGATATTAGCCAGGCCCAGTGGCACAGGCCTGTAATCCCAGAACTCTGGGAGGCTAAAGGAAGAACACAAGTTTTAATTCAGCTGGGGTAACTTAGTGAGACTATCAAAATTTTTAAAAAGGTGAGGCTGGCAATATAGTTCACTGTAAGACCCTGGGGCTTAATCCCCGTACCACAAAAAATAAGTAAAAGAGTGACACTGCTTTATATTTTCACAAATTTCTTAGAAGACACAGCTAGATACTCTTATCTGTTTCTACAACTGATGTTTTATTAGAATAAAGAATATCCAGTCTCACACAGCCATGAATAGTGTTTTTTCACATAACTATGACTATTCTTTGAAGCTACGCCAAAACACAAGTGGTAGTTAATTATGATATGAAATGTAAAATATATAAATATACTTTTCATATTGTTACATTAAAATCACTGGTCTGTCTCGCACTTTGACTGGATCTTCTTACTCATACGATTTTGTTATACTGTTACATTAGTCATCTCTAAGGCACTGATTCATCTGTTGATGCAGAACTTCCCAATACTGATACATTTCATTATATAATAAGAATACATTATGTAATGTCATCTTTGATCATATAATAGACTTTAAATATTGGAAAGTTACATCATTCTGTGACAAACGAATAGTTTCAAAAGTTCTAATTTTTGCTTCAAAGTTTCTTTTTTATTTTTTAAACAGGGTCTTTCTCTACATTCAAGGATGACCTTGGCTCACTATGGAGCCCTGTTTGGTCTCAAATCCTGACTCAACCTCCTGGGATTACAGGTATGCACTCTAACCTCTAAGTTATAGCCCAGCCCTGCTTTAAAGGTGAAACAGCCAAGAAGTACTTAATAGGTCCGATTTGTTCATTTTCAAGATAATGTCTGTCAAATATTGAAGTCTCAATAACCATTGCTTGATCATTAGTCATTATAAAAATGGTGTACTGTTAAAACAGTTGGTTGACCTTTTTGTCTGGGACTCTAGTTACTCATGTTAGAAGCTACTGGCCACCTTCCACTTATACTTTTTCTGTACTTTCCATCCTTCCATCTCTCTGAATTTCATTCTGGATATTTTCCACTGATGAATCTTTCACTATCCCAATCTTCAGCGGGTCTGCTGCAAATTCATTAATAGAGTTGCTTAATTTTCATTATTTCTCACTTGATTTAAATAGATTTCTCTGGTGAAATCGTTCATGTATGTTTTCTTGAATGTTACTAATTACAATTATATTAACATACAAGTCTAATAATATCTGGATCTCTTTTTATTATCCATTTTTTCTTTTGCTCTTGTAGTAAGTCAGGCTTATTTCTTGTATGTCTAGTAACTTTTGAATAACACCAGATATATCTAATGAAAAAAATGAGGTGACACTTTGTGACTCTGGAATTTGTGCTCTTCCTTTAGAGATTGAGGAAGTGGTTCTCAAACTTCCAGATGCATCAGAATCACTTAGAGCTTGGGAAGTACTAACTGCCGGGAGCCACACCCTGATGTTCTGCTTCAGTGGGTGGTAGAAATCTAAGAATTTGCTTTTTTATTGACTTCTTGGCTGATGATGATCTGGGGGCTAATTGAGATCCACTTTCATTTTACCATATGTATGCATATACCTAAACTTCATTTATATATGTATATAGTTACATAGAATATTTTAAATTATCCCATATATTATTTTATAATCTGTATCAACATATAAATTTTTATTACTTAAGGGGAAAACCTATTAATTTTTAATAGAATTAATAATTAGGCAAATTATCCTAATCCACTTTTTGAGACTGTGCAGATTGGAAACCATGCTTCATCTGTCTTTACCAGGGTCATTCATTTCTGGTGAGCCCAGGAGTGGAGGTCCCAGCCGAAACTCCAGGATGCCCACTAGGGACCCTTTTCCTAAACACAAATTTTTGTTCCCTCAGCCCCATGGAGCTACTGAAAGCTTGACCTAGTTCCTTAAGTCTCCCAGCCACTGCTTCGCTGATCAACAGGTACCTGAAGGGAAACACCCTGCCTAATGCTGGTGACCCTCTTTATGACTCCTTCCCTCCAGGAACTCCATCTCTCAAGTCCTCACTCAGTAACTGTTTAGTGTCTTCAGGTTTTGTCTTTTCCCTTAAATTCTGCCTAATTTTCTAGCTATTCACAGTTGCAGAGTTTGTCTAAAACAAAATATGAAACAGGATCTTGCTCTATATTCCTGACTGGTCCTTAGCACAATTTCCCAATCAGGTGATATTCTTTTAATAATCATATTTTCCCCCTCAATTACAAAGTTGAAATTCTGATAAATAAATTTACTATGAGTATGGCAGTCTTGAGTCCATCCTTAATATTTTTCTCTCCTCTGAGTGAACTAAAGTTCCAAGACTGGAGGAACAGCATACAGGCTAGAACACTAGCAAGTGTATGGGCCTGAGTTCAATCCCCAGAACCATAATAAGCAGGGTGTGGTGGTACAGGCCTGTAATCCCAGTACTTGGGAGGATGAGGCAGGAGGATTGCCATGAGTTCAAGGCTAGCCTGGGCCACACCATGAGTTGGACCGGGGAATAAAAAAGTCCCAACATGAGCAAATTGTTAGTCCAGATATTGCAATTGTAATCACAGATAACTAACTTCCCATGAAGCTCTGTCCAGGTTACCAGTAAACCTACTCCTATGTCCTTCTACCTACAACCATATAGTATCACTGCTATACTTCATTCTTTACTACTGCTTCTGCTTTGCACATTACATAGAAGTCACAATGAAAGAGAACTTCAAACTCCCTCGTCTCAGTGTCTACACTAGAGAATTTTATTCAACAAGAGAAATAGAGGTGATAAAAACAAGTCTGAGCCAGGCCCAGTGGTTCAGGCCCATAATCCTAGCGCTGTGGGAAACTGAGGCTGGAAGACTACAAATTAAAGCCCAGACTGGGCAATTTAGCAAGACTGTCTTAAAATAAAAAATAAAAAATGGGCTGGGGATACAGCTCAATGCGGAGGCCCAGGCCCAATCTCCATAATCTAGTACCACAAACACACAAAGTCTGATAGCTAAAATCAAAAAGGTTTTTACTGCTGGGCCCAGTTAGCCAGGCCTGTAATCTTAGTATTTTAAAGGCTGAGGAAGAAAGTTTGTAAATTCAAGCCTAACCTGGGAAAGTCAGCAACTTAGTGAGACTCTGCCTCTAAATAAGCAAATAAATAGACAGACAGGAGTAGGGATGTAGCTCAATGTAAAAGCCTTGGGTTCAATCCTCAGTACTGTGGCCCTCTCCCAAGAATTTTTACCTGGCTTGGATTCTCAAATACCTGAATCACATGTTTTTTCATGGAAAACAAAATATGAAACAAATATCAGTTGAAATTCTCCCACATGAGGATAACCTTACTTTCATTTTCCTATATGTACACATATACCTAAACTTCATGTATATAGTTACATAAAGTATTTTAAATTATCCCACATATTATTTTATAATCTGTATCAACATATAAATTTTTATTACTTAAGGAAAATATTCTATTAAAACAAAACCCAGTAACTCCAATACATATATTATAAATGTTTTTGAGAAAAGAGGAGCATATTTATCCATTTTTATCTCAACAGCTATTCCAAGGCTCACAGAAGAGATGTGCCTAATTCATGATTGCCCTGAGCACATACTACATCTTTAATAAGCTTAGTTCCTCCAACTTCCTAAAATATGGGCCGGAAGCCTAGCAAACGATGGTCCTTGGGTCAAATATGGCCCGCAACAGTTTTGCAAATAAACTTTTACTGAAACCATTAAACCAAATTTAATGCAATGATGATGACATGACCTGTGATAGCTAAAATATTCACCACCTGGCCTCTTACAGAAAAAAACAAAACAAAACCTGCTGACCTCCATGCTCTCCATGCTAGACGGAACTCATACCCACTATTTCTCGCTCTTTATGTATTTGTAGCTGCCCATGAATGTGAATGCTTCAGGGTCCTTCACTGTTATGAAAACATATATAGGCTCATAAAATAGAAATAAAAATATTAAAGCATAACGAGGCATGGCTCCCATCATTGTCTTCTGGTATCCAAATAAAAGTAGGCTACACAGGTTTTGATCCCTAGCACCTGGGGGTGAGGGGGGGAGGCGGGGGGTGGGGGGGAGGGGAGAAACAACCTAAAAGAAAAGGAAAAAAAAAAAAAAAAGAAGAAGAAACCTAGACTAACATTTCCAGTTCAGTAGCAAGGAAAAGGATTTGGGTGCCCAAATCCTTTAATTATCGCATCTTTTGTCTCTATGTTTGCTACAAGGCAGCAACATCTTCACAGCTATGAAAATAAGATTACATAATCTATGTCATTCAAATAACTGATTATAGAGAATTAAGTATGACTTTACAGAAATACTTTGTTCTCTACTTCTAAAATTTACAGTGCCCATTACACATTACATTTGCCCTGTGCTGCACAAAATGCCCAGCCAATCAATGAATATTAAGAAGGTCACAATAAAATAATAACAAAAGACCTCAAATGTCTTCTGATAAGTATGTTGTAGGGAAAGGTGCCCTGGATAAGAATCAGATTGGCTGGACTTATACCATAGATCCTCAACTATTTTTCTTTTTTCTTTCTTTTTTCTATCTTTTCTTTTTTCTCTTTTTTTTTTTTTTTTTGAGGCAAGCTCTTGCTCTGTACCCCAAGCTGGTCCTGAACTCACTATGGAGCCTAGACTGGCCTTGAACTCGAGGCTATCCTCCTGCCTCAGCCTCCCCAGTGCTGCCACCATGCCCAGCTTTATGTGGTGCTAGGTAATCAAACTCAGTGCCTTGAGCTTGCTAGACAAGGACTTTAACATCTGCACTATTCCTCCAGCCCTTAACTTACTTGTTAGATGATTTGGGATAAACTAAGCGATCTATACCCGAAATTCTTACACAATGAAGATATTGACTAATATATAGATGAATAGAATGATCATAAAAATAAGGTGCAAATCAAGGTAAAGCACTTAAGAGTAGTGGCTGGCACATGGTGAATACTCACTACAGCCCGTGCTCTGCCGCCACCACCACCACTCCTGCTGCTACACTGCTTTCATTACCTCATTAAACGTCCCTGCACTGATGACCACTCAGCTTGGTTGGACTATAGCCTACGTACAGAGTATGTGGGCAAAAGTTTTTCAGAGCTTCCAAGAATTTCTTTGCTCTCAGCCTGGAAGTAGATACTCATACCTACAGAGGAGCATGAGAAACAGAGGAATAACTGAATCACAGATCCATAGCAAAAGCTGTATGACTTCAAGAAGTCATTTGATCTAATTCCAATGTTTCAGAGAAGACAAAATTATTCCTATTTTACAGATTTACTGAAACACCCAAGGTCACCACATGAGATATTCAAAGGAGCCAAAACCATGTCCTGTTTCTCATACGGCTTTTAATTATGCCACAAGGAAAAAACTGTTACTACCACCCACTACCACAATATTCTAGTAATGTGCACTACAGATATTTCTTCTTCCAAACCTGGGAATAAATAAATAAGGCTACCTTACATTACACTTCACCACCTCCCACACTGCCCAAAAGTTCTCTATAACGAACACTGTTTTGAGAGAGAATGGTATTTACCTGTCCAGAGACTGCCATCACATGCTACACAGGGCATATCAACAAAAGACACCTATCAAATTCATTTTCTCTCTCTCTCTCTCTCTCTCTCCTCTTCTTTCCTCATCTCTTCTCTCTTCTCTCTCTTCTCCTCTCCTCTATTCTCCCTCTCTTTCTCTCACTCTCTTGGTACTAGGAATGGAATCCAGAGCCACAAGCACGCTAGATAAGAGCTTTACGACTGAGCTACATAACCATCCCCTACATTCTTCTTTGAGGCTTGCAGTTGACTGTACAGTCAGGCAGGTTTTAGTTCAAGTTTTACTTGCTGTTTCTAATTGGAAATATGAAGCTAACAGTGTGGTATACAGAAGGAAGAACAAACACTTGGCTTGTATTTAAAATACTTGTTTGACCTGAGAGAATCATTTCATGTCTTCGTACTTTTGTTTCTTAATATACAAAACAGAGGTATAAGCGTATAGTTTTTAAGGTCCTTTCTGGCTTTAAACCACAATGCATCTATATTTATGTTGATCCTGGACAAATGGCCTCAAAATCTTCAAGCTAAAATGCCTATTCATTGGTCTGGCCAAAGACAATTCTCCTTTCATACTTGAGAGGAACTGTTCCAACTGGTTACAGAACACCCTCCCCCTATACGAAGACCAAGAGTGCTCAAGTGCCTCATGTAAAGTTATATAGTATTTGCATACGATCTACAAACATATTTTTCTAATATTCTTGAAATATTTCTAGATTATAATGCCTAATAAAATGTTAATGTTATGAAAATAGTATTCGCACTGTATTGTTTAAGGAATAATGACAAGGAAAAAAAAAACGTAGCCTGTTCAAGTAAAGCACAGATGCAAACTGAGTATTTTCAACCTGGGATTGGTTGAATCTACATATGCAGAATCCATGAATACAGAGGTTGGTTTCTTTAGTGCTTTCAACAGAACTCTGCATGATAAAGGAAACATTATATATCTGCATAGTCCAATACAATAGCAGCAAGCTAGTTGCATGTTGCTGTCGAACATTTAAAATATGATTAGTGTGATGGAAGAACTGTTAGTTTTATTTATTTTAATTAAATTTAAATAGCCACAAAGGCCTACTGATAATATTGGACTGCACAATTATAGGAGTTCTGAGAACATGATTAAGAGACACAATTGTCAGCAGGGTGTGCTAGTGCACACCTGTAATCATAGCACTCTAGGAGGCCGTGACAGGAGGATTTTAAGTTCAAGCCCAGCCTGGACAATATACTGAGACCCTCTAGACTGACAGACAGACAGCCAGGCTGGGATGTAGCTCAGTGCAAAGGCATTAGGTTGACAGAGAGAAAGAAGAGAGGCAGGGACAGACAGAAACAGACAAAGATCAGCTCCTTCCTTAAGCCTGAAATCCAGATCCAACTCACAACAAAAATTAAGTTTGCTAGCCAGCCAAGTTTAAAGGGAACTGATTTAATTTTCTTTTCAAAGTTCTCATTTTTTTTTTCTGTTTTCCAGAAGCAATATTACTATAACACTGTTTTGGTTTTGTTGTTCCTTTTTTTTTTTTGAGACAGGGTCTTGCTCTGTAGTCCAGCTAGTATGTGGTGCTGGGGTATCAAACTCAGGGCCTTGCATGCCCTAGCAAGTGCTCTATGCCCCCAGTCCAATATCACATTTTTATATGTGGTACTTTTAAGTTCTATGAAGTAGTGCTGGGGCTCCTGCCTTTAAGGTATTTATAGATACAGCAAACAGGAACAATCTCACAGATTCAGCATACTTTAGAGCTACTTTTTTTGCTAATGCAGCATTTATACATTCTGCTGTCTCCCTATGCCTTAGCCCATACCACCCCACTTTTCCTCATCCCCTTTGACTCAGAGAGCTCTAAGAAAACAGAATGTTACCTCCTTGTGCAGGCCTGCATGGCAGAATGAAGGTCAAAAGATGTGTGGAGAAGAATAGCAAGAAAGGTAAGTGGCTGCTGGGAAAGACTGCAGTCTCAGCACCCGTCTCCCTTGGAAACTAGAAACGGCTTGTACTACCACTGCTATCCAGCAAGCCAGAGGCAAAGCTTTTAATTTGCTAAGAAGCTGCTACTCGGAAGGAGGAGGAGAAGAAATGGGAGGAGAAAGGAGAAGGCAGGCAAAATCTTGGGGCTTGGACAGCCACCGCTGTTAATAGTTCCCAAAATACCATTCCATTAGATGCATATTTTCATTGTACAAAGTCAGTCAATACTGCTCCCATTGGACAGCGGAGGCAGGAGACAGCAAGAGAGATACAACATTCTCATTCTGGACGCTATCCTCTGCCCTTGGGCTACCTACCCTCGCTGCTCCTCCATCCATCCAAGTGAGGTGTAAGTACTGCCTTACTGGAGGCTCCAGCCTAGCAGCTGGCACCCACCAACAGCAGACAAGAGATAAAAAAGAACGCATGACAAACAGAAACACAGGGACAAACTGCAGATCTGTGATAAATGAGTTAAACCTAGTTAGAGGAGGGCTGGGAGTGGAGCTCAGCAGTTAGCACCACATAAGCACGGCTAGGACTCAGAGGCCAGCCTGGCCTATACATACTGGGTCTAGGACCTGCTCAGACTATAGAGCGATTGCCTGGCAAATGCAGGACCCTGGGTTCTATTCCCCACCATCACATAGACCAGGCATGGTAGCATATACCACACTGTAGAAAACAAATGAATAAACAGAAAATAAAGGCCTATACCACTGGGCCTAGCCCGAGACAGACAGACAGACAGACAGACAGACAGACAGAGAGATCCTAAAACAAACAAAAACCTACATAAAGACTATAAATACTGCTCAATTTGCCATTTGCCATGCTAGCTGAAGATCTGGAAGATTTCTAGATCTAGCATATTTCACATATCAAGATATAATCTAGAGGCTGGAGGTGTAATTTAGCAGTTAAAGCGCTTGTCCTGCAAGCTCAAACTGAACATGGTGGCACATATCTGTAATCCCAGCACTCAGGAGGGGAAGGCAGGATTGCTGTGAGTTTGAGGCCAGCCTGGGCTACATAATGAGTTCTGGACCAGCCTGGACAACAGAGCAAGACTCTACTTCAAAGAAAAAGATATAATCTAATTTTATTGTTTAAGATAACTGCATTGCATTCAAATGCTCATTTGAATTAAGGTCATTTTGGCCTTCCTAATTCAATACTCATATCAGAACTTAAGTTTAAGCAACAAATCAAAGCTGGAAATCCAGTGTTCAAAAATCATTAAAAAAAAAAAAAAGGGCTGGAGCACAAGAGAAAAACAGGAGGAGGAGAGGAGGAAGATGATGATGGAGAAGAAGGAGAAGGAAGAAGGGGGAAATTTCCCTCAGCCATACTAAGCATTTCCCGAATCTTCTAGACCAGTACTTCTCTAGAGGAGATGATCTGGTCTGCCTCCCTGGGGAGGGGTAGGAGGATTATCTAGGCTCAAAATATGAATAACGCTAAGTTTGCAGATCTTAGGGCTGGGGCATTTTTTTTTTCCCCTATAAAGAAACAGGTAATAAATCTTTTAGGCTTGACAGATGTGGTAGTACCAAGACTATACTAGACAATACATCCACAAATGGGCAGAGTTGTATGCTCACTGCTTGCCATGCTACACTGACAGAACTGAGCAGGTACAGTGTAGGGGTCTCCGTCCCGCGGGGACCCCAGGAACTGTTGAGGAGGGATCGGACGACAGAATAACACACTCTGGGAGTCGATTCAGTGATCACTGTCTCCAGTTTACTTAGGGAGTACAGGGGCTTAAATGGACTGAGGTAGTTATCTTGGGCCAATCAGCAAGGCCTTGACCAGTGTGGGGTCGCCCAGGGGGCGGGAAGGAGTAGAGGAGGGAGGATGCAATAAGGAGCAGTTCCAGGAGCTTAAGCAAAACAACACCTGGCTTAACTTACAAGCAGTAACATTTGTTCTGGGAAGGAAGGAACTCGGGCCAAGGTCAGCGATGCTGAGGCTCTCCAGCCCTGAAGACCCCAACAGTACAGTTCAAACCATATGCTCTGCAAGGCTTAAAATATTTACTATCTGGCCCTTAATAGAAAGTTTGTTGAGCCCTCTTCTAGTGTCTGTGTTCCACAGCACCAAACAATAGCTCAGAAAATTCCTTTTGCTTTATTGACAATGCAGGTCTGGAGTTTCTGTGACTTACTTTAGGTAAGTATATCATCTTGAAATATTTTCCTTCTGAACACTGGTTCCATTAAAAACATGCCAGCCTCAAGTGCCAAAGCCACTTTCACAAATAACAATGTTTTACTTATGTAGGTCATTTTCCAATGAGTTCATTGGTCAGATCAGGTGCTACCGATGCCAGGAATGACAGATTCATGCACCAAGGCCAGTGAGTGCTGCTTTATTTCATCCCCACAGGCCATACCAACTAGACCTGGCCAACTGTCCCACATATTTATCACTGACTACAAATAGCCCTGAACAAATTCAGCACCACCACTAATTTTTTCTCTTAAGCAAGAAAATGCAAGACTGTCAGTGAAATATACATGTACAAATAAATCACAAAGTATCCATGTAACAAATTACACAGATATTAAAAGACAAACTGTTAATAAAAAGTACTGCTGATATATAACTTTGAAACTATTTATATTTTGAATATATAATGAACTTACACCAATTAAAAATAAAAAGACCAAAATGCAAATAATTAAAAATATTTTATAAAACACATAAATGAGGAATTCACAAAACAGGAAACCAAAAAGTCCTTATAAAAAAACGAGAAACTGTCTCACTAGAGTCAAGAAAATACAAATTAAAATAAAAAACCACTTCATCTTCCTTAGAGAGGTGGGTTTTTTTTTTTTTTTTTTGAGATAAGGTCCAAGCCTGTCCTGAACCCACTATGTAACCCAGGCTGGTCTTGAACATATGGCAAGCCTCCTTCCTCCTGACTCATCCTCCCAAAGGGGCTAGGACTACAGGCATGCATCACTGTACCTGGTTTATCTGGTGCTGGGAAATGAACTTGGGGCCCTGTGCTTGCTAGGCCTCTTTAACCACCGAACTATTAAACCAGCCCAGTAGCTAGGCAAAAATTTGAACACACACACACACACACACACACACACACAGAGAGAGAGAGAGAGAGAGAGAGAGAGAGAGAGAGAGAGAGAGAGAGAGAGAGAGAATTGTAAATAAGAAAGCAACAGCCATTCACTCCTTAGACCTAGATATCCATTTGGAAATAAATACCCTCCATTTGTACAAAGAAATATGAACAAGGGTGTTACAGCAGCACTGCTAAATAACAAAAATTCAATGTTCATTAGCACAGAAAAAAGCAAGTATAAACTACAGAGTAATCATAGAATAGATTAAAAGTCACTAAAATGAATATATAGAACACTGAGTAAAAACATCGTTTCAGAACACTGCAGATGAAGACATATAAAAGTATTACACACATGGACATAAATGATGTAATAACAGTAACATTAGTAATTACTGTAATAATAGTAATATCAGTAATAATAGTAACATGATAAATACCAAATTCAAGATGTTGCTTACCTCTAGAAAGAGTTTAGAGCACTTAACGCCCTGGGTTCAATTCCCCAGCATCACATAAGCCAAGTATGGTGGCACCTGCCTATAATCTCAGCACTTGGAAGGTTGAGGCAGAAGGATCGCTGTGTGTCTGAGGCCAGCCTAGGCTACACAGTTGAGTTCAGGACCAGCCTGAACTCACAGCAAGACCTTGTCTAACCATTATGCTCAGTGAAATAAATCAGATCCATAAAGTTAAATAACATGGTTTCTCTAATAGGAGAAAAACAAACCATAAAAAATATGTAAGAGATTGAAGAAATTAAGAAGATGGACTTTCTGGAGAAGGAAAGGTAAAGAGAGGGGGTGAGGCAGTAGGAAGGGGAAAGGAAGGAAATATGTAAATTTTAAAAAAGACCTTGTCTCAAAAAAATTCAAATAGCCAATAGATGAAAAATTGTTCAGCTTCTTTGGCCAACAGAGAAATGCAGATTAAAACAACACTTGAGAGTCCATGTTATACCAGTAAGAATAGCCATCATCAAGAGCTGAAAAAATAACAAATATAAATGATTTAAAAAGTAAAAAAAAAAAGATAAATAAACACAGAGTAGACTTTTTGGTGATGGGAAAGAGAATGGCAGAGAAGGGGGGCAATGAGGGGCAGGGATAGAGGAGTAACAATGGTAGTATGTGCACATACCAGTAACAAAAATAGTAACTATAGAAAAAAGGCAGAAGGGTCTAGGAAAGAAAATTTCTCTGAAGGACCTAAACCAGATTTAAAATTAGAGGAAGTCTCAGGCTATTCACTTCACTTTCCAAACACCCCACTTTGAAATGAATCAAATTCCGTTAATTAAGACAGGGTAAGGAGAAAGGCAGCGGGTGACACGCACAGCAGTCAGGCTGGATGTGAGGAACAAATTCTACCATACAGCACAACAGGGGAACTACAGTTCAAAACGATTCATTGGATATTCTGGAATAGCTACTGGAGAGAATGGTGAGTATTCCCAACACAAGGAAATGGCACACATTTGAGGTGACAGACACACCAACTACCCTGATCTGATTGTCACACACTGTATACATCTAGAGAGGATTTCATCCTATATTCCATAAATATGTGTAATTGTTTTTAATTAATCTTTTTAAAGCAAAAATAAAATAGTGGTACTTTCAGGGAGGCATTTCCCAAGTATAATTTATATACAGTAAGACCCATATTTTTATTATATACATCAAACAGTCTTGACAAAAAGTTTCACAAATTCAGTTACGATAGTCTAGATACAAAACAATTCTACCAATGCCAACCTCTCTCATGCTTGGTAGTCACTGTTCCCCTAGCCTAAGGGAATTTTTTAATTACACAAAAAAGTCCTTGAAAACTCACTATCGAAGAAAAACACTGACTTTTTCATTCACACTAAAAGATAGAATGTAATTCAAAAACTGGCTTAGCCCACCACTTGAGATCTCAGCCACTACATTAAACTGTACATTATAACAATAAACAAAGGAGACAGTGCTCACCTGTCATCTTAGCATACTGTAGGAGGCTGAGGCAGGAGGACTAAAAGTTTGAGTCTAGCCTGGGCAACTAAGTAACTTGGCGAGACCAAGTCTCAAAATAAAACTAAAATGATCTGGGGATGCAGCTTACTACAAAGGCTCTGGGTTAAATCCCAAGTAACATAAATAACAACAACAACAAAAAAAGCTTAAGATCTACTGATATGAAATTCCATAGTCTACCCACTGTTAAGCACCGTTCTGAAACATCATGTGCAACCTTGGTCATGACATAACTACCATTAAGCACTGTACTCCTCAACAGGTGAACGAGTAAGGAAAATTGTTCTGGAAATTATGTACTCCAAAACATTTATAAAACTGAACTTGAAGTTATGAATGAAACTGAGAATCTGAGTTTTCAGTTTTGTCTTAATGTTGACCCCGATTTCCTATTCATCAATTCATTTGCCAGTTTTTTAAAATGATGAGTCAATAATGTGTTGGTTCACTCATCATATTCTTTCTATTCACACATTCTGCTTACTTTTTTGACCTAGTATAGGTACTGCATCTAAAAATGAAGACCTGCTCTCACGCAGGATCTTGTTGACAGACAGACACACTAAACAGTGACAATTTAAATTTTAAGACCACAGATACTGCTCTGATGCTGAAATCTGATACTGCCTGAGGGGATCGGGAATAAATCACCACAGGAAGGCAATTGGGGGAGATTCTGAAGGGAATGAGAAAAGGCTTTCCAAAACGCAAAGGGCAGACACTGCACGAGCACCATTCTTGTATTTTAAGAGGGGACAGTGACTATATCAGATCTGTACCTAGAAAGATCCCTAATGCAGCACCTAATGTAAAGGGTAGACTTATATAGAGTTGTGGAGGGAAGAGGAATGTCGGTCACAGGTTCAATTAAGGGGCCTTAGTTAACAGAGGGCAGTACAGGTCGAGAAAAGGGACCTGGAAGATTCTTAAGGAGAATGACAGCACATGGTGAGAGAGTAAATATGAGCAATAGAGAAGCAACAGACTTCTAGTTTCATTTCCAAGTTTTTTAACTGGGTTATGCTTAGGACAATTGACCAAAAATAAATAAATAAGTAAGTCTTTAAGGACATGAGAACAAAGAGATTTTCCTGTCTTTTAAAGGTCGGAGGGAAAAGTGGTTTCATTTACTTTGTTTATGCCTCTTACTGAAAACGACTTGAACACTTGTATTAAAGAAATACATATAGATCTGTAACAATACTGTGATACAGATGAAGAAATAGGGGGAAAGGAAAATAAAGCCACATATGGCCACTAGAAGAAGCAGGGCACTGCCTGAAGCCTTCTGCATGTCCTATTATGAAGCACAGCAGGGTATCAGGCTGAAAACAGAGATCTGAGTGACAGCAGAAGCAACTGGAATAAAGATGGTCAGCAGGGGAAAGTCCCAGGAGGAGACAAGCAGGATGCTTATGGGAAAATATTTAAGGTTTTACAGAGGAAGATGGCTAAACAGAATGCAAAGACAGAATGTAACAAGACGTAGGCAACACTATGAAGTGCTGCTAGAGCTCAAGAGATGAAGTGAGGGTGGCATCTGGTAAGAAATTCACAGGACCTTTGCTAAGGCAATTTCACTAGATACACACACAGGATAGAATGTCTATTTTAATAAGTTGAAAACTAAATAGGAGGCCAGGAGGTAAACAAAGCAGGAATTACAAGACTTTTTCAAGACTAACAGCAAAGGGTGAGATGTGGCAACTCCAGAGGGCAGTAGTGTAGGGCCATGGCTGTGTTCCACCAAGACGGCAAGACAAGCACCTGGCAAGGACAAATAAAATGTTTGTTGCACAGGTATACTTTTATTGTATATACAGCTAAGCTTGCAGATTTTTTCCATTTATGACTTTTGTGTGCCGTCATTTCTTTTAGACACTCTTAGCTTCATTACAAAGCAGTTTAGTTGTCGAAAGCTCCTTGAGCTCCTACTATATTTTATTTATGTGCTGACGATCAGTGGACCGTCTTCAGCACTAGTGTGCAAAGCCATAAATCACATTCCACTTCTCTTTCTCAGGTTGGGAGACTAAGATCTCCTAAGAGTTGGGTCAGCACACTGCCCAGCGTTACCTAAGAGACTAAGGAAGAGGAAGGAAAAGCATTAAAAAAAGAATGAGAAGCAATTGTTTAGGTAATTGATGTCAGCTAATTCTAATTTAAAATACTTCTTAAAATAGAAATATGCCAATCCAATGGTCTGGAACGTTCCCAAAGATACACTTTCTTATATAGCCAGCATCTTCACCTAACACTGCACACAACGGGTAATTTGTAACAACCCCATTTGGTTCTCAGAAGTCCCTTGTTTCCCATTCAGATTTCAGACAAGATAGAAAGTTTTTAGCCTATTTTGATTTCAAAAATAACAGCTCTCAAAACAGATACTCATTTCTCTGAAGCTCTAGCCTCTTCAAGGACAGATAAAGGCTCATATTGCCAAGGATAATCCAGCTAAGACAGACTTCTTCTGAGGAAGGAGGGTTGCCATTAGCTCAGTGCCAGCCTGGTCTACATAGTGAGTTCAGAACCAATGTGGACTACAGAGCAAGACTCTTGTCTCAAAAATAAATAAATAAATAAAATAATAAAATATATGGACATCTTCTCTGGATGCACTGGCTTGATGCTATAGAAATGGCCAATGGAGTTTAAAAGATGTGATTTCGAATCATGGCTTTCTCATCATTAATTCTGTGACTGCAGCCACGTGTCTTAATCTATCGGAGCCTCAATTTTCCCATATGTATTAATATAATAATAAATTTGCTAGATAAGATATGCTTTCAAACAATAAACTTTAAAAACCATTCCTTCACTAATTTTACATCTAATAAAATTTCAAAATCATTGTCTTAATCTGCTTAAATCTTTCATATACTTGAATGCCAACTCCAATTTCACCTACCTGGCTCCATGAAGTCCTTTCTAACCATTCCCCCGATATCATTCACCTTCTCTGAACCCCTAATGGTACACCTGAACGCAATTCGGAACTCAAGGACATATATATTTCTTAATATAGACTTGTGGTTTACAATGTACTTAATGTCCTTGAGCCTGAGGGTATAATGTAGGGCCTATCACTTTCTTATTATACCCATACTTCCTAGCCCAACACTGAGCGCATGAATGGTAAGACAGTCACTGATGATTTCGAATCCTATGATTTTAGAATCCAGTGTAACCTGCAGATCTTCTAACTCCATCCACCAGCCAATCAGGACTAAAGAAGTTTCACTGTTTACCTGAGAAGGCATAAATTGTGTGCTTTGCTGAAGGTAAATTAGGCATCTTGCTTGCAACTTAGGAGGTTGTGTTTTTTTTCTTTTTAACCTTGTATCTGCTGCTCTCTTGTGAAGAAACAACAGGATGGAAGTCCACAAAGGGCCTCCATATCACACAAAATACCTTCACTTCCGTATTAAAATGCTTAAAATGGAATAGTAAGATAGGCTCATCTGAAAACTAACCAAAACACAAAACAAAGTCTTTGGGAGTGACACATTCAACTAGATCAACTAACATTCCTCTGCTGCCATCTTATGGGCAGAGAAGATGACTACATGTTGCTAATCCAAATTTTTCATTATTTTACTTTAAGCAGTTTTAACCTTGAGTGGTTTCCTATGTGGGCTTTGTGGCATTTGCTTATAAACATAACACTCTGAGATGCTGAGACAGGAAGATTACAAATCAAACTTTACTTATTTTAAGAAGAAATTTTACTCATTTACCTAACATCTATGCATTAGGTCCTTAGTGTGGAGAAAACAAAATAAAAATCAGCTTCAACACGGGTCACAAAATAGTGCTGTTGAGCAACACCATACCACACAATTAGTCAAGCCAGTCCTAAGAACAGTGCTACAAAAGAACACCAAGGAGAGAATACTGGCAACAGGATTTAATCTGCAGCAGTTCATACGGTATCATATGAGTGTTAAATAGAAAAGTTGAAAAAAGACCATTCAAAATAAAAATTCCGCATGGCTAAAAGAAGATCACGGAAACAGAATAGTTTGGGGAAAGATCTAAGTGTTCTACTTAGGTCAACAGATGCAATTATCAAAAACATAAATACAGGGAGCAGACAGACAGAGGTAAGAAGAGGTGGAACACAGTTCTGGATAAGCTGAATTCAAAGAGTCTGATAAAAGTTCTGGACATGGTAGCACACACCTGTAATTCCAGCTATTCAGGAGGCTGAGAAAGGGCGATGGCCAGCCTGGACAATATGGCAAGATTTCCTCTCCAAATTAATTAGTAAAACAAAGTCTGAGGACTAGTCTTTCTGTAAAACTAACGCGATTAACCATCAATAGGGTTTTCTAGTCTACCTAGATCGGAATGATTTTAGATTCTGTCCAGAAACTAGTTCTCTGCTCGCACGCCATTAATTAGAAAGTGATTCATCTTAGATACAGGGAAAACATTTACCTTCACTAAGATTCAATCTGACTGTACAGTTTGTAGTAAGCAAACAGCTCTTACAGACTTCAAACTAGTCTCTTTATAATTTCCATTTTAATTAAAACACATATTGTGCAATATTTAAGACAAATAAAAGATGAATAATACAACCAACTCCTCTCTGTTACTACCATCTAACTTAAAAATAACAGCACCAATACCAATTTCCTTTGAAAAGAGAATTTCCCTACTTTTAAAAATTCTTGGCTCTAGTCCTTAGGTCACTGTACGTGTCTAACTCACTAGAAACATGAAGAGCGGTTTCAAAGTGATGATTCTATGCGCTCATATGCTACTCTCACCCTCTGCCTTCTGCTCCTCTCCAAATCACACTAACCAAACAATGTATGCAGCCAAGCCTGCTCCCCACCCATTAGGAAAGGACAGAGGTAGAAATAGCAGTCTAAAATATCAAAGCCAAAAAATGTTACCTGCTCGCTCTGCCATTCCACATCTAGCCCTTGCCAATGTCTCAGCTTCATATACCCAAGGTAGTGTTCAAACAGCAAGAGTGACAGTTAACTATGGCAGTCTGGTCTCTAGTTCCTGGAGCATATACGTCAACTTCCTGTGCCTCTGATATCCATAAAACCAGGAACAGCAAGGAACTCAACTGCCAGATCAAATTATTCTAGGTGAGGTCAAGCTACTTCAGACATACCTTGTCACACACCTGTGTAGCTGCTTTCCCAGAGGCCTGATTTTCAACCAAGAGGTGGCCACTCCTCTAGTTGTCCTTCCCTAGTAAACACCAGCACGCATTTTATAAGCTTATTACAGCTACCTTCCTTTTCTACCATGGGAAATGAACTGGTAGATGGAAAAAGGGAGTGGTGAGTCTGTGCAAAAACACTTTGATCCCTCCTACGTTACTAATACTCAACTCTGAAAACAGAACCAGTTATCAAAAGGAGATTGTAAAAACATGGTTGATAAATGCTTTGACTAGCAGGTGTTAGGTGATTGCTCTTTCACTTTGAAGTGGCCAGAGGACTAGGACAGAACCACCACCCAGAACCACCCTGCTCTGCCAGGGAATTGATTTGTGTCCTTTCTTCTAAATGCATGCATCCTGAAGAGGAGAGGGAAACTATTTAAGCTCCCACTCCTGAACTGTTATGTGTTGTGCTGAAAAACTGCATAAAAACGCTGTTTCCGGAATATGAAATGACATTGTATTGCGATAACAATGTTTAACAGAAACAACAAAAAGATAGCAGACTGTTTTAATCCAAGGCCCTAAATCTTATTGTATTAACTCTTATCAGATATTATGTCTTCCAGCTCTTCCTCCCAAAACTGTTTACTGAGGCTAAATGATACTGTTACTTTAAAACAGTTTTCAGATACAATTCACACACCCATTTAGCGTACCATCTAGTGGTTTTTAGTATATGTGCAGTTTCACAGTATCACCCAAATCAATTTTAAAACATTTTCATCTTCTTCAGAAGAAACCCCATATGTATTCATTTCCCATATCATGTTTTTAAATGTAAGTTAGCAGCTTCACTGGCTCTAGGCAAATAGTACCACACTATATCACATCCAAAACCCCATCAACTGCAAGATGTACTACTACTAAGAAAGAAAATACAGTGTCAATAAAACTATTATACAGACTTCCTTATAATCCTAATGCTTAACAATTATTAAAACACATGTTTTAGGTGTATTTATCTAAACGCAGTTAAGACCAACAATTCACATAATATGGTGGAAGTCACAATCTGAACAGTTAAGATCAAATTCACACACTCAAGAATGACAACTAAGAATCCTGATTTCAGAGAGGTTACAGTATGAAAGGGGTTCTCACTAGGACCAATACTGTTAAGTACTGCATAGTGAGAAGGGTACTGGTTGTAAAATAAACTAATTTCACTAGTAGGCAGGTGGTGAATCTGTGAGAGATTTGTGTTTTTACTATGAAGGACATCAGTGGGGAAAGAGGTTCCCTGCAAGAGTCAACTACTACCATTATCATGCTTACCTCACTAATTCTTGCCTCAAATAAGTAGCCAAGTGCTCACATTCCTGGACCCTTCTTGGTGAGGGAAGAAAAGGCATGTGGCTATCATTTACTATGTTAGTGCGGCAGAGATTTTCCTTTAAGGCTCTAGAATGTGCATCACATGCTGGGAGTATGGGGAGTGAGGGAGGGGGCAGGGAAGGGTATGTGAAGTTCTTGTGATATATATGTACACAAAATTCTCAAATTTAATGTAACCATAGCATGATGGCATTGTAAATGCAGGCAAACTTTGTTTTACTGTACTTTGTCTTATGCTTTGCAGATAATGTGTTTTTAACTGAAGGTCTGCAGCAACCCTTTGTCTAGTTATGCCATTTTTTCAACAATATGTACTCATCCATGTCACTGTCTATAGTGGTTAAGCTTAATTGTGTCCAACTGGCTTCAAGATCCACCTAGGGGGATGACTTACAGGTGTGTCTTACAGGTGATGGAGGTGTGATCTTGGGTGTCTCAGGTACAATTTCTCACCTTTTTCTCATTGGGGCTGTTCTCCTGCTCTGTTTTTCAGCAACCATGAACTATCAGCTTTGATCCACCATATTCTACCACTAAAGTGTTTTGGCCTTAGAGCCAGCCTAAACCTGTGAGCTAAATTAAACCTCTTCTCCCTTTAAGTTGTGGGCATTAGGTATTATGTTCAGTGACAGGAAAACGTACTGTCATGTTTCGGTAATTCTTATGATATTTCAAACATTTTCATTATTATAATATCCATTATGGTGGTCTATGGTCAATAACACCTGGTATTACTACTGCAGCTGTTTTGGAGCACCACAAACAATGCTTATGTAATACAGTGAATAAATGTTTTATGTGCCTGACTGTCCCATTGATTAACTGCTCCCATCTCTCTCCCTTCTACCTCAGGACTCCTAGTACCTAAGACATAATAAAAGTAGATCAATTAATAAGCCAGAGGTAAGCCTCTAAGGATTCAAATGAAAGAAATAACTGCAAATCAAAAGAGAGAAGTAAGCCCAGTGAGGAAGGCATAGTCAAAGTTGAGGCAGATTGAAAACTAGGCCTTTTGTGTCAATTAGCTAAGTTTAGAATGCAAAGGAAAAGTTCTTGAAGGAAATTTAAAGTCTGAAGCTAGCAGGCATTGGTTAATGAGACTGAAGAAGCTAGCGCCACCACATAAAAGTAGGAGTGAAGCAGTATGCACTGATGCAGAAGCTGCAACAAGTTATCAAGATCTGGCTAAAAACACTGATGAAAGTGGCTAACTAAAGAACAGATATCCAACGTAGATGAAACAGCTTGTACAGAAGACGATGACATCTAAAACTTTCATAGCTGGGGAGACAGAAGATGATAACATGAAGACTTTCATAGCTGAGGAGAAGTCAATTCCTGGCTTTGAAGCTTCAAAGGACAGGCTGTCTTTCTTGTAAGGGGTGAATATAAGTGGTCACTTTAAGTTGAAGGCAATGCTCTTTGACCATTCTGAAAAGCCCACGGACCTTAAAATATACTAAGTCTACTGTCTATGCTCCCCAAAGGGGACAATACCTAGATTGTATCAGATTTGATTACAACACAACTTACTACATATTTTAAGATCCCTCTTGAGACTTACTGATCGGAAATAAAGATTCCTTTTAAAACAGTATTTCTCATTCACTGTGCATGCAGTTACCCAAGAGCTCCAGTAGAAATGTACAGGGATCAATGTTTCTCTGTGCTTGCTAGCATAACATTTACTTTGCAGCCCATGAATCAAGGATTAATTTTGACTGTCAAGTCTTATTATTTAAGAAATGCATTTCATAAGTGTATAGCTGTCATTCATAGTGATTCCTCTGACAGATTTGGGCAAAGTAAACTGGAAGCATTCCGGAAAGGATTCGCCATTCTAGATGCCACTAAGACCATTGGTGAATCATGGAAGGGGGTTAACACATCAACATTAACAAGAATTTGAAATAAGTTGATTCTAACCCTCACAGGTGACTTTGAGGGGATGAAATTTTCAGCAAAAAAAGTAACTGCACATTTGGTAGAAACAGTAATAGAATCAGAATTGGGAGATATGACTGAACTGCTGTAATCTTGCAATAAAACTTCAGCAGAGAAGGAGCTGTTTACTTGGATATACAAATAAAATATTTCTTAAAATGGAATCTACACCTAGTTAAAATGCTATGACCACTGGTGTAATGACAGAAGATTGAGAATCTTAAACTTAGCTGATAAAGCAGAACTTGAAAATTTTTTCTACAATTTTGGAGATGTTCCACTGTGAGTAAAATGCTATCAAGTGGTATCTTAGGCAACAAGAAAATCTTTTATAATAGAGTTAATATAGCAAATTTCACCATCTTACATGTTAAAAAATTCTGTAACACCCCAATCTTCAGCACCCACCACACTAATAAACAGCCATCAACATCAAAGCAAGATTCTCTACCAGTAAAAAGATTATATAACTTGCTTAAAAAGCTCAGATAAACAAATGTATTTTTAGAAAAAAGCATTTGTTAAATTTGTGTATATTGTTTCTCTAGACATATTACTATTGCACAGTTAACAGACTATAATACAGTGTAAACATAATGTTTGGATGGTCTAGAAAACAACAAAAAACTTTATTGCAAGTCACATATTCACTTTACTGTGGTGATTTGGAATTAAACCCATTATGTCTCTGAGGCAAGCCTATAGCATAAGGAAATCAGAGACAAAATAATTAAGAACACATTTTCACAACCTTGAGATATACGACCTCTGTAGTACATAGGGCTTAAAAATTAAACAATTAAAACAACCTGAAGTCTAAAATGGTAGCAATACTTAGCAGCTCTGGGTAGATCTTATCAAAATGTATTAGTTTCAGAGAAGGTAGGCACAGTGCGGGGATGTTGGGATGGACACAAGCATATATGGTTCACATCCGGAACACCTGAGCCTGGCACGCTGAGCTCCCAGGACTTCCATATAAAGATATGATTCTGTATCTGAGATGACTGGATGGATGGAACCTGGGACGAGCCTCTTACTCTACCCTATATGTGTTCTTGCTCTCCCCTAATAAGGCAGCCTGCATTCTCCGAAACGAGTCCCCGGAGGTCATTTCAATGACTGGCCACACTCTCCTAAGCTGTTCAGTGGGCTCCACAGGGCGGATCCACACTATAGATCCTAAGGAAGGTCAGAAAATCGTTTTAGTGGTAACAACAAAAATAATGGTCATATATAGATACCTTGTTGACTACAGGGCAAAGTACAACCACAGTCTGTTTCTTCTGATTTTCACAATAAGCCCCATGAGACAGGCCTGGGAACATCCATGCATCATTTCTGATCCTCACAAGCTTACAAAGTAGCTATTATGAGCCCCTTTTTACTTATGAGGAATGAGTCAGCCCAAATCACACAGCAAATATGAAGCTGAACTAGCTCCCACCCCCACCCTTAGGGACTGAGCTCAGGACCTTCAGCTGTGCTACATTACAGCCTTTTAAAATTTTTTTTTGAGACAGAGTATCACTACATCACTAAATTACCCACGTGGGGCTTAAACTTGCAATTATCCTGCTTCAGCCTCCTGAATGCTGAAATTATAGGTCTGTGCTACCAGTCCAACCTTCAATGGAATTCCAAATCAATCTCATGTGCTTCCTGCCAGGCCCAGCCATTCACCATTATGGTCCCTGCTATGATTTGGATCTAGAATTCCCTCCCTACCCAAAAAGCCTTATGTATTTCCATGTAATGGGATAACTATGGAATGGTGTGTTATTGGGATGGGCCTGGCTAGAAGCGGCAGATGCTAGGGGTCTGAACTGAAAAGATTGTGTCAACTTTTTGAGACTGGAGACAGAGCTTTCAGTTTTGTGTCACTGACTTGTGGGCCAAAAAGTGAGGGAGGGGCATCCACCTTGGGTGTAGGCCCCTAATTCGTACCTTGAACTAAGTAAAGGAAGAAGAAACATTGTTACAGCTTCTTCCAGAATCTCCAGACATGGGCTGTTCCTCACTTCACTTTCCTCCTGACTCTCCTGGCTTCTATCTGCAATGGGATGAGCAGCCTCTGCCATGTGCTTCCATGGTGGTGGGTGCCCACGAGTGGACTGTTTGAGACCTTCTGCAACTGTGAACTAAATATATGCCTTTACTCCCTTTAGTTGTGGTTGTTGGGTATTCTGCCATAGCAACAAAAAATTGACTAAGACAGTCTCTCCAGCAGCAACACAACATAGTATCCAACCATTTCCAAGAAGGCATCTGAAGGAAATTATACAGAGGTGAAACGTGACACCAAAGGCAGTTTTGTTTGTAAGGTTTCTTCAGCCTGGTGATAGACACCTCTTGTCATCTACTACCTAAAGACAGGGGCCCAAGTAGACCATCGCTTTTTTTTTTCTTTTTACTCAAGAATTGTTTGGAGTTCCAGAGCATAATCCTAAATGTGTAAGACCCCAGAGACTTCCAGAATGATAACTTGCTGATTATCTGAGCCTTCAGCAAGTTGTGATCTTCTCGCTGCTAGAAGATCCTGCCTTGGTGGCTGCTGAAGACCAGGGTGGCTGCAGCAATTTCTGAAAATAAGGCAATGCAATTTGCTCCATCAATCGACTCTCATTTTCATGAAAGACTTCTCTGTAGCACACATACTGTTTGGCAGTATTTTCCACAGAATAAAATATACCTATTGCCACATACATTTCACTCTCTTCCTGTTATATATTCATACTTAGGAAGAGAAAAATTATGTAAAATGCTTAGTAAATTCAGTACTATTACAGACTTTTATTTTTTAAAAATCCATTTTAGGACAAAAATAAAGACAGATCAGAGGAGCTGATGGAGAGCTAGGTGAATAGTACAGTGGTTAGAGTACTCGACTAGCAAGTGCAGGCCCTGCATTCAATTCCCTAGCACTACATAAGCCAGTACGGCACATGCCTGTAATTCCAGTAATCAGGAGGCTGAGGCAGAAGGATTGTCATGAGTTTGGGGCCAGCACGGGCGACACAGTGAGTTGAGGTCCGGCCTGGACTACACAATGAGACCCTGTCTTGGAGAGAGGGAGAGAGCACACTTGTAGAATCCCTTTTCTAGAGTACTTTTTGAAATGACAACTGACTACAGCATAGAGACAGAGAGATGAACCAAACAACTTCAAAACCATGACTTGGGAGTTTTATTACTTGTTTAAATCCCTAACATTCCAAAATGACTCAATACTAATCGGCTGACACCTTCACATTAGCAGGAATAACTACCTCACTTACAAAGACTCCATGGAATTCAAGAAGGTCAGTATGTGTTGTGTGTATGACTCAGATACCCTGACCATGTCCTGACAAGCAAAGTAGCTACATGCGAGGTGGTCTACTGGGGAAAGACAAGTAACTTCAGTTCCTTCCGGGAAAAAAAATGACTTATAGCCATTTCTATATTGACAAGAAAGGGCATCTAAAGAAATTATATAAAACTGAGCATTGGGTAGAGGGAGACAAAAAAGCTAGAGGAGAAACAGACAAGAGAAGCAGACACTATCAGACTCTAATATTAGCCAAGAGAATTGTTTACATTTTGTTGCTAAGGAAAACTTGGAGCTTTGGAAAAATGAACCCAACCACTACTGTGACAGGTGCTGCATGGCCTTGGTATCTCTGTGGAGTTATCTGCCAACTGCTTGTCACTTGCCATTTCTATCCTGCTGTCTGCCAGTCAAATCAGCTCCTTAATCATCAGATGACCCTGTTCATTTCTATAGTCCCCAGGACAATCCAAAGCCTACATGGCAGTGATTGCAATCTCAGAAAAGTAAAGACTTCCGCATTCTGGAATCAAGACAGAATCAAGACAATGACCCCTGAATCAAAACCTTTATTTGCAATAGATACTATTTAAATTCCAAAGAAGTAATGAGCTTATTGAAGAGGAAAAGAGGGCTGAGTAATGGTCTCCACTGTGCCCTGGATCTAGGAGTCACAGCAAGTGCATGACTACACTCTCGGGGCCTCAGCGTTCCTAGTAAAGTAAGGACCATGTCTCCTGTTTCTTTCCAGCATGTGGAGAATATACCTGAATGCACTTGCGCTCTTTAAGACAAGAAAAAAAAGTATGTCACAAATCTAAGATCAGGTTCTTCTTGAAAACACTAAGTTGTTTCAGAAATTCTACCAGGAGCTGTGCGTAGAAAACCACAAATTATCTAGAATCCTGCGTGCCTTGAATCTCTGGCTACTTATTTACACTTCAACAATCAGGACTATCTCCACAGACTTACAACATAAGAGACTGGGCTGGAGGAATAGCTCAGTGGTTAAAGCGCTTGCCTAGCAAAGCACTAAGTACTTGAGTTGATTCCCCAGCACCATATAAACTGGACATGGTGGTGCATGCCTCTAATCCCAGCACTTAGGGATTGTGGTAGAATTGCTGTGTGTTCGAGGTCAGCCTGTACCATAGAGTGAGACTCTGTCTCAAAAAAAAAAAACAAAAGTATGAAAGAGACAATGATCCCTAGAGTCAATTTTATTTCAAGTCGTCTTATTCCATTTGCCCTATTATAATATTTGATCACTCTAGAGCTTACCAAAATCCAGAAAAGTAAAATAAATATTAACCAGAATCCCCCAGAAAAGTGCAGCGTTAACATTTCTACATTTATTACTATCTGACATCATAATGTATCCTTTTATAGCTAGCTTCATTCATTTAACAATATATAGTTAGCTAAGTTAAGCCCCATTACCAGAGAACGTAAAGCTGAGATTGATATTTGGCCAAATGGTATGTACAAACTCACTTAGTTGCTCTGAGAAGAAAACCTTCTCTGAAAAGGAAAGCCAGCTGGAAATTTCTTGGTTAAGACCCACTCCCCATTGTAGCATTCTAACTGTAACAGTAAATGGAGATTATTTCTGAGCGATAACCTTCTGCTGGTTAGATCTTGCTGTGGTCAGTTTCCAAGCCATGTTTATCCCAATGCTAACTGTCTCAAATTGGACCTGTGAACACAGGCCTCAGGCCTCCATCATAGGCTCCTGGCAGGAGTCAGACCGCTTCTACAATGAGCTGATTACAAGAAACGCTGCAGCTTCCAAAGAGAAGAATTAGCACCCAGCATGCTCCTTCAGAAGGAAAATTTAGCTGTTTCCAAAACATCTGATTTTCTTTTAGCTTATGCCTCTCTGAAGGAGAAACTAAGTGGCTTTAATTCTATAAAGATTTAAATGATATATTTTATTTGATTGAGTCATTTCCCTGCTGAAAATCCCTCAGCTCAGAGAACGAGACCAAGTACCGAGGCACTACCAAAAGTACAGGATTTGATCTGATTTGGTACTTGCGTATGGCTCTAGTTCCACAACTTCCAAAGCATACCCAGCAGAATACCAGTGCTGGGTTTCTGTGGGAGGGAAAAGCCTATTCTATAAGGCACAAAAATGTGGAACATGCTGCAAATTCCAATCAGCCCAAAGCCCCACTATCCATTCCCACCTTTCAGAGAGGAATGATAGAGGTGGCATGGTGGTGATCTTGTTTAGCTTTGTTTTACACCGAGCTTCCCAACTCAGCCAAAAAAATGCTTATTTTATTTATTTATTTATTTAGAGACAGAGTTTCACTCTGTAGCCCAGGTTGGTCCTGAACTCACTGGTGTAGCCCAGGCTGGCCTTGGACTCAGGACAATCTGCCTCCATCAGCCTCCTGAGTGCTGGGATTACAGGTGTGTGCCACCACGCCCATCTTTTATGTGGTGCTGGGTAATGGAACTTGGGTACTTAGCATTTGCTAGGCAAACACTTTAACTGCTGAACTATTCCTCCAATCCACCTACGTCAATTTTTTTCCTCTTTCTTCGGCAGTAGTTCTGTAGCCCAGGCTAGTCCTGAACTCACTACCAAAGCCCAGGCTGGCCTCAAACCCAGAGTACTCCCCCTGCCTCAGCCTCCCAAGTGCTGAGATTATAAGTATGCACAACCACGTCATTTATATGATGTGAGGGAATCAACACAGTGCCTTGCTCATGCTAGGAAAGCGCTTCAACTGTTGAGCTATGCCTCTAGCACTGGAACTCAATCTAATAGAAGATACTTTCAGAGAAGCTGAACTGTCCTACCTTTCACCTTTCACAGCTTCAGGCATAATGAACTTGTTTAATTTCTTGTGCTCCTTTAAAGTATCATTCTCCTATTATTACTTACTGATTTCCAAAAGTAACCTATTTCTTTTTTTTTAATATTTATAATCATTTATTAGGTCTCAGATCTAAAGACTCAGGGCCTCTATCTCAATGCCTTTCAAAATTCAACTCTAGCCAATGTGGTGGCCCACACCTGTAATCCCAACACTCAGGAAGCTGAGGCCGAAGGATTGCCAGAAATTTAAGGCCAGCCTACATAGGGTTACGTAGTGAGTCCAGGACCAGCCTGGAATACAGAGCTGTCCCATTAAGAAAAAAAAAATTAAACTTCAGTTATCTTTTCAGATAGACCTTCCTCAGTCTAATTCAGACACCCCTCTCCATACCCAAAGCAATCTACACATAACTTTAACACAGCATGTAAGTTGTACTGTCATATCTGATTTGCCTATTTGCCTTTCCACAATAGATTTAAGGTCCTCAAGGGCAGGAAAGAGGTTTTCTTTGACCTTGTAACATTAATACTTCTGTGACTGGGACGTAACAGTCTTTCAATAAATGCTGTTAGATGCTCTGTATATGTAGGTTCCCACTTAAGTAAGACTCTATTCAGATATACCAATTTGAAATTTTTAAATTTGCTTTCCATAATTATTAGTGTATGTTTATAATACATAATAATTACATTCCTCTTGGGAAATTGATACATTTACATTTCCCATCTTTTCCTTCTCCTTCCACTCTCTGCCCTCCTGTCTCCCTCCATTCCCAGACCCACCTCCTATCTCTACAAAGGCTACTTCCCTCTTTCCTATCATTTATATTTTATATTTGCTACTTATCTCATTTAACTCATTGCCTCTGCACTGAGCTTCATCCCCAGTCCAGTTTCTGTTTTTATTTTGAGATAGGATTTCTCTAACTTATTCAGACTGGGCCCAAACTTGTGATCCTCCTGCCTCAGCCTCCCAGAGTGCCAGGATTAGATGACATATTTTGCTTTTTTATTTATATTTTGAGTTTCTCATACAAATCATGTAATTTTTAACCAACTGTATCTAATTTATTTATTCATTTAATTAAATTTATTTTTATGGTACTAGGCACTAAATCCAGTGCTTTCTGCATGGAGCTACATCCCCGAACCATTTTTATTTTTTTATTTTAAGAAAGGGTCTTAGTAAGTTGCTTGATTACCCAGGCTGGGCTTGAACTTGCAATCCTGCCTCAGTCTCCCAGAATGCTGAGATTATAGACCTGTACCACCAAGCCAGGCTTTCAGTGTCTGATTTATTACACTTAAAATTATAGTCAAAAGGTACATCGATTTTCTTATAAATGTACCAAGGTTATTCTTTTTTATTAAGAGCAGGGCCATATTTTCTTTATCTATTTATCTGATAGGCATACAGACTGCTTCCAAAGCTTAGCTCCTATGAGTTGTGCTGCCATAAACAAGGGTTGCCTGTGTCACTCTTCTGGGAAGATACCCAGAGAAAGTATAGTTGGGTCAAATGGAATTTCTGTTTTTAGTTTTTTGAGAAATCTTGTGCTGATTTCCACAGTGCTTGTACTAGTTTACATTCCTAACAATGATGCAGAAGGATTCCTTTTTCCTTAAGCCTTCACCAGTATTTGTTCTTGACAAAAATCGTAAGATTTTTTATGACTCTTTTTTGGTGGTACTGGAGCTTGAATCCAGAGTGCTACAATTACAGGTATGCACCATCACACTTGGCTTATAAACTACTCTTGTTTTATTTACCCAATAGTTTCTATAGCTGGTAACTTCTAGTTATTATTACCTATTCAAATAAGAAAGTGCCATACAATTAAATACATTCCCAACACCAAATCTACTTTCCACATTAAATTCTTGTCTTAGGATTTCCAAACTATTAATAAATAAGCAGTGAATATCTCAGATGGCTTTTCTGCCCCACCCAGATCTTTATCTATATCCTCTTTCTTACTCCTTCTCAAAGCCAAGGGCAAAGTCCCTTCCCTATTCATGAGCTGAATAGCACTTTGAGAATTCTAACTTGGTAGAGGTTCTTGATTACGGCTCTCAGCCTAGGAAGTTCTGAGCCACGTTTCCTGACTTGTGAGCTCCAGACCCTTATCTCTACATACAGGTATGACAACGATCCTGGCCAATCAAATATGACTTCTGAGCTCTCTTCATTCCTGTCACCTGGTAGTTCCCTTTCGTTCATATTTTCCTATGAAGTGATAAAAATGGAATCCCCTTAAATTCCATCTACTATGTTGCTGGAACCTACGTATTTCAAGTCCATTGACTTTTCTCTTCCTCTCTGGCCATTACCCAAGTGCAGGCTGCTGTTCTCTCTCATGCACTCTTCTCCTACAATGGGTCCTTGCTGGTCTCAACTCTTCTTCACCATTCCTCCCCTGTCCAATTCATATGTAATACTGCAACCAGGGTTTAAAAGCCAGGACTTCTGAAGAGTTCACATTCCCTTTTGTTTAACATTTTGAGGTAGCATATTAACCCAGAAATTTTACTCCTGGGTATAGATACCCAGGAGAAATGGAAACATTTATCTATATAAAAGCTTATACACAAATGTCTATAATAGCATTATTCATAATAGTCAAAAGGTGAAAATGACCCAAATGTTACGAAGCAACAAACAAAATATAATGGTATCAAGCAACAAAAATAAAAACAGTTGATCCATGCCTCAACGTGGATTAAACATGAAAACTATGCACTAAGTAAAAGAAGCCAATCACAAAAGAGCACATATGGGTTGCATTCATATGAAAGGTCCAATCTAGGCAACTCTATAGAACCAGAAAGCATATCAGAGATTACCTAAGTCTTCGGGAGAAAAGGAGATAGTGAACAGTACCTGAAAGGTACACGATTTCTCTTTAAGATGATAAAAATATTCTAAAACTGACTCTGGTAATAATTGCACATTATCTGTGAATACAGTAAAAAGTACTGAATTGTCACTTTAAATGGGTTACTTACATGTAAATTATATATCTCTAAAGGTATTAGAAAAATTCTTCCAGTGACTCATGATATTTCTTAGCATATAATCCAAAATCTTTACTATCGGCTGTAAGACCTTGCATTCTATACCCCCTTCCTACTCCAACCTCATCTTGGCCTACTCTTTGCCAAACTTTCTACACTTAGTCACAATGCCTTTTTCCAGATTCTCCAAAGGATCAATCAAGCACTTTCCCACCTTCCTGTCATTTTGAATGCCTCAACTCTGCCTGGAAAGGTCCTCCCATTCTCCTCGCCTACTACTTACCCTGCAGATCTTCACTGGAGCATCAAATCCTCCTTTGATCCTCCAGGAAAAGGGACATCATCTACAGGAATACATTCTGTAATGTACTGTCATAACTCATACTACCTCTTTGTGGTGCAGGCAGAATAGGATTTATTCAAAATTCTTGGGAACAAAAATGTTCCAGATTTTTAAAATATTTGTTTATATATACTGAAAAAAGAGATCCAGGTCTAAGCATGAAATTCATTTGTTTTACCTCATCTTTTACACACATACATCTTTTCCACATATACCTACAAATATTCTGGATTTCTGATTTTCAGATTAAGAAAGTGACCTATATATATCAAAGTTTAATTACTGCTTAACATTTGCCATTTTTCACTGGTTTGTGTATTTCCCAAGGGTAGAGATCATACTTGGTTCACTTATGTATCACAGGGCAACTGGTAACAGCAGGTACTCAATAAATACTATGAAAAGAATTAAAGGTAATATATAACAAGTTACCTGAATCTAAGAGCTCTTTGTCTAGAATTTCCCTATTCAACCATGATATTTCTAAAATGTGCTTATTATGCTCTGTACTTGATACAAAGTTTGTTCTTGATTTAATCCTTTCATTCTTATAACTGCTGTTTCTTGAGAAGATATGTCTTAGTAATTCTATGCAGCACATGGCAGTACTCAATAGGTTTTTATGGAATGAATAAAACTTCGAAAACAAAGTCAAAATCTGTAGCATGTATTATCTTATTGATTGTAGGTCATAAATAAAGTCCCAGAAGGCAGCTGGGCCTAGTGACATATGCCTGCAATCCCAGCACTCTGAGACGCTGAGGCAGGAGGATTCCAAGTTCAGGCCAAGGCTGGGCAACTAATGAGGCCTTGTATCAAAATCAAAAACACGAAGTTGACTAAGGATGGAGCTCAGTGTAAAGATCCTAGGCGAGATCTCTAGTACAACAAATAAATAAATAAATAAGTAAAGAGTCCCCCAGAAGGCAGTAACCATATAAGTTTTTGCAAATGACAGCTCATGTAACTAGTTATTTAATAAGTTTGAAAAGATTAATTTTCATATTTAGTTTTGAGATGAAACTAATGTTACATTTGAACTAGTGAATATACAGCATTAAAATCTCATTATTTTAAATTTTATTTAATATTTTATCTTATTATTTTTGTGGTGCTAGGGATTGAACCCAGGGTCTTGAACATGCTAGGCAAGCACTCTATCACTGAGATATGCTCCCTAGACCTCAAGATTGATTTCTGAATATTTCCTTAATTATAAGCTAATAACAAGAGAACAACTGTTGGCTGACACCTGTTAGCACATGAAAGTGGTTTTCTTCTATTTTATGTAGAATGAAAAATAGAGATGAAAAGGAAGCAGAAAAATACAGTATCACACCTCATATCTTCCTGTCCTTCTCAAGATGTTTTAGAGCTGTCTTCACAATAAACAAAAAGTTTGACTCTCCCTGATAAACATTCATAAACACAAAACTTTCCTTCCTTTGGAAATTCAAAATAAGTCAAACTAAAATCTAAATTTTTAAAACTTCATTTCTTTTTCAAGTTTTTGAAAAGGGTAACGCTAGGCCTAGTGGCACATGCCTGAATTCCCGGCATGTTGGGAGGCATGAGTAGGAGGATTACAAGTTCAAGTCTAGCTGGAGCAATTCAGTGAGACCCTGACTCAAAACAAAAATTTGTTAAAAAAATTTGCTGGGGATATAGCTCAGTGCAAAGGTCTGTGGGCTCTATCTCTATCACTGAGATAGACAGACAGACAGACAGACAAAGGTAATGATAGTTTTAGGTTTCAAGTAAACAGGAAACTCCTAAGTGGAACGCATTCTATTTTTTTTTTAAATACTACTTCAAGTGGAGAAAAGGGCCTATTCCCCATTGGTTATACCTTTCAAGGTCTCCTAATCCTGACATAAAAGTTCTTATTTGCTTTTTCCTTAACTCTCTCCTACATTAATCTACAACTGTTTTTCATAATTTCTCTCTAAGGAAATTGCAGAATAGTCATTTACTATAGTTCTGCCATATTGTCACACACACTATTAATTTTCTGTTCTCGTATTCTTCTCAAATTCACTAAAAGTGTATATCCTTTAAGCTTTCTATCATACCATTACTTCTCTTTGGTTCCAGAAAAATTCATATGGACTATCCAGAACACCAGATAAAAACAAATCTTTCTTTGAGCTTCTACCATAAAATGTAGAAATAATGCCTGACAATGTCTCTCACACAAAACAAACAGATAAAAGGTTATGACTACACCTATAGCAGAATAAACGCTTGTATCAATCAAGGAATAATTACGAACTGCACCAAAAACTTCCCAGGAGCAAAAGACAGAACCCAAATTAAAAGTGAGAACCCAAAGTAAAATTAAAATTTATTTCCACATATGTATTTGAAATTGGAGAAAAAACTTCAAGCCCATTCCTTTACTGCCTCACCAAAGCAGAGCCCCATCAGCACGAGTAACCTAACATACCTTCTCTTCTCCCTAGCTTCCCCAGATGAGTCCGCTGCATTAGATGAGGGCACAATGACAGCTGCAACCCCA
Source organism: Ctenodactylus gundi (assembly GCA_004027205.1). Taxonomy (NCBI): domain Eukaryota; kingdom Metazoa; phylum Chordata; class Mammalia; order Rodentia; family Ctenodactylidae; genus Ctenodactylus; species Ctenodactylus gundi. Next base: position 283,401 of record PVKB01001864.1, read on the forward strand.
TTGGCAGTGCTAGGTGGAGGGCGATTGGTGATCACACAGAGCGGGGTACCAGAAGGAACACTGTCTGCTGGTTTCTCTGCTGTCAAGTCAGCCTGAGATTTGTAAGGAGCCCTGAAACAAAAAAAAAAAAAAAAAAAAAAAAAAAAAAAAAAAAAAAAAAAAAAAAAAAAAAAAAAAAAAAAAAAAAAAAAAAAAAAAAAAAAAAAAAAAAAAAAAAAAAAAAAAAGACACAAGCAGAAGGAGAACAGTCAGGCATGAAGCACAACAAAGCTCTGGCACAGAGACAGGAGGGTGGAGAGGGATCTAACCAGACAATCCTCTTGCTCAGATTTTGTTTGTTGGTTTGCTAATTCTGAGCTCTTAAATGTTGATACAGTATGATTAAATATCGAGTCTGGCATCCTCTGCCCTACGACTTAAACGAGGTATTCCCCCACCCCGAAGATTAAAAAATAAACAAAAATAAGCTACGGCACAAAGCAAGGTAGTGACATACGCAAAGGCGCTTTGACTGACTCCTCATTACCATCTGGCCTCCTCCACCCATGCACACAGAGACGGGGTCTCTCTATACATGAAAACGACACTAAAGTCACTTACGATGTTAGCCTCCACCTGTCCCTTAATTCTTGGCAGTGGGAATCTCTGTGGAATCCTCAGCCTAGATTTGATGACCATCTTCTTACAGTCTTCATTTGAAAAATACTCTACAACCTCAGTATGCTTAGTTCTCCCTCTCTCCTAATCCAGCAGCAACAGTCTCTCTCCATTTAGCCAAATGCCTAACATCTACAGTCATAACTGCATAAGTGAAAAAAATGAAAAAAAAAAAAAAAAAAAACAGGATTCTGCATGTAACGCTAACTACAGGCTTCCCAACAGCAAGCTGTATAATTAAGCTCATTTATGTGAAAACAAGATCTTTGTTTCTTAACAAAAGAGTTAGAAGCAACCATTGGCTCTCCACCCAAAAAGCTATCATTTATGATGTCACAGCTTGTTGCTGGGGTAACAGAGATCCAAAATTGATACTGAGAGATGGGAAAAGCAACGAAAAGCATGAATGCTAAAAAATCTGTTTTTCACCTATTCACAGTTATTACCAGAAATATGCACAAGTAGCTATAAGCTCATTTTTAAATAATACATTATTAGAATAAGCTTAGAATAATGAGACCATAAAAATCTAAATATCATACCTAAATAAAATATAAAATGTAATATGAAAAGTGAACATGAAAGTGATATTTTTAAAAATGTACGCTACTTCTCCAGAAACAGTAACTCAGAGTAAGGTGAAATTTTATACTCATTTTCTAACTTAAAAAACTGAAGGTGGGGGCTGGAGGAATAGCACAGAGGTTAGACTGCTTGCTTAGCAAGCTTGAGGGCCTGAGTTCAATTCCCCAGCACCACATAAGCCAAGCATGGTGGCACATGCCTGTAATCCCAGCTCATGGGAGGCTGAGGCAGGAGGACTGCTATGGGTGCAAGTGCAGAATGGACTACAGAGCAAGACCCTGCCTCATTTTTTAAAAATACCCTGAAGGTAAATAACTTATCAAACTTATTAGTCTATAGAAAATACTAACAAAATTATGCAGAAACACAGCTATAAAAAAATTACACAGTGCCAGGCACAGTGACACATCCCTATAATACTTAGAAAGCTGAGTCAGGAAGATCACTTGAGCCCTGGTGTTTGAGGTCAGCATGGGCCACACAGCAATTTGTCTCAAAAAACGCAAACTTTTGGTAAGGTTTTAATAAGTATAAAATAAAATATAAACACATAGCCTTGCCTGAAGCTTTAGCTAACTAATGTGTTTTGGTCGCATTCGATTTCTTAAGCTGTTGAAATAACAGAAGTTTTAAATTTTATTTGACTCTACAATAGGATTTGTACTATGACTTTGAGATGTGGTCTCTAATCCAAAATGGGGTATAATTTTCTAAGTCGAAGCAGAGGTGATACAATGGAACAGAATAAAGGAGAGCTTTGGAACCACTCAAGGTTCATTGCAAGCCAACTTAACTCACTGGTCTTGTCTTCTATAACACAATGATAATACCTTAGCATGTAGAGTTCTTGTGATGATAAATTAAAATAATGTATGTAGAGCATCTAAAAGAGTGTCCAGAATAAAATACAAACTTGGTGAGAACAAGACACTGATAAAATAAACATGAGTTTTGCAATGGGCAAATCTGACTTCAAATCATGCCTCCATTCCTCATTAGCTATGTGATCTTGGGCCAAGGATTAAGCTTCTGAGTCTCAGTTCCCCCATCTATAAAACAAGAGTAATACTTCAGATACTGGAGAACTCTTTATTAGATTATAAACAATAGATATGGTTGAGAGGCAGGTGATTACTTAACTTATACCTATTATCTCTATTTGCTGGTAAGCAAAACCCCTGCATCATTGAGGATTGCAATTTATCTATTAAAAATATATATTTCCCAAAGTTTCCCTGAATGCTGGAGATACCCAAAGAGACATAAGCAGGAAATTAGTACTTCTGAGAAATTTCTCAGATTGGAGGCACTCCCTCTGCCTTTTGCCCTGACTAAAATTCCTGCTTCATGACTAAAATGCAGCCAGGATGGTTAGAGCTCAAGGGTTATTTTGGACCATGAGGCAACCAATGAAAATGGAAACCTTAATTACAGAGATAAAGATTGCAGAGCAGAAAGACTAGAAAATCTGGATCCTTCAGTGACTTCAGAAGTATAATAGCCCTGCCTATTTCTGTATTTTCTTAAGTGGAAAAAAAAGAAGACATTTATTTTGTTCAAGGTTCTATTATGTTTAAGTAAACCAAATCCCAGTAAAATTTTTGTACAGTATCCGATCCAACGCCTGTTCAAGAAACAATAGCTGTATTAATTTTTCCCCAGTTTCAACTCTTAGTAGTTAACCAAGTGAATTCTCTGTGGTTTTGTCTTTTCATCCATGATGCTAATATTTATCAAGTCTGTGCAGCTGGATTATTATGGCAACCCAATACATTTTTATATAAATATAGAGTATTATTATTAATCTGTCATAAGTCTATGCCTCTTGTCAATTGGTTTATTATGATGATCTAATTAATTTCTACACCATTAAACAGTGTTGTTAATAATAATCCATCATAAACCTGTCCTTTCTGCTAAATTAATGATCACTACTTATTTCAGGGAAAGAAATGTTGTAAACAAACAAAAATCAAATACCGCCATAACAGGTGTTCTTACAATAGCATTATCATAATAAACACTCTTTTCCTTTTCTTCCAGCAGTAAGGACAATATCCACAAAAGCCATAACAAATGTCTCTGGCCATACAAAGAGAATTAAAGCCAAGTTAAAACTGTAGCTCAAGTCCTGCTATATTTTTCACAATGACACTCTGCCCAGGCTACTCCTTAAGAACCAAAAACCAAGAAGACACTGTTCCCAGAACACAGTTTGGATGAACACAAATCTCTCCCTTACCACAGTGATCCCTGAAAATCTTCACATAGCTATAAATGGCTTTTGAAACTTGAGTTAGCTTTCCCTCTGACTTGGTCTATATGCCATCTTCCAAAATGACTAAGTACATGAGATTTTACTTATAATCTCTGGCAAGTTAATGTAAGTAAAATAAAGAAATACTTTTAATATTTAATTTTTCCCAACACGTCTGACCTTTAAGTTATAATCACAACTGGCAAGGTTGTTAAGAATGAAAGCAGTTATGCTAAGTTAATCGCTAAACATGAAGTATAAGGATCCATATCCTACATTATTCGATAAGAATTTCTGACAGGCTAATAAGACTCATAACAAAAGTATCTTCATTAAAATATGGACATTTTCACAGGAATTCAAACTTGCTTCTACAGTGACAGTCTCTTTGGTTCAAATCTCATATATGTACCCAGAGGCATTAACTTTGATGAATGCAACTGAAATGGCTCCAAGAAGCCTTACCTGCCATGTTGTACAGATGCAGTAGTATTTGCACTGATTGGTGCGGGGCAAGAAGAGGCAGGTTGCCACTGGCTGCCCGGAGAGGTAGATGAACCAATGGTAATGGGTGAGGTAGCAGGTGATGAATTGCGATTGGCTGAAATGTAGGGACTTGTGGGGTCACTACTTCTACCAAATGAAGCACTGCAAAATAGCACACAGTCACTTCCTTCAGGATATGCTGTTCCCCACATTTCCCAGTACCACCTTCCCACCCAGAATGTGCACTTAAGAGAATGTAGATCAAAGAGAAGGTATGACAACTGGCAAGTGGAGTGATCAACTCCAGCTGGAGCTGGGTCACTGGCAGCAAGCGGGTAATCATCCAAGAGTGAGCAATCATCACTCTTTGAAGGATGATGTTTTTGGTTAATCACCCAAAAAAGTGAAGGAATGTGAAGGAGGAGAGATGATATTTCACAAGGGAAAGCAGAAAAAAATATACGACAAGGTAGAAACTAAGAAAGGGAAATAACAGGAAATAGGATAATTTTATTAGAAAAAATAATTTCCAAAAAGCCCAAGGCAAAAAAAAAAAAAAAAAAAATCATGCAACCCCAAATGTCTACCTGATATAGAAGTAGCACTGCAAAAGCCAAAGTAAGATCAGAGAATTTAAAGAGGTTTTAGAGATTTAAAATCAAAAAGTAGAGAAGAGAAAGAAGTTCTGTGAAATGTCTTTGAGAGCTGCAGTTATTTAGCAAAAATACCTTTTGGGGGATTTACATTTCTAACTCTAGAAGGTAATATTGTATGGACAATAAAAGGAAATTTTGTTTTAATTGAAGACAGATAAGAACTATCTCAATTGCAACAAAAATGATTTAGGTTACAATTTTTTAAAATACTTCCTGACTATAATAGTAACAAATCACTCAAGAGAGTGACCAAAAGGAAGTTTTCTAGGGGTCGGGGGAGCATTTCATTGGGCCATTTGAAATGAATTCCTGCCTACAGATTAGAGATGACATTTAAAACACCGGAAGGTATACCAAGACCTGGCATAGCCAAGGAATGACAAATTCCCATCTGTACTTTCTTATTTAAAATGATTATGGCATAAAACACTTTCTTCTTGAAAAGATCGTAAGGTAGGATTTTATAAAATAAAAAATCTTAAGGTAACAGAAGATGAACTTTAAAAATCCAAGATTGGAAGCAAATCATAGATCTTTTCTCAAAAAGTTCTCACATAAATACATATACCTTCTACCCTAAGTAAAAGTCATCTTTCCCTCCTCTGTTCACTACATTACCCAACTACATCTATCAACCCAAATGCCACTCAACCTATTGCTGATGGCTTGGATCATGAAAATCAACTACCTCACCACAAAATAACCCCATGCCCGGAAACTAAATGGCTGCTTTTTCTTTCCTAGATCTAGAATATTACTTTCTTAGAAAAGTTTTTTTGATCTCAGATTCAGCTATGGAGAGCTATATAATGTATTTAGACAAGGCAAGTAGGTAGGCAATAACCCCATAAAGTCAAAGAATATGGTTTTAAATGAAGAGTGAGATCATGTGTATACTTTCAAAGTTGAGTCTTTTTTACAGGATGTGCCTGCAGAACTGAAGAATATTGAAGTGTCTGTTTCTTTTATTGCTTATCACTTCCCACATTCCAACATTAAATATTTGACAACAGTCTTCCTGTTGAGTGGAAATAAATTTTGATACCAAAAAGCTCATCTGCTCATAGACAGTGTATGCCTAAAGCCCGCTTCTAAGGTAGCCAACCAATCATCCAGAAAACCTAATGATGGCAGGCATGAAGAGGCAATTTGAAAGGTTAAGTGGAAGTGAGGAAAGAATTCAAAGTAAGCAATGAAAAACAGATTTTTTCCACATCAGCAGCAAAGTTCAAATTAAAACATTAATTAAGTGTATCTTGTAGCTTAATGGTCTGGCAAAGGTGCTCTGCTTGCTGGCTAGTACGTGGCAAAGAAAATAACTGCAGAAAAGGGAACACAGATGAGAAAAGAAGAAGGAAACCCATGTACCTTCTCTGCACCAAACTTGCGAGTTTCACATCTTGATGGATCTGAGGGCCATTAAAGTCATAAAAAAAAACAAACAACTCAAGTCCCTAAATTAGCAGGCTTCAATATGAAATGTATTTTAATGCAGCAGAAAACTGTTCCCATTTCCCACCCCTCACCACCCTAGTGTCCCTCCCTTCCTCCCACAACTGTGTAACTTGAGGCAGGAACTACTCTAGTTTTAGAAAAAGAAAAGCTAGCTACTGGACAAGGGTATTTTTAATTCAGTCTTGCCCAGAGATTACTGGAAGTCACTTCTGATTGTAGATTTTAATAGGACTGAGAGGATAGCATATAAAGTCAGGTCTGATGAAAACCGGGAGTTTACTTTAATTCAGTTATTAAGAGACCAAATTAATTTAAAATTAGCCAAGTTGTTAATTCCAAGAAATCTAAAAGCAATTCATTTGTTGATTCACTTTTGTGGTGCTAATTGGATATAAAAGGCATGCAATTATTACCCATATTCCCAGGGTCAGAGTGAAGCAAAAACCCTCTCCCACCTCTCTGCTCATGGTACCTTTTCAAGTAGGTTGATACATAGGTGGAAGGAGCAATTGTCTGTGGGGTGTCACTTCCCTTCGCTTCATCCTTCCACAGCTGCCGGCTATAGGAGCCACTCCTCACCAAATTAACGGCTGACTCTCTGGGGAGGTATGAAAGAAAAACAAAATGTGAATTCTCACCACCTATTTTGTTTGTGACACAATATAAACAGGAAAAGAACGGGTTGCAAACTGTAATATGGCCAAAGAAATCAACACATTTTTCAAGTGACTGGATGTTTTATATACTTTTGGTGTACAGAAAAAGAGGAAGTACTATTATTTGCTTTCTTCTATCAGCTTCAAAGCCAACTAATTTCAACAGGTACCAAATTCTTATCAAAGGCCTCACCCTGTCATGAGAAGTAGCTTTTGTCCTTCATTTAAAAAGCACCTTTTAATCAGTCCCTAGTAGTATGCTGCTAATAAGTTAAACACAGAACATTTTTAATTTTTTTTTTTTTTTGAGACAGGGTCTCACTCTGTAGTACAAGCTGGTCCTGAACTCACTACACAGGCAGAGAAGGGTCTGATGAAAAAGATGAAGAGGCCATCACCATGGAGAGCAATTACTGTAAAATAAGAAAGGGGAAAAGAACTTGCTGGGAGCCTGTTTAGCATTATACACAAGGCATTCAGAAATGGGCCACAGTAGAATTCTAGACCCACAGTTAATGACTAAGGACCTTTGCTAAAAAGGCTAAGGGTATCCATGCTTCACAAGGCTGTCTCAAGCAGTCCTCTCAAACTTTCAGCTGCATCTGAACCTCAGGAAATTCTGCTGAAATGCCTACTATGCTTCAGCAGTCTGACATGCTAACCTGCTCCCAGTCCTGCCCAGGCTGGAGGCTAAAAGATCAACTTTGAGAAGAAAGTCTGTAGATTAGGCTCTGCCTTGAGATGTAGAAATTTTCCATACCGTTTTATATTCATTTTAAATTTTATCTACTTACAAATTACAAGGTAATTGATTCAAGTATATAATATTATCTATGTTTAAGCTCAATAAGCTACGTGCAAGAGGTCTTTGAGAAACCAGACAAACTGATACTACCTGTATAGAGCCTGCTGTGGACTAATGCATCCTAAGGAGAGTAAAGTCAGGCTGGAGGAAAAGCACAGTAGTTAAGAGTGTCTGTCTTGCAAACACAAAACTCTGAGTCTAATTCCCCAACACCATATAATCTAGATATGTTGGCCTCCACCTGTAATCCCAGCACTAAAGAGGCTGAAGCAGGAGGACTGCCTTCAGTTTCAGCTTGGATTACATAGTGAGTTGAAGATCAACCTAAACTATAAAGACTCTGTCTCAAAAAATATATATATTAGATAGTAATGTCTAAGCTGGAATAAGAATTTGAAAGAGGAAGAATCAGTAAAGCAAAGGAGTCAGGACTGTAAATTATCCTAAATAGAAAGAACAATTCATAAGGGGCCAAGACACCTACAAAGAGTCACTGAAAAATACAGTGACTATTTACATTTTTAAAAAATCTTACTACAGTAAAAGACACACTGCCAAGAACAATGGAAAAGCATATTCAAAGCAGGGGAGTAGAGTATCTTGAGGAAATTAATGGCAATGTGTCTTATACTGTAATGACTTTTTAAACTTAAACATGCACTGTAGGTTTTCAATTACTCCATATCAATCAAAAGTTCATTGCAATTTCTGTCAAATTAATGCATTAAGATGTGTCCTCATCTACCTTATTTACTGGATCTGGCATCATATGACTCTGGCTCTTCTTCAAAGTCAAAAGGTCCTGAGTTCAGTTCCCCAGCACCACATAAGTCAGGTGTAGTGGCACATGCCTGTAACCCCAGCTCTCACTCAGGAGGCTAAAACAGGACAAGCCTAGACTATATAACAAAACCCTATCTCAAAAAAATTTTTAAAAAAGGAAGTAAGAAGGAAAGGAAAGGAAAGGAAAGGAAAGGAAAGGAAAGGAAAGGAAAGGAAAGGAAAGGAAAGGAAAGGAAAATGTTTTTGTATTGATTCAAGACATCAAGGCAGCCATAACAGTGCAAGAAACATAAAGAAAGTGGACTTCCAAAACTGCTTTAGGAAGTGGTAACAATTATGGAACAAGTTTGTTTAAAGGAAAGGAGAATGTTTTGAGAAGGGCAATTTGTCTTTTACTGGAACACATTCAAAAGAAAATATTCACCAATTTCTTGATCGCATCGTATACAGAAAAAAGGTACAAGTATAATAGTGAGGAGCCTCCTATGCCCAGAAGAGCTAAAGGGAACCAACTTCCAGTCTGTATCAGGATTACCTGTTCTCCTTTTCTTCAATGTCACTCGAGCTAGTGAGCCTCCGGGGTGCAAGTGAAGTAAAGTAGCTCTTGTTTTCTCTTTCCTGTAAAATAAAAACAGGTAAAGCCTAAGTAAGGTACAATATTGGCACAGAACACACTATTTTGGGTAAAAGAGCAGGACTTGATACACCCATAATAATCTTATATCTGGCCTCAATACTAATTCCACTGGAGAGGTATTACAAAGTTACTTTCAAAGCTTATTCTTAATTTTTTCTCCATTCAAACCTATGTAAGAAAACAATTCTCATGAGAAAATCAGACAAATAGCACAAATTACACAAAGCAGCAGCCCCACAAAGGGAGAATGGAGCCTTTGAAGGGCCACAGAGCTCTATAATAATGTTCTTGGATAACATTAGTGTCCAGCATGTTTGGTCCTTTAATTGCAGCTTCCTCAGGGACATGCACAACCAAAGTGTGACGTTTAATCCAACAAATATGCCTCACTTCTCTAAATAATCTTGGGAATGCAGAGCAAGAGGTGAGCCCCATAAAATCTGGTACCAAGCCCATCTTCAGTGGATACAAGAATCCTTTGTAAGCATACTTCTATGAATGAAAAAATTACAAGTTTAAAATGATTCTCTAAGTGCTAATGTTCCTGAGCTTCATTACGATTTAAAGTCCAACTTAGAAATCTGGCTTCTAAACACCAGAAGAGTATATTTCTGTGATTGGTTCTGAAGAAGTTTTAGAGCTATACACAGTTTTCCCTGAACCAATGTTTTGCTCTAGGTAAAAGAGCAACAATGAATGAAAGTCAGGTAAAGCGACCCTTAAATTCAATGTTTTTCTATTTTGGCCAAACAAATAATAGCAAGCAAATAGCTACTTGATTAAAATATCAATGTGCCTGTCCCCCTTCTTAAAGTTTTTGTACTTCTACAATCAACTTAAGCATGACTAAATAAATACTTTCATTTGTTCCAAGATGGAGTTTTCATGGAAGAAAACTGCTTAGAGATCTCTCCACACTCCATTCAAGGCCCACCTTATCCTTGTTGTCCAGCAGGGCGGAGATCCGCGGGCTTGAGGAGGAGCGATAGATAGAAGAGCCTCGCTCCCGGAGAACTTCCCTGGAATTGGCAACCTCGCTCAGCATGTTGTGGCTACCAGTTTTTCTGAGTCCCAATCTCCAAGAGGAGGGAGATTCATCTTTGGCCTCTTCTGGCTTATTAAAAAGGCTGGAGGAGAACTTTGGTGGAAGAAGTAGAAAAAAACCCCGATGATCATTCTGCATCAGCCTATTTGCCTTTGCTGTACTTAACCAAGTTCACTGAGGCAACATAAGGCAGTTAAAAGAGCAAACCCAAGGCAGATTTTTCACTAAGGTGCCCTCCTCACCTGATGGATGCTAATCACCTCTCAAAGCTCTCTTTCTCCCTAAACCAGAAGCAGCCTTGGATTCTTAGCACAGTGCTCCTACTTGATAGAACTGCTCTAAGAAATGAAACAGCTTTTGTTCTCCTTACTCCATCAGTTCTGACTGGAGCACTAGGAAGCTGTGTTCTAATGATATTACTTCTGATCTTACTGGGTAGCTGTAAATAAGACATTTTCTGCTGGGTCTAGTGGAACAGGCTTGTAATTGTAACACTGTAGGAAGCTGAGGCAGGAGGACTGCAAATTCTAGCCCACACTGGGCAACTTAGTAAGACCCTGTCTCAAACTCAAAATTTTAAAAATGGGCTGGCCTGGGTTGGGTCTATAGTTCAGTGTAAAGGTTTTGGGCTCAATTCTCCATGACTACACACACAAAAAGATACTTCATTTCTCTGTGTCTCATGATTACCTGTACATTGGTGATAACGAGCTTAATTCCTCCCCATATTATGTGTAGTATGAGAAAACAAGATGTGCTAATGTGCATGTATGTTCAAAGGTACTGTATGTGATAATTTAACACTAAGAAAAAAATACTAGAGGCTATTCCACACAAAATCTAATTCTAATCTCAAGAAAATAATCCATAGTCAGGCCTGACAGGCCTACAATCCCAGCACTCTAGAAGACTGAGGCAAAAGAATTTTAAGTTGGAGTCCAGGTTGGGCAACTTAGCAAGACCCTGTCCATTTGTCTGGCATGTATGAGGCCCTGGGTTTCATCCCCCGACCCTACATTAGAAAAAAAGCCAGGTATGTTGGTGTATACCTACAATACCAACACTCAAGAGGCTGAGGCAGGAGAATTTGCATGAGACCCAGGCCAGCCTGGGCTACACAGTGATCTTAGGTCCAGCCTGAAATACAGAGCAAGATACTGCCTTGAAAATAAATTAATTAAAATAAAAATGGGCTGGGGGTGTAGCTCAGCGTGAAGGCCCTGGGTTCAATCCCTAGCACTACAATAATAATAATAATAATAATAATAATAACAGTAACAATAAATATTTTGATTTCAGGTATCAGTTCCAAGAGCTTTAGAGTTCACTGATTATGAAATTTACTTTTAAAATTGAGGGAAAAAAGTCATCTGTTTTATTATACCTCCAAAGGACATTATTTAAAAAGATAACTCACCATCATCTTTGTTTCATTAAAAAGAAAAAAAGTGATTTAAGTAAACCACCTCAGGCCTAGCAAGTGCAAGGCCTTCGGTTAGATTCCCAAAATGACAAACAAAGAAAACCAACTTCTTCAAAAGTTTATATTATCTTTAATTAAAAACCAGGGAAGCGTCATTGACTACCACTAGCCTGAAGGCCTATCTGTAGTACAGCTGGTCTTTGGAATGCAACCAACTGCCTGTTTCATAGAGTGGGAGGGCCTCTAAAAGAAGGCTGTGTCTGTTGCCCAGAACCAACCACTCCTCTGCCTGAAATAGTGAAAATGCTACAAAAAATGTTAAATCACTGTTTTCAACTTGCACTCAGATTTTCTTTTCATCAAAGATCGGAATACAAATAGTTATCTTTTACTTCTTTCTTATAAGCTACCGCTGGTTTTAAGAAGACTTTTTTGATCTTTCCCAGTACTACTCTGACAAAGTGGACTAATTAGTGTGTGTGCATTTTTACTTTTACTTTATTTATGGTACTCAAGATGATACACAGAGCATTCATATTGAGATACATCCCCAGTTTTTTGTTTGTTTGTTTTGTTTTGTTTTTGAGGCAGTGTCTCACTAAATTGCCCAGGCTGGGCTCAAACTCATGTGTCCTCCTGCCTCCGCCTCCCAGAGTACTAGGATTACAGGCCTGGTCACTGGGCCTACTCAGTTTTTAATTTTTTTATTGTAAAGTTGGAAAGCTGGGGGCTAGGGGCACAGCTCAGAGGTTAGAGTGCTTGTCTAGCAAGCACAAGGACCTGGGTTTGATTTCCTAGCACTGTGTAAACCAAGTGCAATAGCACATGCCTGTAATCTGAGTACTCAGAAGCCTGAGACAGGAGGATTGCTGTTTGAGGCCAGCCTGTGCTATATAGTGAATGCAGGACCAGCATGGACTATAATACAAGACCCTGTCTCAAAAACAAAATAAGTTTTTTTAAAAATGAAGTTTAAAAGCTGGGTGTGGTGGTATACATCTTTAATCTTAGCACTTTGGAAGTCTGAGGCAGGTGAACTGTATGTTTGAGTGCTACCTCAGCAATTTAGCTACTTATCAAGACTCTGTCTTAAAATAAAAAATATAAAAAAGACTAGGGACGTAGCTCAGTGCAAAGACGGTGGATTCAATCCCAGTACTTCAAAAAATTAAAAAACAAAAACCATCTAAGAAGTCTAGTCACATTTGGAAACAGTGGCAGTATAGTCCATGCCTGAGAAAAATGACCAGATACCAAGCAAGGACTGCCTTCTACCTGAAGCCCACTCAGTGATTCACAATGATGCTTCTAGGAATACCCAAGTAATCAGATCTGGTTCCCACATTTCCATAAGGATACCATAAGCCCATCTTTTTAGTTCATAAGAAGGAGAAGATCATCTAAGAGTTAGTATCTCAAGTAAGTCACTATCTCTGAAACCAGAGAGCTTTTTCAATCTCATTTCAAAAAATTCAGATCAATTATTAACCTTAAAACTACTTTCATACTTGGCAGAGATAAGACTATCATTCACCTGTGTCTCACTGGGTTGGAGCCAACTATAGGTTCTAAAAGGCCCGCATGAAGTGAAAGCAGGTAGTGCCTCTGGTATTCCAACAAGTTTTATTTCTGTACCTTACCCATCATAAAGCACAAAGACTTTACTCATCAAAGTTAAGTTTTAATGAGAAGTATAAAAAGAATAGTTATCAAAACAAATCTAGATTCTATATATTTCCTAGGCAAGTCTAAACCTTACACAGTTAACTTCAGATATGAAGAAACCAAATAAATGACAAAATTTCTTTAATCTCAGACTATTCTATCCTGTTATCTTAACACATTTGCGGACAAATTGTAAAGTTTTATTTTGGCAATGTTAGAGACTGAACGAATGTTTGTGCCCTCCAAGATCTGTATGTTGAATCCCTAAGCCCTCAGTATGACCCAATCGGAAGACGCGTCCTGTGAAGAGGTGACAAAGGTGAAATGAGACCAACAGGATGGGGCTCTACTCTGACAGGGCCGATACTCTTAAAAGAAGAGGAGGTGTCAGAGCTCTGTTGTTCTTCACCATGTTGGGAAACAGGGAGAAGGTGCCATCTTCAAGCCAGGAAGAGAGCCTTATGAGGAAGTGAATCCACCAGTATATAGATCTGGGAATTCTCAGCCTCCACAGCGCTGACAGACAATTTCTTTTTGTGTCTGGTCCATTTCACTAGCCTTTATTGACTCCAGGTGGTCCCATTTTCATTCTAAAGCTTCTTATCTTTCTTTATGGCTTTTGCTGAAGGTGCACAGTATGTGATATTCTGCCATAGGAACAGACTAAGGCAGGCAAGAATAAATCTATCGTTTTGCAAAAGGGTATTGCTGAGGCCTTCCTAAGTTTGTGCCACCGTACTAGGGGAGCATCCAACTGCATACCATTCACATGAATTCCAAGGTACTCACTCTCCTAGCAGAGGATGTTGAGAAGGTGTTGTGAGCTGGTGGTGGTATCTGCTCTGTGACACTACTCTTGTTTTCAGAGTTGCTATGGTTGACAGTGGCTTCAGGCTTTTTATCTGTTACGTAAAACAAGAGAAATAGTAAGTGCAAGTATGAAAAATCTTGCCTTTGTGTCTATGTCCTTACTGCTAAAATAAAATGCTTCCTCACTATCCAAACAGATTATTAAGGCCATACCTGGACTGAAACTAGGATGAACTCCAAGAACTATGAGCAGAAGAAAAACTCAACATCTATCCTGTCTGGGTAGACTCCAAATCCTATTTCCAGACAAAAACTGAAAACTGTCTCTGCAATGCTGGTTATAACATACACAAAACTCACCAATAACTACTTGGGAGCAGAGAAAAATTGAAAAATAAAGATAGGCTTTCTAGATAATTACAACCAATACAGAGAAATTTATTGTAATAGTAATGTATGCTCATATATAATTAATATTTAATAATATCTGATCATATAAATTGGTTGATTTAGATCAACAGTCTTGGAGCATTCCAGAGAAAAGAAGACCCTTGGAGGTAGAAGACAATAGGAAAGCTGCTAGACAGTCAGGCTTCTCCAGAGAACATAAGCACAGAGGTAGCTGGAAGATAATGCTAATTGGCAGGTGGAGAATGAAGAAAGTGCATGAGCATGACTCAGAAATCAAAATACATATGTCTGCTGGTCAGTGAAGTAGCTGGCCTAACTTAAGCAATGCATTTTCTTAGAGTTATAACACAAAATAAAGGTACAAAAGATAACAGAAAATTCAGGTTAAGCTATAGAATTTCAATAGCCAAACTCACATAACACAAATAATAGTCTATCGTAGTAGGAAACCAATCATAAGTTTGTCTGTGTTGTTTATTGCTGCATATTAAATAACTAGAATAGTACCTACACCTGGTGGGTATGAGCCCTGGTGTATGTATTCTTGAACCAGGCATACAGTTATCAACTCTTCAATTATAAGATAATTTTAAGCCACCTCCTAATATACAGATCAAGAAACTTACCATATTTAAATCTCTATATCCTCATTCATTAATTAGATATTTCAACTCTTGCCTTATGAGAATTATTATAAAGACTGAAATAATATTTTAAAATTTGCATAGCTTATTGGATGGCAAGTCTCTTGTATAATCGTTATTAGTTTTGTGGCTTCTAAAAACATTCAAGTATTCTTTCAGTATTATCTGATTATCTCTAGCCCCAAGAAATCCAGCTTACTGGCCAAATATGATTAAGTTATTACAGTAATAGCTCCCAATAAAACATGCCTCAAGTCCATACCAGAGTCTCAGATTGACTCTGGGCTTGACAAGATTGTCCGCTAGTTATGGGAACTTTGGGAGCAAATGTGACAAAATAAGAGGTTTGGAAAGTGCCTGTTCACAAAGACTTGCTTTCGGCATCCGGCTACAATATGAAGGAGTAGGAGCTATCTTGCACTAAAAATCCTAGCCAACCACAAGAAGGTGAGTAAAGCAATTCAGGCCTTGCCATTCCCTGAGATGATTTACCAACTGACCATGCAAACATGAATGAGTCCAGAGTTACTATGAGAAATAAACACAAGCCATCCAGCTCAGTCCTTCCCAGACTGGCAATCTATAAAACTAGGTGCACAAAAGGTATTAGTTTATGCCACTAACTTTGGAGAGGGTTTATTAAGAGCAATAGATAATTTGATATGTAATATATTTAAGTCACATGAATAAAAGGGGAAAGTAGAAATCCTAATCAATATGCTTACATTCACCTCAAAATATAATATTCATCAATGCAAAATATGTAACATAAAAACTTTATTTTACAAGGTTGTATCTTTGGATCTTTAGAGCTGAGATAAATGCATTCAAAAATATCTGTTCAGTATATTCATATGTGACAGGTAACATGTGGAAAGGTTTAGGTATAATCTACTTTCTTGCGCTCTTCCAAATTACTAAGTACCGTCTTCCAGCTTATTTACTAAGCCCTGGGGGAGGAACTATGGTACACAGAAGGATGAACAAAACATATAACACACCTATATACCTCCAAAGCTTGCAGTGGATGAATAAAACTCACAGGAGTAATTCAAATATTAAGCAGCATGAGAAAAGTAATGTAAAAGAAATTCAAACAGCTACAGGAAGACAGCAAAAAAACCCATATACCTCCATGGTAAGGCTCCACAAAGGAAGTTGATTTGAGCTGGGCTTTGGGACATGAATAAAATTTCAGTTGGCAGAAGATTACAGCAATGAGAAGTGAGCCTGCTGGGACCATCTGGCTTCTGCCCACACCAACTACTGCAACTGCTCTCTAGGATTTCTAGTAACTTCCTAAATTGCTGAATCATCCTTAAGCTTTCCCTTCTCATCACTTACTACCCAGACCTCTCTGAGACAAAAATACATGTCCTGGTTCTTCTCACCCTCTCTGATTGTATCCTCTATACCTCCCCTTCACTGATTTCACTTCACTCCCTAAACATAGTATGCCCCAAGATTCATTCACATACCTATTTTATCTATAATTCACCCTTCACCACTTTCACCTATTCTGTTATTAACATGTATCCACGATACATAAAGTAACAATCATCTGGGAAAAGTAGTGTATTCACATACCACATCTTCATCAGTTTTACTTCCCTTACCACTTCCCTCTGCCTCACCACCCCCACAGCCCTTTCACTCTCCACAAAGCCTATCTTCTTACTTTCCTCCCCTTTTAATGGTTTGTTCTTCTCATATTAGAGAAACCTTGCAACAGTGATTTTAAAAAACCACATGATATTGGCACAAAAACAGATGGGATATGTATGGATCAGAGGAATTTATCCATTTCTTATCTAGGTTTCTGAATTCATTGCAATATCACATTTTCACAATATTTTCTCATAATCCTCTTGATTCCAGCACTGTCTGGTGCGATTTCAATTTTTTTATTTTTAGTTGCATTGATGTTTTTTATTTCCTTCTTTTAGTGAGTTTGACTACAGTTTATCAATCTTATTTATTTTTTCAAAGAACCAACTCTTTTTGACATGTTGATCTTTTTTTGGTTTTAATTTTACTCACTTCATTCTGATTCTGGTAATTTCTTCTACTGCTTTTGGATTTGGCTTATTTTTGTAGGACTTTCAGCTGCATTAATAAATTGAGATGGCTTTTTTCATATGTATATTCACAGCTATAAATTTCCCTCTTAGTACTGTTTTCATTGTGTCCCGTAGTCTCATATGTGATTGCATTGTCATTTAGCTTGAGGAAGTTTATTTCTTCCCTGATTTCTTCTGTGATCCATCACTTGTTCAATAATGTATTAACAATCTCCATGTATTTGGATAGCTTCTATAGTTTTGATTTCCAGTTTCATTCCACTATGATCTGAAAGCAAGCAGGAAATTGTTTCGATTCTTTTCTATTTATGTAAACCTGTCTTATATCCAATGACATAGTAGTCTACTTTTGAAAAAAGTCCTATGTGCTGCTGAGAAAAGGTGTATTTTATTGATGTTGGATAGAAGATCCTGTAGATATCTATTAAGTCCATTTGTTCCATGGTGGGATTTAGGTCTGATGTTTCTTTAATTTTTTTTTTGTCTGGCTGACCCATCTGTGAGAGTAGTGTGTTGACAGTCTTCTAGTACAATTATCTTCAGATCTATATGACCTTCTATCTTCAGTAGTTTGGGCGTGCCAATATTGGGTACATATACATTTATATATAGTTGTGAGCTCTTCCTGTTGGATTCTCCCTTTCACCAATATATACTGTCCATCTTTGTCTTTTCTAATCTGTTTTGGTTTGAAATCTGCAGTGTCCAAGTGTCCTGTTTTTTTCCAGGTTCCAGTAGCACAGAATATTAGTTTCTATCCTTTTATCTTCAGTCTATGTGCCTCTTTTGTGGCAAAGGAGTGTTGTCTCTTGCAACAAATGATTGGGTTTTGTTTTTATCTACTCTGCCCAACTGTGTCCTTTGATTGGCAAGTTAAGACCATTAGTATTAAGTGCAATTATTTTAATATTTTGACCAAACCCTGCCATTGTCTTCCTTTTTTTTTTTTTTTTTTGGATGCCGTCTTTTGTTTTTATTACACTTTCTCTTTTGATGTTTTCTTTCCTCTGAGTTCTTTGGTACGGCTCTTCTCTTGTCTCTCTGTAAGATTACCTCAAGTATTTTCTGCAATGCTGATCTAGCGATCCAGGGGTTTCCTCCCCTAAATGTGTGGATGTTAGGTGTTGAGTCATAGCAATAAAAAAAAAGTAGTTAAGACTGCATTTAATTCATCAACCTTGCCTTCAAAGTCTGAAATTTCATCTTCACAGTATTCAGGCCAGCTTCCACTGATTTCAGATGAATTTTTCATATCCTGAATGTCAGCAAGATTTCTTCTTAGATATTCCACTTCTCTATAGAAATGTTCTTTATTCCTTTATAATTTGCATTTTTAAGTAGCCAGCTTTTTGTGTCTTCCATAAACTCAGTAAACTTTCTGTTCACTAGGACCATTGTTTGTTCAGTAAATTCCTCCTTAAATTTGCTAATTATTACTTGAATTTGTTGAGTATGTCTTGTTTGAACTGACTGACTGTTTGGCCCACTTGTTTTATGAATTCCTTTCCTGTACATTCTACTATTTCAGGGCCAATGACATTAGCTTCTGAAGATATTGGCATTTAAGAATTCTATTCTCTTGTCTTTCCGTGATTCTATTGCTGAGGAACTTCATTTTAATGACATAGCTGAGCAGACATAGCTGAGCAGTTTCTCTGAGTATGTATGAGAATGTGTGGGAGGAGCCGAAAGCCCACTGAAATCTGCACTGGAAGTAGGCATGAGGGGGAACTATCAATCCAATGGCCTCCATGGTATCTAATGACATCCAAGTTATCTTGTGTATATTACCAGAAAAGCTTTCCCTTTTGTCCAGGCTTCCCTCCCCCAAGGGTAGGACTCTCTACTTCTACAGCCTGCTGTTACTATTGCCTATACCATTCAGGAGGTCAGGAGCTTTTCTTTCCTCTCTGCAAATGTCTCTGATGTCAGTTCTTTCATAGGCACTGGTTAAGAGTGTCCCCAAATTTCCTGATATTTGGCCCATTCGTGGCTTCTTTTACCCAAAACTGTTTGGACTTGGGCTCTTTCCAAAATGTCTCCTGCCTACGCCAATTCCTAATTGACTGCTAAGGGCTACTTCTCCTGAGCTGGCTGGTTAAGCTGTAGACAAGCCTTTTCAAGAGGAAGCTTGTAGTGCATTTGCAATTTGCACTATCTACAGGATCATGTCTGGAGGCCAGGGCTACTGGCTGCTGTTAATTCTTGCAGCTCCTGGCTCTGGGTTCAACTAGGAATGTGGCTGTAAGCAGTTCATAGCCCTTTCCAGGCTTCCTGGGGCAGTTTCCCAAGCTGGCATATTCTTCAGTCTGACTTGTCTTTGGGGTTTCCAACCTTCTGATGGTCTCCTTTCACTTGATAAATCTCTCTTCCCTCTCCAAGCTAAGCTGAGTAAATAGTTTTTTAACTGTACCTCCAATTTTGGGATGAGTCTGTGAAAAGCGATTGAGAAGGACTTCTACTCTTGTCACTCTATGTCTTTACCTTTAATTTTTTAAGACAAGGTCTCACTCTGTGGTCTAGGCTAGTTCTGAGAGCACTATGTAGCGCAGACTAATCTCAAAATCACAACAATCCTCCTACCTCAGCCTCCCTAGTGCTAGAATTACAGGTGTGTGCCACCACACCGGGCTTACGTGGTTCTGGGGAATTGAAGTAGGGTATTCAGTGCTTGTTAGGCAAACACTTTAATCCCTTAGCTATTCCTCTAGCCCTCTTTCACTTCTTTTGAAGGTAATTTCCACTCCTTCTCTATTACTCTGTGGAGTCCCACATCAAAGTCAGGATCTCAGGTGTGCCACATGTTAGCCATGAAATATAATTCACCTAGCCTCACATAGTGTTAATTCCCTCTTCTGCAAAAGGGGATGATAGTGGTGATAATCCTTGCCTAGCATAGAGAAGGCTCTGTCAGATAAGCCTAATCAGTATCATGTAAAAAGTTGCCAGGCATGGTGGCATGTCTGTAATCTCAGCACTCAAGAGCCTCAGGCAGGAGAGTTGCCATGAGCTCAAGGCCAGCCTGGACTACAAAGCAATACCTTGCCACAATAAATAAAATTTAAAAGGGGGTGATAATAAATACATCAGAGTATGGTAATAAAGGTTAAAGAAAAATGTTTAAGTGCTTTGCAAAATGAAAAGCACGATACAGACATAAAATTATAATTCCTTGAGCGCTATATATTTCTTACCAGTGAATGCCATCAACTGTTTTTATCTCTCTCACATGACATATTCCACTCATGTATACCTCTTTCTATGTCCATATTAGACATGTTCAACAAAATGCTTTTGATGAATCTGAATGTCTGTTGTATGCCAGACACTGTACTGAGACCTGGGAGTACAATAATAAACTACTCTGCATTCTCAGACAAACAAGCTTCAGATTGAGATATGAAGAAGGGTTGTATTCTCCCATGACTGAAAGATACCGTGTCAGCAAACCCAGACCTCACTGGAAGATGAGACTCAGAAAACAGAGTGAGTTAAATACCTTCATTATGTGTGGGCCAGTACAGAGTTCAGAGGGAAGTACAGATTCTATTATAAGCTTAATGTGTATCCCTTTTTCTCTAACTTGGTCTTCTAGCTATAACATTTTATCTTATCACTGACTCAGATCTGAGGAGATAATCTGCCAGTGAATGTGGAGTGTGATATAAAACCTTAGCTTATCATTATTTTCATCTAAAAGAATTATTCTGTTACATACAGTTCAATGTCTATTTAGTGAAATCTGGTCTCTATTTTCTCAATGTTCACCTAAAATAACTCAAAACATATAGATTATTTAACAGCTTATTGATATTATGTTCAGCATCTCATTCTCACTGTTAGGGTTCAGTTTGTTAATTAATAAACGTAAGAAGCTCCACATGATGTACAGACTGTCCGACATACCTCCATACTCCACATATGTGGATTCAACTAACCATGGGTTAAAAATATTCAGAAAAAAAATACATTGGTACAGAACACGTACATACTTTTTTCTTTGTCATTATTCCCTAAACTGGAAGTAGATAAACTATTTATTACACATAGCATTTACAGTAACCAAGAAATTATCTCAAGTGCACAAAAGGATGTGCATAGATTATAAACAAATACTATGCCATTTTACCTAAGAACTTGAGTACCTAAGAATTTTGGTTATCTGTTGTAGGGGAAAGGGTCCTGCAACTAATCTCCCATGGATGTGAAGGAACAACTGTGCGTGTTATAAATAAGAGTCATAAAAGTATCATTTTATTAATTCTTCAACCCCCCATTCTGGAACTGAATGAACTGTATACAATAAGATGAACAAAAGTATTTTAGGATTCTGTTTAGGACATGAGACTAACTCAAGAATTAAATGCGAATTTCTACCTGTTAAAAGTATTTGAGCATAAGTGCCTTTATAACAGTATTCTCCAACCTTTTAGGGACCAATTTTGTGGAAGACAATTTGCCCATGAATGGGGTGGGAGTAGCACTAGCATCACCACATAAGTTCCACTTCAGATCATCAGGCAGTAAATCTTTAAGGAGAACAAAACCTAGAACCTTCAAATAAGCAGTTCACAGTTGGGCTCATGCTTCTATGAGAATCAAATGCCCTGCTTATTTAACTGAAGGTGCAGCTCAGGTAGTAATGCAAGTGATGGGGTACAGTTGTAAACTGGGTTGAAGCTTCACAAGTTGACCTGCTAAGTGGCTCAGTTCTTAATAGGCCTGGAACTGGTATTGGTCTATAGCCCAGGGGTTGAGGACCTTGCTTTATAAGAATGGCTTCTTAGCATACTGACTTCTGGAAATCTTGTCATCATCTACCAGTTTGAGTCAGCACAGCTGACGCTCTCACACAAAAATTCCCAGCAGAGCCAGGTAGCTGCCACTAAAGCCCCACCTGCACCTGGGAACTTGCGGGACTGGACCTTCATGCACCCCATCCCTCCCGTGTGCCACAGACAGCCAGGTAGCAACAGCCAAAGCCCCCTGCCTGTACCTGAGAGCTCGGCGGGACTGGGCCTTCTCAAGCTCCATCCCTCCTATGCCCAGATACAAACAGATAACACTTAAAACAAAAAGAGTTTAAGAATCTCAGGAAAAAAAAAAAAAACAGAGCTCATCAGTAATACCAGAGCCTCAACTCACTATAATAGAACCATGAAGAAACATGGTAATAAATCTCCTATGGAAAGACCTGACACCCAAGAAAACAATACCAGTGATCTTGAAATAGCAAAACCCAAAGATGAAAAAGGCAAAAAAGGTGATAATTTCTGGGCCAAGAAATACTTAGAATTGAAACAGGAAATGAAACAAGAAATGCAAGAGGTATGCTGAGACAAAGCTATGCTATCAGCAAACATTAGCAAGAAATTAGAAGATATAAACCAGAAGATGATAAAGGCAATAGAAGAAATTAAAGAATAGAGATATAAAAAAATTGAAAGCAGAAATTAAGAATGTGAGAAATACATAGGAAAAAGTAGCCAGATTGAACATTTGGAGAATAGAATATCAGACATAGAAAATAAAATGGTTGAGCTGTAATGCAAGGGCCATAAAGAATGCAAAACAAAAAAGAATGAGAATGGTTACAATGGCTGATGGATGATTCAAAGAGAAACAACCTCAAAATTATGGGAGTGCAGGAGAAAACTGAGGACAAAACAAAAAGCTTAAAGGTCATGTTCAACAAAATTATGGAAGAAAATATCTCAAATCTAAGGGAAGAAATGAACACTGAACTACTGAAGGCATATAGAACACCATACGACTTTGATCAGAAGAGAACCTCAACATGACACATCATAGTTAAAATACTAGAGACCCACCACAAAGAGAGAATGTTAAAAGCTATAAGAGAAAAACAGAGGATGACTTACAAAGATAAGTCCATCAGGATAACAGCAGATATTTCAACCCAGACCATAAAATCCAGGAGATCATGGAGTAGTATCATCCAAGCACTAAGAGAACATAAATGCCAACACAGACTGCTATATCTAGCAAAATTATCTTTTAAATTAAAAGGAGAAATTAACTTTCCATGATATAAAAAATTTAAAGAAATTTGCAGCCACTAAGCCAGCACTGCAGAGAATACTTAAAAGAAACTTAGAAAGCAAAACAGAGGCTAACACCACCAAAGACCCCAGAGAAAAAGAGAACAGATATAGGAGAATGAGCTGAGAAGAAAATAAATCTAGTATATAATACTGAAAAACTGTAACAATGGCAGGACATACTAAACATAACTTGATAATTACTGTGAATGTGAATGGCCTCAAGTCACCTACTAAAAGACTTACACTGGTTGACGGGATCAAAAAAACAGAAACCCACAATTTGCTGCTTACAAGAGACATATTTCACCCACAGGGAAACTCATTGACTGAAAAACGATGGAATCCAATATTTCATGCAACAGGGCCCAGGAAACAAGCAGGGTTATTAGTCTCAGACTCATCACATTTCAAAATAAAACAGATTAGAAGAGACAAAGATGGTTACTATATACTGGTTAAGTAAACAATAGAATAGGAAGAAGTCACAATCATAGATATATATGCTCCTAACTCTAGAGCACCCAATTATGTAAACCAAAAATTATTAGATCTGAAAGGTCACATAGGCCCCAATACAATTATAGCAGGTGTCTTTAATACTCCGCTATCACAGATATGCAAATCAGCCAGACAGAAAATCCACAAACAGTAAAATGAATACACGTTCTTCTCAGCAGCACATGGAACACTGTCTAAAATAGACCATATTCTAGATGATAAGTCATGTTTAAATACTGAGGAGTAGAAATAATTCCTTGTATACTTCCAGATCACAGTGGAATAAAACTGGAACAGCAAAAGAAACAGAAGAAAATACACAAAACATGGAGACTAAACAACTTACTACTGACCAAATAATGAATCACAGAAGAAATCAGAGTAGAAATCAAAAACTTCATAGAGTTAAATGATGAAGGAAGTACATCCTATCAGAATCTATGGAATACAATAAAAGCAGTACTTACAGGGAAATTCAGAGCTATAAATGCACATATCCAAAGAACAACAATCACAAATATACACATTAATGATGAACCTTAAGGCCTTAGAGAAACAATAACAATCTAAGCCAAAATGCAGTAGAAGAAAAGAAATTATAAAGGTCAGATCTGAAGTTAATGAAATTGAAATTTAAAAGACAATGCAAAATTTAATGAATCAAAGAGCTGTTCTTTGAAAGAATAAGCAATATTGACAAACCTCTAACTAAACTCACCAAAAGAAGAAAAAGCACAGATTAACACACTTAAAAATGAAAAAGGTGCAATGACAACAGACTGCAGAAATTCAGAATACTATCAGAACACCTGTACACTAACAAGTTAGAGGATTGGGAAGAAATAGATGACTTACGAGACACATACAAAATACCAACACTGAATGAAGAAGGCATAAAAATCTTGAACAACCACATTACACAGACAGAAATTGAAGCAGTAATAAATAATCTACCTACAAATAAAAACACAGGACCGGAGGGATTCACAGAACAATTTTTTCAGTACTTCAGAGAAGAACTAACTCCAATTCTTCTCAAACTGTTCCATGAAGTTGAGAGAGAAAGGATACTACCAAACTCATTTCTGGAGGCTAGCATCACCTTAGTCCCCAAACCAGACAAAGATTTAACCAGGAAGGAAAATTATAGACCAATATCCTTAATGAATATAGATGCAAAAGTTCTTAATAAGATTCTGGCAAATAGAATCCAACAAATAATCTGACAGATCATATAACATGATCAAGTGGGCTTCATTCCTATAATACAAGACTAGTTCAACATACATAAAATCAATGTAATACATCATATCAACAAAAGTGAAAACAAAAACCACATGATCATCTCAATTGATGCAGAAAAAGCCTTTGATAAAATTCAACAACCGTTTCATGACAATGACTCTGAGAAAAGTAGGTATAGAAGGGCCTTACCTCAAACTTATATAAGTCATATATGCCAAACCAACCATAAATATCACAGTAAATGGTGAAAAATTGAAGTTTTTCCTCTCAAATCAGGAATAAAAAGGCTGTTTACTTTCACCACTCTTAAACAACACAGTCCTTGAAACATTTGCCAAAGCAATCAGGCAAGAATATGAAAAAAAGGGAAGTTGCATTGGAAAGGCGGAAGTCAAACTATCCTTAAACTATCCTTATTTGCAGATGATATAATTATGTACATAGAAAACCTCAAAAACTACACTATGAAACTCTTGGATAAATAAATTTAGTCAAATCGCAGGCTACAAAATCAATACTAAAAAATCAATAGCTTTTTTCTACACCAATAACAAACTCACTGAAAAAGAGCTTAGAAGAACAATTCCATTCTCAATAGGTCAGCAAAAAACTAAATACCTACAAGTATACCTAACCAAGGAAGTGAAGGACCTACGTAAAGAAAACTACATTACACTGAAGAAGTTGTAGATGACATCAGAGAATGGAAAGACATCCTCTGTTCTTCAATAGGCAGAATCAATATAGTCAAAATGACTATACTGCCAAAACTGATATACAGATTCGATGCAATTCCTATCAAAATTCCAACAATTTTTTTCACAGAAATTGAAAAAATAATCATTAAATTCATATGAAAGCAAAGGAGACCTAGAATAGCCAAAGCAATCTTGAGTAACAAGGCTAAGGCAGGAGGCATCACAATTGCAGACATCAATTTATAGCATAAAGCAGTAGTTATAAAAACTATATAGTACTGGGACAAAAACAGATAGACCAGTGAAACAGAACTGAGGATGCAGAAACAAACTCAAATAGCCTCCGCTACCTAATATTCAATAAAGGAACCAAAAGCATACACTGGAAAAAGGATAGCCTCTTCAACAAATGGTGCTGGGAAAATCGGGTATCCACATGCAGAAGAATGAATATACACACTCACACCTGTCACCATGCACCCAAATCAAATCAAAGTGGATTAAAGAGCTAGATTTTAAAATGAAACACTGAACCTTCTGGAAGACAAATTAGGCAAATATCTAGAAGACATACGTGCAGGCAAGACTTTCTTAATAAGACACCAAAAGCAAGAGAAAGAGCCCCCAGAATTAACAAATGGAATTATGTCAAATTAAAAAGTTTCTGGCTGGCAAAGAAAATTATCACCAGTGTAAAAAGAGAACCAACAGACTGGGTAAAATATTCACCACCAATACCTCAGATAGGAGTCTCATAATCAGAATATACAGGGAACTGAAGAAAAGGAAATCAAAATCAAAGACCCCAGTGGAAAAGGGCCAAAGAAACGAATAGGCTGTTCTCAGATGAAAAATTTCAAGTGGCCATAAATATATGAAAAGATGTTCAGTATCCTACCCATAAGAGAAATGCAAATCAAAAATCAGTAAAGATAGCATCTAACTCCATAGAGATTGGCATATGTCAAAAACACAAACAGGAATCAGTGCCGGAAAGGCTGTGGGGAAAAGGGAACCCTTCTGCACTGCTGGTAGGAATGTAAACTGATACAATCACTATGGAAAGCAGTATGGAAGTCTTTCAAAAGACTTGAAATAAATATTCCCTTCAATCCAGCGATACCTCTTCTGGAAATACTCTCAAAAGAGTCAAAAACAACATATAACAGAGATACATGCATTCCCATATTCACAGCAGCACAACTAACAACAGCTAAAATGTGGAAGACACCAAAATACCCATCAACAGACCGATGGATACATAAATTTATACACAATAGAACACTACTCATCTATAAAGACAAATTGGTTGGAGGCTTTTGTAGGTAAATGGAGGCAACTTGAGACCATCATGCTTAGTGAAGTGAGTCAGAAGCAGAAAATTATCGAATGTTTTCTCTGATATGAGAAACCCAGATCACAACTATTTCATAGAACTTAATGTGGGGAATAATGGGAACTGGAGCTGGGTTTGGGGGGTCAAAAAGAGAGCAGGGAAGGATTTGTAACTTTGCCACAGTATGTATGTGCACAAAACACTCAAGATCAATGTAAACTGTGTTTTGCCCTTATAAATATCAATAAAATGGGGGGGAAATGAATTCCCTGTACACCTTTCTATGGCTACAAAGGAACAGGCAGACACATTCTACTAGTCTAGCTTACAGCTTTTGTAACCAAGTATCATTAGCAATTTGACATCTTATCCTTGAAAACTGAACTTCAAGGAAGTCGGGAGCCCTTGGAGGGCTCTCTTGTACTCTGACAAGTTGTGAAAATGGAGAGTATTTGCATTACCTGCCTCCTTCTCAGTTTCTGACTCAGAACCTTCATCTTCACCTTCTTCTTCCTCTGAACTGGAGCTACTGGATTCTTTGTTTACTTCCTCCATTTCTTGGGACTTGGGTGTCTCTTCCTCATACAGCATCTTCTCTTTGCTAAATTAAAGATACAATTTGACCATCATTCAAAAGTGACAAAGCACTTTGGTTCACTGACAATTAGCTACAATACAGGAAGTAAATCAGTAAGTTTTAATATGTAGAAGCAAATATCCAAACCCTCTTACATCTATTATTCTGAACCTTTGGTTTTTTGTAGACTAAGGTTTAATACTAAATTAAATACTAGTTAACAGTACTATAATTAAGCTAAGGTTTAGTTAATACTAACACTTCAGAATATGACTCGAGGTAAACATGGTAGTGCATGCCTATAATTCTAGCCACTCAGGAGGCTAAAGCCAGAAGATCATGAGTTTGAAGTCAGACCAGGCAACACAGTGAAAAGAGGAGTGCAAGTCTGAATCCAACCTGGTAAACTTAGCAACTTAGCCAGACCTTGTCTCAAAATGGAACATAAAAACCAAAAGGACTGGGGATAGCATCTTTCATCCTATATTAAAATCAAATCAAAATGGAACAAAGACCTACATATTAAAATAAAAATACTGAACCTATTGAAAAATAAAATAGGCAAAACCCATGAATCCATAGGCATAGGCAAAACTTTCTCAACAAAACACCTATTACATTAGAAATAACACTAAAAAGCAATATTGGGATCATAACAAATTTAAAAACTTCTGCACAAAAATGAAACAATCAAGAGTGAAGAGAGAACCAACAGAATGGAAAAAAAATTTTTTGCCTCCTTGAACAGAGGGCCAGTATCTCAGGTCTTCTGTTTTTTGGGAGTCTACATTTTTTAGGTGATATATGCATACCCATGATTACGGCAGCACAACTAACAATAGTTAAACATTGGAAGCAGTAAATATGGCCGCTGATAAGGCAGATATACAATGTAGTACCAGAAGACTAACTTTGAGTCATTTATAAGAAAATAGATGCATCCTGAGACCATTATGCTTACTAAAATGAATCAAGACACAGTTACATATTGTATACTGCATTGTATAAGTAAGTAAAAAAGCAAAATTAAAGAGTTATGGGAGAAAATAGGGAGACAGATTTTTATGGAGAGGGAAAAGGCATGTGGAGAGGGTGGTGGAAGGGAAGTACTAATGACCGAGATATGATAGGTATATGCATCCATTCCTCAGTGTAATTATGCTGTATTGCCAATATATACTAATGAAGAAGAATACTGGGGGGGAAAGACTGGAGATGTAGCTTAGTGTGAGGACTGGGTTCAATCTCTAGTATAATAACTAATTAAATAAATAAACAAATGACACTCAAAGAGAAAAGCCCTATTCAACATACAGGAAACTACAAATTGTGATAATGGGGTAGATGGATATTTTTAAAATTCACTTCACAAATCTTTACTGAGTATTCTTTATATGGCAGCAATAACACTGATACAGCAATAAACAAAAAAGACATGGTTCCTGCACTTACAAAATGTATAATGTAGTAAAGGAAGCAGGAGAAGCTAGGAAGCCACAGCTAGCATAGAAGAAATGCTGCCTACATAAAGTCTAAGTTAATTTCTAAGTTTAAAGTATGTTCTTCCACCCTCAATATCACCCCACGTCAATGCCATCTCCTTGCCCACAAATTTTCTCACTTGTTTGAAGATAACATAGACTTTCTTCACTACATAAATTCCCAAGCTAAGTATGTCACCCCCACACAGCCAAACCCATCCAGACCTCAAGCCTAAGCATCTTACTTCTTAAAGAGTCCACTCCGCAACTTGCTGTTCAGGTCGGCTTCAATTAGTTTATTCCGTGTCTCCTTTTCAGTTCGAAGCTACGAAGTCAGAAAAGAGAAAGGGGAAGAAGTTGACTGTTGGTGAAAAATAAGTATATTGAGAAGCACCAAAATAAGGCTGTTATTATGAAGAAGACCAACAGCAAATGAGGATAGGGAAAATTGAGGAAAAAAGAAACACATCAGAATAGAGCAAAAATACTCATCCAAGGTAGAAGAAAGAAAACACACTATTGGAGTGTTGGAGCTTCAAAAATACTGCCCCCTCCAAAGGCTCAAGCCAAATCTTAGAGAGGGAGGTGGGTAGGAAAGAGAGAAGAGACAGAAAAAGAGAGAGAGAGCAAGAACACGAGCTTAGCAGGATAAGAAACAAGCAGGAACTTGGAAAGAATCCTTTATAATCCATATATTAAGTTCAAAACAGTTCTAATGAAATTACAGGTACTGAATAAGAAGTGCTTAGAGAAACCAGTCTTATATTTAGATGCACGCTCTAGACAAAATGTATTTATACCCCTGGAGCCTGAAATTATGCACGCTAGGAGCAAGGGTAAGTACCATTCCTATTAGTGTAGAAATGCATTACTTTGTTTAAAAACATAATTATGTTATGCATGGGGCATACAGAAATTCTCATTTGTCCCACATTTATCTTAAACTTAAGTACGTATGTCCCGTGTCACAGCACATGGAATGAAAAAATAAACTTAGTGATTTTTTTATCCTATTCTATGGTCATCAATATTAATTTTCCTCACCCTTCCTCACCCTTATCCTCTTTCTGGGTAGAAAATATGACTTTTTCACTCCTCCTTTGTATATTAATTATCAGCAAATATTTGTATTTGTTTTCCATTCTACAATCTTTACATGAACACCACATTTAAATAAGTCTTCTGCATAGACCAAAGCTGAATAAACAATAAGATATTTAAAATGACTAGGAGGGAGAAGTGGACTGGATTCTGGGTGGTTCACGAATCGAGAATGAGGATGAATCACTGACCAAATTTTCTCCAATACCAAATGACAATTTTAGCATTGTATGTTGGCTAAGGAAAACACATTCCTCTTTATAATCAATGCAGTTTAAATAAAAACATTCTTTTAGCCAGTAAGAAAAAACAAAAATAAAAAACTTTTTTCCTTTACTTCAGTATTTCCTATCTGCAAAAAAATTATGATTTGAAAATATTCATTTTCTAGAACTGAAGGGTAGTCACTAGTTTTTTTGTAATTGTTTTTTAACTGTAAGTAACTTGAAGTCTACCTTGTAGCAAACTCTAACAACAGTGGTTTCTGGTGTATTTCCTTATAACAGGTTGTTCATAGTTCCCAAAGAATAGTAAACTTCTCTGGAATGCAGGTACGTCTAGCTCAGCTCTCAGCAGATACAATTAAAGCAAGTGACCTAGTGAGATATCCACTGTGATCTGCAAGCTTTTAGAAAAATTTAAAGACATCAACCATGGACTCACCACATTCTGTTTCTTCTGAAGCATCTCCAAATGTTCCACAAGGCCCTCATCAGCCACATCAAATGGTGTCTGGCCCTGGTAGAGAAGAGGGGTACCATAACTAACAGAAAACAGGTAGTGATCATGTGACTTTATTTATCAGGGACTCCTCAGTATTAACTTTCTACCTTTGATTCTAGCTGTCTAGGCTGAATACTCCTCATTCAAGCTGCTCAGGACCAGAAATGTTTTTCAACTATTAAAATATGTGCACATATATAATGAGATATCTGGACTAAAGCCTGAATTGAAAATTCTTTTATATTTTATATATACCTTACACACATAGCCTGAAAATTGTTTTATACAATATTTTAAATTATTTTTTGTTTCCATGGTGTAGAATTTTCCACTTGGGACATTAAGTCTATGTTCAAAAAGTTTTGAAATTTGGAGCATTTCAGATTTCAGATTAGAGATGTTTAACCTACAGCTGCTTTGCTAATTTATCTAATTATAAAAATATTTTCATCCACCATAAAAAATACCAAAAAAAGTAAATAATTCTTTAGAGTTTTATATTATGTGAAACAGCACTGAATAAATTGCCATGTCAATACCAATAATGCTTATTGTCTCCTTTCTGGTAAATAATCAAAGGAAATCTCTACTGTAACTTTTCTAAAATTTTGATGGTGATTTTGGTGCCAAGTTTGTTGGTGCTGGGATGGAACCCTGGGCATCCTGAATGCTAAGCACTTCACCACTGACCTACTCTCACCCTCTCTCTTTTTGAGACAGTCTGGCCTCAAAGTTGACATCCTCCTACCTCAACCTCCCAAGCAGCTAGGATTACAGACATGGGCCATTATATCTCACTCCAAAACTATCTTAATGGTGACAATAAAATCAATATGGGCTCCTAAAAATCTCAAAGGGAAGCTTAAGGGCACATGTACACTAAAGAAATTATCCTGTTAAATCCTTTTAAATGAGAGGAAGCTGTTGTGGTTAGGATCTGGAGTGTCCCCCAAAAGTCTCATGTATTTTAATGTTATGGATTGTCTATGGAACCATGTGATGTTGGTGGATTGGGGTCTGGTCTGGAGGAGTGGACTGCAGTTAAGTTAGGATTAATGGTGTGTAGTGGCCACACCTGGATGCAGGAGGGACTGGTTACTGGGCGGAGACCTGAAAGGATACATAAGCTGCACCTGTCTTCCTGGAGGATGGGGACTAGTCTCAACTAGCCTCAGCTTGTCTTCCTGTTTGTCCGGGGAAGCTACCTCCACCTATCTCTCTGCCATGTACTTCCGGTTGTTGCCAGCCACCCCTGAATGGACTGTGACCTTCGAGACTGTGAGCTAAAATGAACCTTTCCTTTCCTAAGTTTGTGGGTGTCAGGTATTAAATCACAGCAATGAAGAAGTGACTAAGACAGAAGCTGATAGAGAGTTTATCTCTTTTAGGAAACAACAGCACAAATAAAGACTCTAAGAATTAAACCTGGGTTCAGGAGAGATATGAAGACAAGAACATATAATTGAAAGACCATGTCTCTGGACTGCTAGAAATCAGAAGACATAGAGGTAGGATTTCTAGAGCTTTCCAAGTTGCTTGAGGTCAGACTAAATAACATTGTTTCAGCCGAACTCAAGGATTTTTGCTGTTACATTTTTTAATGATTCAATTATGAATAGTGTTCAGCTGTTAGAGGACTATGAATTGAAAAATAAAATATTTCATACCTCATTATAAGCAGCAATCTTAGGTTTCTCAAACCTAGCTTTTTGGGAAGAGCGAATATCTTTTTATCTTACTTGTTTTAGGGGTTTCAACACAAATAGAATCGGAACACTAGGTTAGTGGAGTGTTATTTCACATAGCAAACACGTCTCTGTGTTGGTAACAGGTGGGAACAAGAAGTGAAGAGTACCACCATAGCTACCAGAGATGCCTACTTCTCTGAGCAGTCACCTGGCCATTAAACAGAGACTTTATCCTTTCATCCTAGTGACAGCCACAATCATTGCCCTTTGAGAAGCTCATGATCACTGACCAGTTTGTTCCGGATATCCATGTCACAGAGTGCTTCTGCCAGGATGGTGCAAGCCTCTTTCACTCCCCAGTGTGCAGCAGCATGGAGGGGAGTCCAGCCATCATGATCCTGAACATCAAGTTCATAGCCAGCCTGAATTAAAAGCCTAAGAAGAAAACCCCAAACAACACACTTAACCCCAAACAACACACTTATTTCCTTGATTTTAGTTTTTGTTTTGCCTAAAAGCTATCACTTTGCTGATATTTCAGATAAGTTTCTGACCTCAGGGAGTCCTGCAATTACTTCTGTCCTATAATGTATAATCACTACTTAGAGTGCTGATCATAGATGTTCTCTAACAATCTCCTCCAAAAGGTCACACATACATTATTTCCTACATGTATCCTTATTACACCATACATAGGGAATATATGGACACGTATATATGTGACTTTACCCAAAGCCTGATTCAATTAATCAAACTACACAAATTTATTACATGAAATGTCTTCTATTTTCCAATGCAGGGAGGACTTAATATATAAAATGGAGACTTAAATCTTCAGGGTGCTTTATCAACTAGCTCTCTAGTAGTCTTTCTAGGACAGAATCTCATAAATCCAAGATCGCAAAAGTACCTGCAGAGGGTTCTTAGTAACTATAAAGTTCTGCCTGTACTCATGTAAGAGGAAAGACATGACTCCTACAGCCCCAAGTCCACTGGGATGCATGAGACCGTTTACACATGGATCTCCAGGTATCTTTTAAGAATTGTGCTGAGTATGAATGTCAAGGTCACACAGAAATGAAGCTCAACATACTGCTACATCGACTAAGAACTCCAAATTAGGTGGAATATGAAGTACTGGAGACTCAAAAACAAGTGCACATGGCAACCCATGCATTTGAGAAAACCAGTCAACAACACTAAGCACCAAGAGCTACACAAAGCATGAATGGATTAAAGGAAAATGGAACAGATGAAGCATTAGAGTCCAAATCCCTCACCTGGGCTTGAATATCCCATTCCAAGTGAGCCCTGCACACCCAAGGTCTACATAATTCATCTAATGAGCGAGCACAAAGAAATCATCTAAGTCAAAAAGAGCCAAAATAATCCTGAGTCTGGCCCATAGAATTCACGGGGATTTATGACAAATTCAAGGACTGGAAGAGGTCCTTAAAGGTTGTTTCAAGACATTACACCTCAACCCGTTTCACATCATTCATGGCAGCAAGAAGTGACAGGAAGGGCAGGATGGAGGCAGATAATCCTCAT
This sequence comes from Ctenodactylus gundi, assembly GCA_004027205.1. Classification (NCBI taxonomy): domain Eukaryota; kingdom Metazoa; phylum Chordata; class Mammalia; order Rodentia; family Ctenodactylidae; genus Ctenodactylus; species Ctenodactylus gundi. Next base: position 317,420 of record PVKB01001864.1, read on the forward strand.
TGGAGCACAGCAACATGTGTAAAAAGAAAAAAGCATGATCTAGAGGAAACCCAACGACAGGAAACACATCACAAGTGAAAATCTAATTTGCCCTCTTTTTCTAAAACTCTTTTCTTCTCCTTCCCATAAGCCAAACTCGAACTTCACACACGCGAACAATACCTCAGGACTTCGGAGTACCCCTTGGCAGCAGCCACGTGGAGAGCCGTGGCCCCTGAGCGAGCCTGCCTCACGTCTTCTATTTTCCCACTGTTGAGCCACTGGCGGGCATCCTGCAACATCTGCTGCTCTTCTTCTTTTCTTGACTGCTCCAGATCAACTCCTACACATGCCAGACACCAGACAGTCAACATCAGTAGCGTTTCACTTAACCTGACAGAATACTTTCCTTAGATTAAAAACAAATCATAAATATAACCATAAATAAGTTTAGTTATCCAGGTGGGCATTGTCAAATTCAGAAGACCAATTGCATCTATATATTCATTAGTAGTCTTAAAAGACTTAAATCATCAGGCTAAATATTATATGATACACATTTAAAGAAACAGAGCTAAAATAGCTTATAATAGAACATAAAATCAAATTATTATTTTTACTTCATAACATTTTTACAAATCTATTACCTGTATGTGGTTTTAGCTTCTCAAAAATGCCTTAGGGAAACATAATAGGTATTACAGTCTTATTTTGCCAGATAATAAGATAAACACAGAAACCTCAGGTGAGCTGGTTCTGGCGGTACAGGGCTAAGATCCCAACTATCTGGGAGGCTGAGACAAGAGGACTGCATTTTTGGCTGAAGGAATAGCTCAGCAGTCAAAGTGCTTGCCTAGCAAGTGCTAAGTACCTCAGTTAAATTCCCCAACACCACATAAGTTGGGCATGGTGGTGCATTCCTATAATCCCAGCACTCAGGAAGCTGAGGCAAGAGGAATGCCTTGAGTTCAAGGCCAGCTTGGGCTACACAGTGAATTCAGAACCAACCTGGAATACAGCGAGACCCTTTTTCAGGAAAAAAAGAAAGGAGGATTGCATATTGAGCCCTGCCTAGGCACCTTAGCAAGTGAGTGAGACTCTGCCTCAAAATAAAAATACAAAAAGGGCTGTAGATGTAGCTCAGTGGGAAGGTCGTGGGTTCAATACCCAACACAAAAAAGGAGGAGAGGGACTAGGTGCCTTGGCTCAATGCAACGAAACATATCAGTGACAGAAATGCCACTAGAACTCTGATATCCTTGGTCCCTATCTGTTTTTTTTTCCAGTTATTATGTCATAAGACTGATTTTTTTTTTAAAAAGTTGGTTTCTAGTACAATATACTTTGAAAAACAATCTACTTCTGAAGCTGTTTCCACAGGTAGGTAAATATAATATCAGGAAGCCATATACAATGAGTAGGTGATCTACAATTTAAAAACCAGTCTGCTTTCAAGGAGATAAGATTTTGCTTCCCTGAAAAGCATGATGGAAGCCAGATGTGACTCAAGCCTGTATTACCCAGCCACTCAAGAAGCTGAGGTAGTAGGACCACAGGTTTAAAGCCAGCCTGGGCAACTAGAGAATCTGCCTGAAAATGAAGTGTATAAAAGGGCTGAGGATGTAGCTCAGTGGCAGAGCACTTGCCTAGCATGTGCAATGCCCTGGGCAATATCCCCAGCACCAGAAAACATACAAATAAACAAAACAAAAACCCAAACTCTTGGAATTCCTCCCTTTAGCCAACAACTCTCCCACATCTATACCAGGGAAGAAGGGCTTGAAATCGGGCATTCCCCATGATAAAAAATAATGAAATTTCTCAAGTACAAATGTCCCCTTCAAAGAGGTTTACACTCACTGGGAGTTTTCATCTGCGCTTGGTCTGCTGCTCCCTTTCAGCTCTTAAATGGGAATCTGAAAACTGCCTAACAATTATCAGTCTGATCTGAGGAGTGGATGGGGTGAAGAGGAAACCTATTTAGAACAGAGCAGAAGTCCACACACTAAGAGGTGACAGTGTTGCAGTCAGGCACACACAGCAATGCCTGTTCCAATGAAGCATGCTCTTTAACTGAAGAGTCAACAATCAAGCCAGAAAAGTAAGTTCTCTTAAAAAAAAAGTAAATTCTCAAACCAAACCATTTTTTTAAAACATTTATTTTCAAAAATGTTATTTGTAAATTGCAAAACATATCCTTCTGAGATGAGACTAAAATGGGAAGTTAAACCAAGCACAAAATTCTCTTAACAGCACACACACACACACACACACACACAATGTATAGAAGGCAAAAAGAACAGCAGTTGTTGATTTAGATACATTAAGGTAAACTCAGCACACGTGCATGTGCATCTGTGTGTGTGTAAAAATACTGGGAATCAAGCCCAGGATCTTCACAATGATCTATTTGTGATTTTGAGACAGGGTCTCACTAAGTTGCTAATCTGTCAGATAGGGCTTGAACTTGTGATCCTCCTCCCTCAGCCTCCCAGACTACTTTCTACAAAGAGGCAAATATTGAATATTTTTAGATTTGCAGGACATCTATTCTATCAGAACTACTCAACTCTGCTGTTATAACACAAAAGCAACATTGAGTAATGTGTAAACAAATTGGCACGGCCGGATTTGGTCCTCACTGTGCCAAGCATCATAGCAAGAAGAGCCAACAGAGCTCAATCCTTTGAGATAAACTACAGGTTATGGGTAAATATATTCAGCAGGTCCCCTCCTTTCCACCTATCACTGCAACTCGTGTCCAGATTTTTGCAATAGTTTCAGTAGCATTCCTAAGACCTATTCTGCTTGCTCTGAGTCTACATTATTCAATGTAGTTTAAGAACAACTCAAGACACCTACAGAAGAATTATACCCTCTTCCTCGAAACGAATGCTTCTGAAACTACAAAGTGAAACAAGTATTTTTAGAATATACTCCTCAAAGTTATGTTTCTCACCAGAAGTTTTCATGGGATGGTTCAAGATCACTTCAGAGGTTTACAATAGATATCAGTTCCACTTTTAGTTGTCAAGAAAAAAGATGCAGTCACAAAATGAATCTGGTCACATTGTACCTCATGCTTTTTGGACTCTGTGATGCATATAAATCTGAAGTATACACACAACAGACCTGCTGACATTGCTCACTCGTGATTGTAGAATGGGCATGCAACTTCAAAATGGCAGGGACATTTTGATGCCTGCTTCATGTGTGAGTTAAGAGAAAATGTGCTGTTGGTAATGGATTAATGCCATGCAGGCAGATTGGATCCTTTCCTGTCCTATAATCATTAGAAATTCTAACAACAAATAGACTACGTTCTCTAAGGATCTCCCCCGGCCCTGCCAATTCCCAAAGTTACCTTGCTTCTTCACATGCTCCAGAAGAAGGTCCTTCACGGCTGGCTCTTCTGCAAGGTCAGAGGGGACCTCACCTTCGCTGTTCACTATACCCACACTGGCTCCATGGTTAATTAAATACCTGTGCAACAAGACTTGGGATAAATACCATCTCTCAATTTAATATCAATTTATAGCTATGCATCTGGAGGTATATGTAAAACAAGTTCTATTTGGAGGCTTTAAATATGGTCCTAATAAAGTATTTCACTAATTTCTAACCCCTTTAGCTTTCAATGATTAGGACAAGAGGTTTCTCTATTTCCTGACAAAAGCATTGTCAATAACAGGATTTCTTTCATATACATATTTCTAACTCATACTCTCACTTCCAAAGGACAGAAAAATACTTCCTAAATACCATTTTTATAAAGGACTGAGGCATGCAGCTTTTAAAACTCATTCACCATCCCTGAGGCCTAAACACTAGTTCCCTAAAGTACTTAGAATATTAGGAATAAAAACAAGCCCTCAGAGACTATGAATATTCTCATGAAAATGTCTCAGGGCCATATTGGAGAGGGGTTCGTTTTGTTTTGTTTTCTTGCCCTGTGCAAAAGATGGAACTGAGTGCCTTCACATTGAGCTATATACCCAGCACATTTTCGTTGATTTTGAGACAGGGTCTGGTCAAGTTGCTAGGCTGCCCGGGCTAGGTTCAAACTTGCAATCCTGCTTCCACCTCCTAGATTATAGGTATTACAGGGCTGTGCCATGCTGGGCCCTGCTGAAGTTTATTAAGCAGTATTCTTGTTAGTTCTCAACTGAGATGACAGCATTTTAAAAGTCAAGCTGCTAGGATAAAGGTAAAGATGCCTTTAAAATAATTTTTTTGCTCACATGGATATTTAAAAAGAAAGCACTGCAGAAAGTAACCAGTAAGTAGGAGGTATAAAGACATAAAGAATATTTTAGTAAAAGAAAGATGAAAGGAAGAGAATATTTTGGATTAAAAAAAAGATTTTTGTATGGTAAGATGTGTCCTACTTAAATGAAAAAAGAAAAACTCTAAAGGAGAGTAGACGAAAGGGAGGTTGCTGGGCTATCTTTCTGGGACTCGTGAGGGTAGGCGGTTGCTAGGGCCAGTTGAGACCTAACAGCTCTGGATGTGAAAATAAAATAAGCTATGCATCAAAATTTGCAATCCTCCTAAATTATGACTCCACAAAATTCCCCCTTTATCAACCTATCTATATGAAATCTTCTGCACTGTTAGAGGAAACTAAATCACTGAAGAAGAAATATTAAAATGTGAAGTAGAACTTTAACACTTGATCCTGTTGAAGGGATAAGATGACAATGTCAATACTTTACATGGATACTTTCTTATTTTCAAAGCACTATCAAAAATTGTATCACAAGTCTCAGGCAAGGTTATGAAGTAAGCAATACACACTTTGTGAAACTGAGACTCATATGTAGTAATTTCTCAACATCATGTTGCACAGGTGGTAGTCAGTCTTTTGAATTCAAGTCTAGTGCATCTTTTCTCTAGATCAAGCTATTTCTGGGTCAGGGAGAGCCTCAATAATGTTGGGAACTCTATGAAATACTCAGAGGTATTTAAATGGGGGAGGAAAAACTATGCAAATTACACTTTAATCCTTTCAACAGTCCATTTATGGGTCCACTACTATATTTTAGGCACCATACAAGAATTTTTAAAAATAAAGCACTGGCAGAGGAGAATCAATAAAAATTAGATTAAGATTATGATTTTACTTCCTCCGTATCTAAGAACCTCAGTAAATGCCTGTTAATTTAGAGTTCAATCTCATAGGAAAAAGCTCAAAGGCATTCACAATTCATCTAATTTCCAACTATATTCTTCTTTTCCTCACTGTCTTAAAGGAAGTTGACCTTTTTCAATTTCAGAGTTAACGTTCACTATCCATCATCTCAAATATATAAGTACTACCACTACTCTGTCCACCCACTGCCTTTTCATTTCCCCATATTCAGTAACTCCTTTCATCTAGTTCCTTACCCTGGGATAGAAAAAATATTCAACTCTACCTCCCTGGAAACCAAAGCACAAATAATGCAAATAGTAAGCATACAATAAATATTTGTCGGGTTGAACTGAATCCTTACCACCCCAGCTACATCCCACTCTTACCCAGATCTCCTAGGCTCAAGCTTTTTCCTCCAACTGGAGAGAACATTATCCCTTCTCCTTTCCCTTGTAGACATCTTTCACATCTTTCAAATTTAAATTAAGTCTTTTTAATTTAAAATACTTTTGTCTTTAAGAAATCTTTGCCTATTCTTACCAACTGAGTTCTGTCTCTCTCCTTCCACTAATTTCCACACCCATACACCCATCCCTCCCCTCAATACTAACTCCAGACCTCTGTCATGACATACATTTTTACCTTTATACAACCAAAATATCACTGAAAGTTGTATGACAGCAATAACTATCTTCTTCACTATTATCACCACTAGAGAACTTGCCTCTTTCCCTTTTTAGTTTTTTAACTGCTTATTATAGTTTGGATCTGGAATGTCCCCCCAAAAGCTGAGTTACTGGGCATGTGATTGGCTCATAAAGATTAACTGGACAAAACTGATTTCATGAGCTGATAGGAGGTGGGACTTGGATGGAGGGATGGGCCTCTAGAGTCATAACAGAGAAAGGTATTTATTCTTGTCCTGGCTTTTTCTTTTTCCTAGCTGTGATGAGATAAGCAGCTGTTCTCAACCAGGCCCCTCTCCTAAAAGCCATTCAGCCCTGAGATCTCCTGAAACTGTGAGCTAGAAGAAACCTTCCCTCTCTTTAGTTATGGATGTTGACTAAGACACTTTAAGTGAAATGTCTTGACGACTGTGCTCTAATGTCTGTCCATCCCTACAGGATCGGACACAATGTCACTTTATTATACAGGCCTCTTTTTCCTTTTTTGATATATTCTAAGGCTTATGATCAAAAAGTCTGGTTTCCACAAATTTTTTAAAATTTTTCTCCAGTTTAAGAAAAAAGATTTAAAAACCTCTTTAGTTTTACACTCCTATTTTAAAAAGAGTAAAAGTCAACCTAAGAGGTAATATCTACTGTACCCTGAGAATCCTCAGTTGTCTAGAGGCCCAGAATAAATCAGTAACTCAGTATGTACACCCTTTGAAAACAAAGCCTTCCTATCCTCACTAATGCACCACTCATAAAAGGTCTTTCTGCTACTGCATAAAGGAAAAAGGAAATAAAAATTGTTAAGGAAATTTCAGAATAAATTAGCATCTCAATAAACTATAATGCCAAACTAAACGTTATACCCTTGAGTCAATCTGCTGCTTCTAAGTTAAATTTTACTTACTATAAACGTGGAAGAACATCAGATAACTAGTGTTAAGCCTGAACTGAAATTAAAAATAAGGAAAAAAAGTAACTTTAAGCCTCTCTTTTCTGACACACTATACTAAGTACAAATATGAATCATTGTGGAACACAGAATACACTTGGATTTTTTCCTGGAAAGCCAATTTACCTTTTATTCATTTCTACTTCCATGAAAGTTAACAGTTCCTAATGATCCTGGAAATAAGAGTGCAAAGTGTAAGATCTTTACAGTATAAAAATAAGTGACAAGATGATCATGAACTGATCTTGTATTATCTAAAACATTCTTCACTGGCCCTAAGGTAAAGTGAACAAGTTGAATAATACAAACAACCCAGTTCCCCGCTGCATACTGCTGTGTACAGTAAACTGTCTATCTTCCCATATGCCAATAAGACTTACTGCCTTAGTTACTTTGTCACTGTGGCTCAATACCTAACATCTACAACTTTAGGGAGCAAAGATTTACTCTAGCTTACAGTTTCAAAAAGTCACAGTCCATTCACAGGTGGGCAGCTGGAAAATGGTGGAATCACATGGTAGGGCCACAACTAGCGCCGGAGGTGCTCCAGAGACAGAGATCTTCATGGCAGCATGGCAGAAGGAACACCAATCTGGGAGGAAGGATGGCACCAGCACACGACCCCCCAGGTCAAGCCCCAAGCCCCCACCCCTTCCAGCCAGCCAGGCCCCACCTCCCAACACTACACAGTATCCACAAGTACATGAAGCTTTTGGGGGACACTCCAGATCCAAACCACGACAGGAACATAATGAAGATAAAAGGAAGCCAACACCACTACCACCCGCCACCTCTGTAATGGACTCTGGTCTATGTCATTTCACTCATATCAGACTCTTGCATGGCTAATGTTATGGTTAGGATCTGTGGTGTCTCCCAAAAGACTCACATATTTGGATGTCAATTACCTGTGCATACAGTATGCTATTGGGAGGTGGGGAATTGTGGTTTGGATTTGGAATGTCCCCCAAAAGCATTTCGATGTGATAAATTATCTATGGAAACATGTTCTGTTAGGAGATGGGGGCCTGATCCGGAGGGTGGATTATGGGTGTACAGTGAATTACAGACATGTGTTGGGGTCTTAAACCTGGAAGGGGCAGACACTGAGGCTAGATCCAGAAGCAGTTCACTGGGACAGGATCTAAAAGGATTTATGCTGCTTCCTGCCTTCCTTTGGGGACTCCACTTGGCTTCCACTTTGTAATGCCAGGCGGGGATGCTGCCACCTCCAACTCTGCTACATGCTTCCACTGTTGCCAGCCACCCATGAATGGACTGTGACCTTCCGAAACTGAGAGCTAAAATAAACTTTCCCTCCTCTAAAATTGGGGTGGACTTCCTGAAAGGGTAACAAGCTCCACCCTTCCTCCCAGACATGGTTTCCCACATGCCATGCCATGAGTTCCCCCCAGCTCACCTCCACCATGTGCTTCCACCATCACCAGCTGTGAGCTAATACAAATCTTCTGAAATTATAAGCTAAAACAAATCTGTCCTCTCTTAAATGGTGGATGTTGATTATTTTGTCATAGCAAAAAATAAGACAGTCAATTTGTAATACTTTGAATAAGGAAATAGTAACTGGTAGATTTACTAATTCAAGGTAACAGTAATTTGAGCAAGAAACTGCTGCTGCTTAAGGTTTCTCTGGCCCTGATTCTTTTTGTTTAACTTCTCTGAGCATCTGTAGCTCAAAAGAAAACCCAAAGACTCAAGAAACCTGGGCAAATCACATTCTGTGGGAAGTCATTCTCAGACTCTACACGGCTGTCAACATAATTCTCCCAACTGTTTGCTTAAAAGCAATGTAATGAAGCTCTAATAATATTATTTTTTAAAGGGCCTTAAAAGAAGCAATTCAGCTTTCAAAGGTCCTTAGACTACCACGATTTTTTTTAGGGAATGTACCATATCAACCTAAATTTACCTTTGTCTAGAATATATTTATTTCATTTTAAAGATGTTTCAATTGCCAAAGTCTCTTTCCTATTTCAAAATAAGCTCCCTGAGCATTTCTTCATATGTCAGATATGTACATACACTTCTTATATTGGAGGCAATAAGTGGTCAGAATTCTTTTGCCCAAGGGAGGGGCAAGTAGTTGTCATGAAGGTTAGTTGCTACCACACTCATTTAGCCAAGGTGAATGAATATAATCCAACCTACCCTTCCTTGGTTCAAAATGTTGAGGCACTTTCTTCTGTGACTGACTACATGAGGGCTGTGACTAGCACGACAAGCATTTTCTACTTTCATTTGCACTAAGCATCGATTAAAAAAAAAAAAAACAGGTTTATAAAGAAGTTTAGGATAAAAATCTCTAGGCCTTCCTACAAATGTGATCTGTGACAGCTGATCCGAAGTGGATCCAGGACCATGCACTAGACAAACTTAATTCTGAACATCCCAGCAAATACAAACTAGATGAAAACAGAAACTAAAAAAGAGTTACAACTAGGAAACTGCAGGTTTAGCAATATAAAACACATTTGTTCAGTCTTAAAAATAGCAATTTCTGGCTTTTGTGATTTGTAAGAAAGAGTATAACTACTTGTGAAATTTAAATTCTTATGAGCAGAAGAGAAATGAAGGCTATTCCTACCAAATCAACTCAGAAACTTACTCGGCTATGTTGAGATAGCCACAGGAAACTGCTGCATGTAGGGGTGTCCAGCCCTCATTGTCTTGCTGGTTTACGTTGGCTCTGTTCTCCACCAAAAACTTCACCATATCCAAATTTTCATCAATACAAGCCTGAAAAGAAAAGTCCATTTATTCATTCAACAACCAATGATTGAATTCTACTATGTGGCAGACAGCACTTTCAACATTGACAATGCCCAGAAGTTCTAGCAATAATTTTTACTTTTTCTATACTATGTGTCCAGAGCACAATTTCTAGGTTCAGATGTATTAGGCTATTATTTATAGTACATTATTTATAGTACTAAGAGTAGTAGCACAATTGTGAAAGCAATTTCTAAAGTGCTATAACTCTTTCAGCATTATATTTTTTAAAGAGCATGCTAGGAATCTGATAAACATTGATTTGCTTATATATTTTAAAGAAAAATAAACACACAAGGTCGGATGCAATATTCTGAGAAGTAAACTGTAGATCAAATACCTAGGATTTGGAAATAAAAAATTCATGTCACTGCAATTAAAAACGAAAAATGTGAAGTCTCAAAAGATACTACTGAAATCCAGAGGATTACAAATTATTTTGAAAAAACTATATTCCAACAAACTCACAAACTCAGAAGAAATGGATAAATTCTTTGACTCCTATGATATACCAAAATTGAGCCAAGAAGAAATTGAGCCAACAAGATTTAAAACCCTGAACAGAGCAATAACCAAAAATGAAATTGAGGCAGTAATAAAGGATCTATCAACAAAGAAAAGCCCAAGACTTGGTAGATTCTTTTAGGGAAGAGTAGTGCCAATGTTCCTTAAACTCTTCCATGCCCAGCTCCTTCTTACAAGCAGGTATCATCTTGATACCTAAACTGAATAAAGATCCAACAAAGAAAGAAAACTATAGGCCAATTTCCTTAATGAATATACACACACAAAAATCCTCCATAAGATACTTGGAAACAGAATACAACACGTTAGTAAAAAAAGATCACATACCACAACCAAGTTACCTTAATCCCAGGGACACAAGGCTGGTTCGGCATACATAAATCAATTAATGTAATCAACTACATTAATAAAATCCACATTATCATCTCAATAGATGCAGAAAAAGCCTTTGGCAAAGTATGGTACCCTTACTGATCAAAACTCTGATGAAAATAATTTTAAAAGGATCTTACATCAAGCTAATAAAAACAATTTATGACAACCCATCATCCTAAATGGGAAAAAACTAAAAGCATTTTGTTATGCCCAGATCGCAAAGACCCCAAAGAGACCACCAAGAGACTGAGGCACTTATGCAAGAGCAAGGAGCCTTTATTTGGGCTAAGCTCAGGTTCTCAGACTTCACCAACACAGAATGGATCCACGCTGAGATCCTCGGGCCGTTGTGAAGCAGGGTTTTGATGGGGTAGGGGAAGGGATGGTTACAGCAAGCACGACGCAGGTGCACCACACAATCACAAGTACCAATTACAATCACAAAGCAATCATGGTAACAAAACTGACCATTCGGAATCCGTGAGGTATTCGTTACATCTGGCGGGACCTAATCATGATTTTTGAGAATCAGGTGAGTTTACAAGGGATATAAACTGAAACTCAGTCCTATTAACTTTTCTAAGGGCCTGAAGCCTGTAGTTTGTTTAGCCTGGGTCTTTCACCACCACCACCACCCTCCCTTGACTTGTACTGGAGACCCAATCATCGGTCAATACACTCATAACTGTCTCAAGTCAAGAGATTTAAGGGCTGATACTGGGTCTTAAGGACCACTAATTGGACCAAGATAACATGTTCCCTGACAAAGGCAGCTTATGATTTTGCATTACTACACATATCATATACAGTGACCAATCATAACCCAATGTGACTCTCACAAAATATGTGATTCTCTGGAAGATGTCACTCTCAGCAGGCTGGCATGGAGGCAAGGGAGGAGGTAGAGGTTAAGCCTCCGTGCTTATCACAATATTCCAGAGCCATCTCATAAGTGCACCAGCAAGGCTCTAAGGTAAGGCAGGCAGTTCTCACAAGATGAACTCACACCAAACTGACTTAAACTCTTAACTCACATAGCAAACACATAACCTGAACAGCATAATCACCACAAAATGGAGTTACTTTACAATACTGGCAGTCTGAGATATATCATTTCCAAGCTTGGTTACAAAAATTACAAAATTACAAAAGCATACCTAAAGTTGGATTTTTAGTACACTGTCACATTTTCCCTTCTCTTAGGTAAATATTTAAATTTTTGAATTTTTATCATTGTCTATATTTAATTTTGAAGTACAATAGTCAAGTTAGTAATTATGCCTAACATAGCGTAACTGTACTGTGTATAAACAGAAACACAAATTTTCCCTTAGTAGTTTTTTTTGTGAATTTTTTTATAATGTATTAAAGTATAGTAGCAAAACCTTTAGTTTAAAAGAGGCCAGATCTGTTTAGGTGCCTGGCCAGAGAGTTCTGGGCTATGTTAAAACTGTTGATTTAGAGTCCAGGGTGTTAACTACTACATATAATTTGTTTTAAATCTTAGGGAGATGACATGGTTCAGTATCACTGATTATTTTAACCCTGTTTACCTACTTTTATTTTAACCTTTAACCCTATATTTGTTAAATAGATTCTTTTACATTAGTTTTTATGAATCTGTCTATAAGACTTTTTACTCAGACAGCAGCCCCTGCAGGCCAATAAAAACTGACACACAAGTATCTAACTTTGATTTAGTTAAAAATCTGAAAGAGGCCATAAAATTTTTTTGACCAATTATAGTGGCATGTAGCCACTATAAGAAATTTATGAGTGGAGACCAATCTACTTTATCCATAACTTAAAGGCACAGTAAAATACAGTCACAGGAATACCTAAAATTCCTCTTTTAACTGGGTTGACCATGGTCCTGAACAAGAATTTAGGATAGAGAACCAATCTCTGGTGTCAATCATAAAATTTATCAGTTGGCTCCCTATAAAGAAGACGATTTAATCCTCTCATTCTTGTAGGGTCATGACCAAGGCTCTTGTCTTTAAAACCAAGGTAGCAATCTTAATGAAAGTATCTAGAGACCATTTTGGGTTATAAAATCAGCTTTAGTAAAATGAGTGACTTATATTTTGTAGCTGGGTAAGGTGCTGTCCTAAGCTAAGTAGCTCAGTACGTAGGGTCAGTTGTTTGGTTCCCCACCCTTAAATTGGCTGTTGTAGTCCAATCTTAGCTATTACCCTTTGAGGATTTTAGATCAACTGTAGTATGCCTTTTCAGTATCTTATCTATAAACATGCTCACCTTTTGTCAATTTTTCTCTCCTTTCTCTATACACCTATTCACTTGCTTGTTCCTTCTCTCCTTTTCTTTCATAACATTTATTCATCTACCTATCTCTATTTTCCAGCATTACACTTTTTCTTTAACATATTTATCTACTTGCTTATTCCTTCTGTAACGTACATTTTATCCCCAGGTAAATCCTTTCCTCAAGGCAAACAAAACTTAAACACATAGGGTTTCTAACCAACCTTTAAAAAAAACAGGTCTAGTTGCAAAATAGTATCACAATTAAGTGAGCCTGCAGATGGTCGGGCTCCATCATCAGGCAACTCACAATGGGGCCACACTTGGGTACAGCAAAGGATTAATTTTTATCATTTAAATTTTCTAGGCTTTTTTAGGATGAACCAACAAAATGATACAAATGTCATCACACAATCATAATATTAACAAGGTAGTAAGGTAAAGGTTGGCTCTAAAGTTACCTCATAAAGCACTGGAATTTCTAATTTTAGCCATTATTTTAAATTATTATTTTAGATATAGAATCACCTGGTAGTCATCACTGTTGACACTAGGTTAAAAACACTTTAAGTTTTGACTGTTTTACCAACAAAGGGGACAGGAAGCAACAGTTTGTAAACTTCAGGTCATAAGAGAAAGAAAGGTCATATAAGCAGTGAAACCAGAATAAATGTCAATCTGTGACTACAATTACACATTTTATACTATCCAAAATTCTAGTCTTTGAGTTATAAATTGAAACTCAATAAATAACCCATATAAGTATAAAATGAAATTCTCACCAAAATTAAAATAAAACTTATTAGCTTCACATATACATCTGTACCATTTCCTCAGTCACAAATTCGTCAGTCACAAACAGAAGACACAACACAAATAAAAAGAGCACGCAAACAGAGACAATTAGTACTAATCCAATGGAGGCACACCCGAAAGTGAGACAACCTACAGGAGCGACCCGCTATGCCTCAGGGGGACTTGAACCCCCACCAGATGAGCCCGAGACCTCTCTCAGGACCCATGGCCTGGGGTCCTCTATTGCGTCCGTCAGGACCACCGAGGCAAATATGGGGGACTTGAACCCCTACAGATTGGGTCCAATACAGGAACGAAACAGACAATATATAGGAATGGGACAGGCCAAACAGTACAAAAGCATAACATTTAAGCAAAACAAAAGCAGGACCCTTACACAAGACACTTACCCCGTCGGTTGCTGGCCCATGCGTCGGAGGTCCTGGAAGTCTTGGGGTTCCCAGCCCATGCACCAAATCACAAAGACCTCAAAGAGACCACCAGGAGGCAGAGGCTTGTACTCAAGAGCAAGAAGCCTTTACTCAGGCTTAAGCTGGGGCTTAAACTCCGGCGGGCCTAAGCTCGGGTTCTCAGACTTCACCAACACAGTGAATCCACGCCGAGAGCCTTGACGCACTGCAAAGCAGGGCTTTTATGGGATACAGGAAAGGGTGGTTGCACCAAGCACAACGCAAGTGTAGCACGTGATCACAAGTACCAATCACAATCGCAAGGCAATCATGGTAACAAAACGGACCAATCGGAATCCATGGGGTATTCGTTACATCTGGCGGGACCTAATCATTTTTGAGAATCAGGTGCGTTTACAAGGTCCACGTGGGGTATAAACTGAAACTCAGACCTATTAACTTTTCTAAGGGCCTGAAGTCTGTAGTTTGTTTAGCCTGTGTCTTTCACATTTCCCTTCAAATCAGGAACAAAACAAATGTGTCCACTCTCACCACTTTTATACAATATAGTACTTGAAACCTTAGCCAGAGCAATCTGGCAAGAGAATATAATATAGGGAATCATGCATAGGAAAGGAAGAAGTCTAAGTATTCTTATTTGCAGATGACAAGATACTTTACATGAAGAACCCCAAAAACTCCAAAGAAGATTCTTGGAAGTAATAAACTCAACCAAGTTGCAGGATGTAAAATCAATACACCAAAATCAGTAACATTCCTCTACAGCAACATTTAAAACAGAAAGAGATAAGAAAAACAATTCCATTCAGTTACCTCAAAGAATATTAAATATCTAGGAACCAACCTAACAAAGTGAAGGACTTCCAGACTGAAAACTACACTATTCTGAAAAGACAAATTGAAGAGAATTTTAGAAAATGGAAAGGCACTACCTATTCCTGGATAGGCAGAACCAACACTGTCAAAATGGCCATAATACCTAAGCCAATATACAAATTCAATACAATCCCAATCAAAATACTAATAACATTTTTCCCAAAACTGGAAAAAATGATCCAAAAATGATCCACAAGAGGCCCAAAATAGCCAAAATAATACTAAGCAACAAAACAAAAGCAGGAGGCATCACAATACCAGACACCAAATTATATTACACAGCAACAGTGATAAAAACAAAATAGTACTGGCACAAAGACAGACAGGTGGGTCAATGAAATAGAATTGAGGATGCAGAAACAACCCTCTCTACATGCCTCAGCCACCTGACCTTTGACAAAGGGGCCAAAACATATGTGGAGCAAAAATGGCCTCTTTAACAAATGATACTGTGAAAACTGGCTAAACACATTCAGAAGAATGAAAGTAGATCCACAACTTCACCATTCACCAAAATCAAATCAAACCAGATCAAAGACTTAGACATTAAAATGGAAACATTGAACTTATTGGAAGAAAAAAAAATAGGAAAACCCTTGAAAACATAGGTGTAGGCAAGGACTTTCTCAATAAAACACCCAAAGAACACGAGATAACACCAAGAATCAACAAATAAGATTAGATTTAAAATATTCTGCAAAGGAAAGAAAACAATCAACAGAGTGAAGAAGGCACCCACACAACGGGAAAAAAAAATAATCTGTCAGCTACTCCTCAGGCAGAAGACCATTATCAAGAATATACGAAGAACTGAAAAAAGTCAGACTCTCCAAAATAAAGAAGCCAATCAAAAAATGGGAATCTGATATGAATAAACAGCTCTCAGAAGAAGTTCAAATGGTCAATAAATGCATGAAAAAATGTTTGAGATCTTTAGCCATCAGAGGAATGCAAATCAAAAAAACAAACAAAAAAAAAAACACTGAGGCTCCATCAAGAATGACAGGCGTTAAGATTGAAAAAAAGGCACAAACAAACAATAAGAAAACAAATGCTAGCAAGGCTGTGGGGAAAAAGAAACCCTCTCACATTGCTGCTGGTACTATGAATTGATAGAACCACTATGGAAATTCCAGTAATACGGACAGTCCTCAAAAACTGAAAGTTGTGGCGTCTTCGACCAGCAAAGATGCCACACGGACTCTCTCAATCGTGGAATGTTGACTGACTCGACGACTCCACTCGACTCGACTCTACTTGGCTGGACATGACTCAACCTCTTTATTCCGCAAAGCCCAAGCTTAAATACCCTCCCATACCCATATTAACGTAAAAGCAATCTAATAGGCTGCACATTAGCGTACAAGCAATCTAATAGGCTAACATTAGCATACAAGCAATCTAATAGGCTAACAAACTCTCCAGACCCATCACCCCACCTTGGGACTTCCTCTTTAGAACAGTCCCGTGTTTCAACACCTGATCCAAATTTCAAGCACAACAACACCTGACTTAAATTCCAGACAATAAATGCTTCTTCGTGGAAAGGAACGTGGCCAAGGTCTGCAATGCTGAGGCTCTCGGGCCCTGAGGGCCCCAACAAAAGTCATCATACAAGAGTGATACATGCAATAACCATGTTTACTGCAGCACAATTTATAATAGCCAAACCTTGGAATAAAAGTCAATATGCCTAACCACAGATGAATGGATAAAGAAGATGTGGTATTTGGGCTGGAGGAATGGCACAGTGGTTAAAGTGCTTGCCTACCAAGAGCAAAGGCCCTGACTTTGATTCCCCTCCAGCACCACTTAAAGCTGGGTGTGGTGGAACACAGCTGTAATCCTAGTATTTGGGAGGGTGAAGATAGAGGATTGCCATGAGTACAAGCCTAGCCTGGACTACATAGTGATTTCAGGCCCAGTCTTGGCTACAGAGTGAGACCCTGTCTCAAAAAAAAGATGTGGTATATATACATAATGGAGTACTATTCTGCCATAAAGAAGGACAAATTTGAGTCATCTGAAGGAAAATGGATGAACCTTGGGACCATTATGTTCCACAAAATGAATCAGATGCAGAAAGTTGAATAAGGTATGGTTTCTCTAATAGGAAAAAAGACATATGGAAGAAAGAAGATGGACTTCATAAAGAGGGAAAGAGTGGGGGGGGGCACTGGAGGGGATAGTAAAGGGAAAAGGATGCACTATATAAATTTAAAAAATAAAAACTGTAAGATTTCAAGCCTGGCCTAGTGGCACAGGCCTATAATCCCAGCACTCTGGGAACATGAAGCAGGAAGATCCAGCTTGGGCAATCTAGTGAGACCTTGTCTCAAAATTTAAACTAAAAAATGAGCTACAGATAAAGCTAAGTGCAAAGGCCCTGGTTGGACTCCCAATGTCAAAACAAACAAAAACCTTCTAGGATTTCTCACCTGCTTTGATGAGAAATAACAGGAAGATCATCTCAAATGGAAGAAATGTATTTTCTGAAAAGCTTCAAACAATATGGGAAAATATGTATGCCCATTTGATAGTAGCAATTAGGGGACAGCACAGAAGCTTTTTGAATAAAGACCGCATGTCTAAAAAAGTCACAAATACCAGTGACATCTACAAAAACCAGAAGGCTCTCCTGACATAGCTAAAGACATTAAAATGAAGCCATAAAACTCACGCTGACAAAAATAATCATTATTCAGGCTTAGACGATTCCAAAACAGGTGACATAACTCAGAACCTAAAACAAATGGGACTACTTTTTAAAAACTTGCTGATGAATCCCCTCCTTTAAGTAAACAAGTACTTAAACCAGGTGTGGTGGGGCAGGCCTGTAATTCCAGCACTCAGGAGGCTATGGCAGGAGGATTGCCATGAGTCCACGGCTAGCCTGGGCTACAAAGCGAGATCTCGTCTCAAAAAATAAAACAAAATACAAACTCTAAATACTTAAAATTTCAGTAGAGTAAGAATTCATTAGCCAAATCCAAATGGTTGTCACAAGAATACTAGGAGGTGATTTTCATTTTCTTTGTGTTGATGTTTGTACTAACAATGTAAAAGCAAGGGGGAAGAAAACTGACTGTGCCTTAGCTCCAATCAAGGCCAATGGCAACAACAAAAGCCAACTCTACTTAAGAATGACCAGGATGAAAGAGCAAAATCTGCTTAATCTAAATCCTTGAGTAAAAGTCTTTTTAATATTGTGTGACAAAACAGGGAAGTATTCATAAAGCACTTCTGATGCACCTGGAGCTTGTTACTGCTTCTACAGAAGGGCACGTGTGCATCTACTTGACTTGCAGAATGAATTAATTACTTTTTTCACAGAATATTATGTTTATTCAAAAGAACAGTGGACACTTTATAGTCATTTATACTTGAAACAGACAAGGTGAGCTTTTCATTTAGAAGAAAATAACTAAGATCTGTTGCCAATGATAAAAATCCAACATGCAAGAGAAACTGGAATTTTGGGACCAAAGCCAACACCATGAGCTCTTTTGATGCTCACAATAGGAATAGCAACAAATATAATTTGTTGCTATTCCATAGTGAAGTGTGTTTACATTTGGAAGGCCTGCTTGATTTAATAAACCTATATTTTCCAAATAACCAAATGCATGGTGTTTAGAAAAAAAAAATCAGGCATGGGTAAAAAAACACCCATTCAAAGTACAAGCTAAACTACTGGGTTTTAATGTTCAGAGTTAAGATCATCCCATTCACACAGTTTCAGCTTCCACACTGCTGCCTAACAGTGTCATAGTTTTTTGATAAAATACACACATCCACAATTGTTTAATAGGAAACTAAAGTAGTCTTCCTTAAGTAATTTTTATTAAAATCTGAAATTCATATTAATATGTAATAGGCTATTATTTAAAATTAATTAATATATGTGTACTTTTAAATTTTTCAATAATATGTAATAACCAATATGAACAAAGTTCTGAATAAAATTAGGGTGTTCTGGATGAATTTTTTAGTGTAAATGAATCTGAAAATGAAGTTGTTCGAGAACTACTGTCTTGTATCAAATATACCAAGAGATATTTTATGGTGATGATGAGGAACTGTTTAAAAAGCACAAGATTATTTATTATGGAAAGAATTCAAGTTAGAGTTCTAAAGCAGGAGTCCCAAACCCCTGGAGCCATGGATAGGTATGGGTTTGTGACCTTAAAAGGACCAGGATGCAGGAACAGATGAGTGGTGAGCCAGAGGTGAGCAGTAAGGGAAGCTCCACCTCCTGTCAGCAATCAGCCCAGATTTGATTTGATGAAATTTAACATTTCATCCAACTTGACCTTTTGAAGTTCGATGACCAGGCCAATATTCCTAACTCTCTTTTCAACAATTACGCTTCTAGGATGTATTCTTGGGTTTATAAACTTTTATAAGCCTTCCCTATTTACTGATGTTTTTACTTCTTTACCACATGAAATACTTCATAATTATTCATATATTTAAATTTTTCATAATTATGTTTATCATTAAATTGGTCATATACTGCATTACATCATTCTGCAATTTCATACGGCAAGGTCTAGCCAATTTGTTGCAGAGTTCCTTACTAAAATCTATAAAGACTTTCAAACGAAAAGATGCTGGAGGACATGTTCTAAACAACTTTTTGTTGCTGTAACAGCAACTTATGAAAGAAAGTATTTTACTTTGTCTCATAGTTCTGGAAGCTGAGAAGCCCATGAGTAGACAGCAGCACCTGATTAAGTGCCTTGTAATACTTCAACTTGTGGCAAAAAGTGAAAGGGGAAGGAGGAATGTAAAAAAGAGAAAGAGAAAGAGGCTGCACTCCTAGGCCACCCAAGGGAGAATCCACTGACTGGGAATTTAATCCCAAGACCCCATGACCCAAGCACCTCTCTTTAGGCTTCATCTCTTGACAACAATGCATTGAGGAATTAAGATTTCAACACATAAACTTTTGGTGGACACACTCAGAGCAGTTTACAAAAAAAGTACTGATGTCCAAGAAAAAAAAAAACAGTATTTTAGGGGCTATGCTAAACAGACCCTTTGACCTTAATAATAACTCTTGAATTGTGTGGTTAACCTCGATGGGCTTGAGTGACTTAGGAATCTATTAAAAGCACACTTCTGGGGGTGTGAGTTGTTAATGAGAGTGTGGCCTAGGGAACTACAGCTAATCCCTCATCCCTTCTTCTGGCTCTTACTGAGTATCATGAGCTGTGCAGCTTTCCTCCACCATGCCCTTCTGCCATGTTTCTGCCTTGGAATAAAGTATCTATTGACTACATCCTCTCAAAGAGTGAGCCAAAATCTACCTTTCTCCTCTAAAGTGGATATAACAAGTATTTTGTGCCAGGAACAAGAAAGATGACTAACACAGACATCAAGAAGGTCAAATGTGCCATCTCTACTTGTGTGGCCCTGGACAGCTAGGTCAACTGCTTCTTGCTTAGTTGCAAAATGTCTTTGGCTCTGAAAAAGAACAGTCTAAATACTTAGCTCCAATGGCTATACCACCACCAGGCAGTTTTGGAAGCCAGTGCTTTCAAGATCATTCTTTGCCCTTTGAAGATGTCAGCAGCTAAATTCCAGAGAGCTTAAAATAAGTGCAGCTAGTTCAGGTATCAAACAGGAGAAAGTTTATCTTTCTCCTTCTTTCCCTAAAAATTCCCTTCCTTTTCTTAATCTTCTCTGTTACGACAATTCTTTTTTTCCTTTTCAATCCTTTATACTGTATTTTATGAGAAATGACATTGTGAAGAAGTCTGAAAGAAAACAATATGAGAGGTGACTTAGTAGATCATTAACCTCTTAAGAACCATTTTGGAGAAATTCAAATATTCCAACTATTCCAATCATTCCACGTACTCCCTGTACAAAGTAAAGGACAATACATATATTGTTAAAAGCACCAGCACTGGGGTCAGACAGAATAGGGTTTGATACCAGTTCTGCGAATACATATAATGTTGATAGTGCAAGCAGTTAGTGTAAGAATCAGCATATCCATCTATGGCATTGAGAATACAACCCACCGCAGGGTTTTGTGAACATTAAAGGAGAGAAGCCCTGGAATAATTTCTAACACTGTTGTTTTGTTTTAAGCCAGTAGTTTATCAAACAGCAACTTCCCAAGGGGTGGAAAAAAAAACCCACACACAAGAATTATTTATTACACACATCATAGCCCTTCTCCACCTCTGGTACCTTATGGGAGGAAATTAGTTTCATTAAAAATGTCTTTGAACTATAAAGATTCGGGAGCTTATTTGTAAGTTAAACTTCAGAAAGTTCCCTCTGTCCACTGGATTCCTAAGTTAAGGAGCCATATATGACCAAGATAGTATACACCTTGGTTAAGCTGGGACAGAATGTTCCTCATAAGCCATATAAATCAAGAGTTGTAGGACATGAACTCTCAAGAAAAATCTTGGAAGGTCTCCCTCTCTTCCTTTCTTCCCTGTTTGTTTTGCTTTGTTTTAACTGCAGGGGAAGGGCGATGACTAAAGTATGGATGAGAAACGAACAGGTCCTGAAAACCTTCTCAAGTGAATAATGACTAAATTTAGACGTCCTTCGACCCACTCCATCTGCAGCTGTGCTGCTGACTCACCAATGATTGGAGCTTAGCACATGAGTAGGTTTGTTCATCTCTGAAGCCTCGTCCAGGGCCACAGACTCCAACCCATGCCTCTATCCAGACCTGAACATAAGTCCCCACACAGAGCTCTTTCCTTTTCTTGGGAAGTTTCTGATGGTACCCATGACAACAACACGGAAATTCTTTGCCTTTAACTCAAATTTCTTCTATTATGGCTTAAGCCCACTCCTAGCTTGTATTCCTGAAGACACAAAATACTATCAAAGTAACAATGTGCTCTAAGTTCCCTAAGAGATGAAGACAGGACTTAATCATTGATCCAAAAAAATAAAATTCCCCCAAACTACCAAGGAACAAGTGTAAAGTTTTTCCTAAAATAGGCCTCTCACATTTCTCTGGCAAGGAAGCTTTCTCCAAGTAATACTTACTTTTACCATAAAATGAGGAAAGAGCACTGTGCTCTTTCTACTGTACCTGTTATTGCTCTATCTCCAAGGCAAAAGTACCTAACAGTTGATTAGCACCAGAGTTAAACCTGGGAGCACACAGAAGCCTTATATAAAACAAAGCCTCCTTGGTTCCCAAAATAGCCTGCAACTGTCACCGCCACCAAGTGCTGGCTTTAAAAGCTGACCTTGCTCTTGTGTCTCAGAAAAATGCTAACAGTACCTGCCCCAGCAGCCTGCAAACAATTCTCCCACAAAACCCAACTCAGGTGCCTGGGCAGATGTTACACTAGAAACTGAATTTAGTGCAGCTTAACGCTTACTTGTTTGAAATATTCAGTCCACATTTGCCTTGATTTCAACAAATCATGCACATAAAAGTGTTGTGAGAATATAGCCAAAAAAACCACTATCAATGACCACCGGCACTCCTCAGGAGGGGATGATATTTGCAAGTCATGTGTCTGATGGAGATTAACACCCAGAGTAGACAGGAAACTCCTAGAACTCAATAACAACAAAGCAATCCAATTAAAAAATGGCAAAGGGATTGAAGAGACCTATGCCATGTTTGTAATGATATTGTCAAAAGCACATAAACAGAAGGTCAACATCACTAATCACTAGTGAAATGCAAATTAAGCTACAATGATACACTACCTCACTCCCACTCAAAAAAAAAAAAAAGAAAGAAAAAGAAAAGTGGTAGCAAAGATATGGGAAAAATAAAACCTTGAACACTACTAAAAGTGGTACAGCCTCTATGGAAAACAGGATGGTAGTTCCTAAAAAAAAATCAGAGACATAATTACTATTTCTGCTTTACCCAAAGATACAATTTGAAGCATATATTTAAAAGTATTAAAAGCAGGATCTCAAAGAGATATTTATATACCCATGTTAACAGCTAAATTACTCAGAACAGCTAAAATGTGGAAGCAGCCCAAGAGTCCACTTACAGGTGAGTAGGTACACAAGAAATGGTACACATATACCACAGGGAATGTGGCCTTGATTGACCTTGATTTCAAACTTCTGGCTTCCAGAACTGGAGAGAATAACTTTCTGTTGTTTTACACCACCAAGTCAGTGGAAATTTATTACAGAACCCCAAGAAACAATACAACTGACACAGAATAAGGAGTCAGAATCTACAAGTAGTCCATGTCCTCACTCCTTGCCATTAACTAAAAATACTATCAGTGACTGATCCTTTTTTTGGGTCAGATAAAAAGTATCCAAAAATATTATCACACTTTTTAAAAAGATAACTACATTAAATATAAAAGCTTTTTCTTTAGTTTCTTATTTAAAATCAATATTCAGTTCAAACAGCAAAATGCTGAGAGATCTAACCATGGTTTTTCCATAGATTTTCATGGGATGTCAAACTGATTAAATCCCATTACACGTTTTGTTGAAGGCATCTGGCTGAGGGTGAAACCTGAAATTGGGATAACAGTACTAATTGATGAGTTCTCTGTAAAACCTAACATTCTAAGCTCAAAGTCCCTTGTTCTAACTAGACAGCCCTATAATATGCCACCACCCCCCCAAAAAAATTGTATGAGTCAACTAAAAGTGTTTTTTAAAAATCACTAAGTTTAGAAATCTCCTCTATTCGCAAATCACCATCATGAGAAGGCTTTAGTATATTAGTAGTTAAGACTGAGTGATTCTGTGCTTGAATCAATCCTTCCAAGTACCTGTCTCACCATTCCACTCAAGATATAGAGCAACTACTGCTTAAGTGAGAATCATAATAGCAGTCTGCTCCAACATGACAGGTGACCCAGCAACTGTCAGGCCCTTGTGAGACACTCACAACCCCACTGGCAGAGACAGTTTGGCTCCCAGATGGTGAGAACTATATCTGATTATGTACTCAGTGGTCAGGCAGGCTCTGGACACAGATCTGTGGCCTTTCAACAAAGATAGCCAAGAAAGACAGCAGAAGTAAAGAATTTTCCATGGAGTGTCACTCTGATTTGAGATTTCTGTTCTCAGTAAACTGGCCTATTACCCTTAGACTACAAATGTTACAAGCTGGGACCACAGAATATCTTTCTTCAACTAAGAGCAAGTACCACATTGCCTAAGAGTTAAGAATACTTGTGTTTTAAAAATATGTCCATTCTAACAACAGATTCCAACAATGCCTGCTCTAAATGCTCTGAACCCCTACCTATAAAATTAACATTTCCTTCAGCCTTCTATTAAGATGATTAAGTTGTCATACAGGTAACACCTTGGCAACTTTTGCACTGTACAAGGTTCTGTAGTCTGATGTCATTCTTCTCATCAAGATTTAAAGGTTGAGGAGAAAAAGGATGATAAAAGGCTCCTGAAGGCAGCTTCTTAGATATCTTAAAGCAAATCATTCATCATCAAACAGAAGACTTATAGCTCCAACCTCCAAATGTCTACTTTGTTATTTGCTGACAACCCAAATTTTGAAGAAGAGATGCCTGTAAGTGTGGTAAAAATCCCCATACGACTTTGTCTCAGACCAAAAAAAATATAGCTCAGTAATTATGACACATTTTAAGAAAGAAAGTCCTGCTGAAGTTACCGTCTCATAAATTCTGCATATAAGGCTGAATACCAGGCAACAAAATGATTTCCAGCAAAATGACCAGAAGTTTCCTGGAAAAGTATCTACTATAAAAAGCTATACAGGAAGGAAAGAATATAGTAGTGGCATAATGGGCATTAGAACTTTTTCATTTTAAAGGTAGATGAACCTAGTCCCTAAAAGTTAAATAACTTATTCAAAGTCATACATTCAGTTGCAGAACCCCCGAATGCTTCCTATGTACCAATATAGAGGTGTCCAAAATAGCATTCACGGGCCAGAGTCGAGACACCACTTGGCTATGGAACATTTTTAATATCTGATATCATCTCCTTAAAAATAACTTTACTTTATAGACTATAGACAGTAATTTGATAATGACCTAGCCCTCCATTAGCCCTTCACATTCTTCAAATGAAGAATATGGCCAATTGGTAGATTTGAGTTAGTCACTTTTAATGAACCTACATGTAGAAAGATCCCACTAAAGTACTTTGGGTGCTGCTCTGTTTACTAGCGTGAGTCTGGATTAGAAGCCTCCCTCATATCTTGGCTACCTGTCTTGACCACAGCCCCCACAGGTCTGCTCTGCTGCCAACTTGGCATGCACAGTAATCGCTGCTCCATGGAGAGGGATTTTTCTGTTTAACTCCAGATCACTCTGTGCCCATAAACAAGTGTTTCACAAGCCACAAGAATACAGCTTGAAAGCTGCGGCATGGGCAATGCTCCATAGCTATCAAGTAAGCCGGGGAAAAGAAGGAAGCCAATCCTGGGACCTGAGCTGAGTCCGAAGTAAAAGCCACAGAAAAATCACACACACACACACACAGACACACACACTCACTCTCTCTCTCTCTCTCTCTCTCTCTCTCTCTCTTTTTGTTCTGTAGTACTGGGGATGGAACCCAGAGCCTTCATGCTGAGCCACATGCCCAGCCACTTTTAACTTTTTATAAGACAGAGTCTTGCAAAACTGTCCAGGCTGGGCTGGAAATTTGTGATCTTTCTGCCTTAGCCTCCTAGTTACAGGCATATACCAGACGCAGCCACAGCAAGTTTGATTTGCAGAAAATATAAATCAGTGCATCAGATTTTTATTCATACAAAGAGATGTGAAGCAAAATTATGTATTCATCTGGGGTTTTGTATAGTCAAAGCTAGTAAAATATTAGCCCATAGTATTTACCATCATGGCTCCCTCCACCCATGTGTAGTCCTACATGGTAAAAAATACTAGAGAAGTCAGTTAAGTAACCCTACCCATAACAATATATTAGTGAAGAGCACAGACTATCAAACAAAACTTCTAGATTCAACAGGTCTACTAGTTAGAAGTTTTGTGTTCTCCAAACAATTTATCTCCTTATGCCTCAGCTTCTTTATCTGTAGATTATTATAATAACCACTGTAACTATGCTACAGGGTTCCAACTAGGACAAATGAACTAACATACATAAAAACACAGAGTGCCTGGAATACAGTTAAATGCCATGTAAATATTAGTTGCTATACTATTATTATGATGATGATGATTTATTACTCTTGTATAGTCTCTAAGAGTGAGCAATGGATAGTCTTTCACACAAAGAAACATAATGATATATTTAAACATAAAGTATAAACTACATGTGAGTTCTGGTAGATGCAAACAGATCAGAAATTTAATCAGTAAGAGAAAGAAGTGAAGTTAAGTTAGGATTTGAGGAAAGGAAAGACAAGAGGCCAGGACTCCAGTTAGGTTTTATCATAACAACCACTGGCTGCAGAACAGTCAATGAAGACTATTGTTAGCATGAGCAGAATATTGAAGAAGACAGAGTTATGTTTCAGATCTGTTACTATCTATCATTACCAGAGAAAAGGTTAAGAATTTGTCTCCGTAATCAATATTTCCTGACTACAGTGCTTTTCCATTTGTTCATGGAACAAATACTGTGACGCTCGCTACACTATGCCAGAAACAGTCCTTAGTGAAAAATGTAGAAATAAAAAAAAAAAAATTTTTTTTTCCTGTACTAGGGATTGAGCCTGGGGCCTTCACACTGAGTTACAGCCCAGTCCTTTTTATATTCCATTTTGAGACAGGGTCTTACCAAGTCACTTAGTTGTCCAGGTTGAGCTGGAACTTGCAATCCTGTCTCAGCCTCTAGAGTGCTAGGATCACAAGCCTATGACACCAAGCCTGGCTAAGGCTTCACCTTCAGTGCTAAAAAGAGATTGGTAAATGATATAATGACAGGAATCACACTCTGGTATAAAATAGGAAGTAAGTACAATGTTATAATACATCCCTAATTTGGTCTGGGATGACAGGAAACACTTCCCAGAAAGGATATAATCTACCTGTTACAAAGGACAACAAGCTAGCCTGTGCAGGAAGCAGCCTAGCTCATTCTCTGAAGCATACACAGAGATAAAGCACAAAGAAACTCAAGTTTCTTGAAATGGTGAGAATCTAGTATTCTTGTACTCAGATGGGACGACAACATACATGGGATTCTGAATAGGGCTTTATTTACCAGACTGAGAAATTTGTACTTTACCCTATAGGTTTATAGAATACAGGAAAAAAAAGAGAGGCTGGTACTGCAAAGCCTGGGACTGCTAAGGTTCCTGTATCCCACCCCATGATAAAGAGTCTCACTTTTATCCTGAGAGTAACTGGAAAGTATTGAAGTCTGAAACCAGAAAGTGACACTATCAGAATTATATATGAAACTCAGGTGTGTTAGAACACACCTATAATCCTATTACTCTGGTAGAATGAGGCAGAAGGACTGAAAGTCAAGCCCAGCCTGGGCAACTTAATGACTTACCAAGATCTAGCCTCAAAATCAATATAAGAGGACCAGGGACATAGCTCAGTCATAGCAAAGGCCCTGGGTTCAATCGCCAGTATAAAAACATATATTTGGGAATAAGTGTAATTGTTAAATAAAGATTGAACTGCTAGCAGGAAAACCCAAGACAAAGACAGCACTGGAGAAACTGACATCCGAGCTAGAGAAGACGATGTCTTAAAGTTAAGGTACTGGTAAGGAAAAACTGGGAAGGGAATGGATTTTTGAGAAGCCCTTCTGAGAAGGGTGATTCACTAGATTGCCAGTGGTGAGAAACGATAACACAGACACCTTTAAAGCTTAAAATCCTGGCTGGATTATGATACAACTTAACCAAAACAGGGAATATAAGGAAATCTTAGAAGTCTTATCTGTTTCTGATTCCCACCCAGTGCTAATTCCTCTTAAGGCCTAAGTGACTTATATCCAGGAACTATATCTGAACAGCAAACCAGCATGTACTGTTGCCCTTTCCATATCAAATAATCCTAAAGTGAGCCCAGAGAAATCAGTGCCAACCAGTACAACCTCACAGCTGTTCCCTGGCCTACAACAAAGTTCTGGGTGGGTCAGTGTTATGAATACTGTGTCATAGCCCTGGCAAAGAACATTATTGTACAGCAGCCACACACCAGGGGAACTGAGGTTACAGAATGAGGTCTCGGCTACAGCTGAAATGTCTTTAAGTCACATGTTAGTGATGACAATGGTGACTTTATAACTCAATGCTTCCAATTTACTCTCTAAAACTGAAATCTTTGGAATAAAAAAGTACTTGGCCAACTAAAAATACTATTTATGGTCCATAAAGTATTTTATAAAGATGAAGATTTTTCACATAAAATATCCTTGTTTGGAACTCCTTCTTAAAAATTAGAATATCTGACAATACTGGAACTAAATTTCTACAAAGTAACAACTGCCTAGACTGGAGCAGTGTCATTGAGTGAGTACTCTAACCCTCCAGGCCCAACTACTCTGTACAACCTGCTTTACTAATTTATATAACCTGAGCAATTCCTTTCAGCATTTTCCCAAGATATTTTATTATGAGAGTGTTCAACCACAGAGAAAAGTTGTTGAAAGCATTTCACGCTGGACATCCATAACCCACACTCTCTAGATCACTGTTGACACTATATATCTGCTGTACCTTGTATCTATCTCTTCACCCATATCCCCCATTTCAGACACTAGAAATAATTTCTCCAAATACTTCATCATGGATATCACTCACTGGAGTTCAATATGTATTTAAATTATTTTTTTCTTTTCAAGAAAATTTATATAAGGTGAAAAAGCACAACTGAAGACTGTATTCACTAAGTTTTGACAAATGCCTACTAGCCATCATGGAGGTATTTGGGTGGATTCTCTGAGGCATCTGACCCCTTGGACAGAGAAATGTTTTTCTACACTGCTCTGACCTCATCACTGTCCATGGCCAAAGAAATGCTGGCTATGAAAAGGAAGGTAGCTGACCTCTCCTAATGAAGCAACTTGTTTCTGCTGGGCCTTAACAATCTGGATATAACCAAGTTTGCATATCTGACAATATAAATTCAGCTGAAAGAGAAAGAGAAGAGTAATACTAGTTCAGGTTTTTGGGAATGGTGGCACATGCCTAAAATCCTGGCTACTCACAAGACAGAGGCAAAAGGATCACAACTTTGAGGTCAGTCTGGACAACTTAAGAGAGATTCTGCCTCAAAATAACATAAATAAATAAATAAAAGGGGCTGGAGAAGTGGGCTTAGTGGTTCAACTGTCAAGAGCAACACACACACACACACACACACACACACACAGAGAGAGAGAGAGAGAGAGAGAGAGAGAGAGAGAGAGAGAGAGAGAGAGAGTCTGAAAGTCTAAACAAAAACTTTCTTTTCCTAAAAACATTAAGTGCCTAAATTCAACCCTTAGACTGCTATGTCCAACAGCAAGAGAAATGGAATTAACAACATGATAAATAAAATGAACACCCGTCTAGGGTGCACAAAGAAGAGTTAAATTAGGTCATTCTCCTTGATTAACTTAGTGGTAATGCTGTGACTTAACTGGTTTAAAAAAAAAAAGATATCCTTAAACCCAGGAAAAGATCAGGAGTAGGAAAAATGTGCCAAATGTAGAATGAACAGGTAAATACCAGAAAAGGATTCACCTTTAGGGCAGAGACTTTCCATGCAGTCTGATAATTCAACGGTGTCCCTTTATGGAAATAAAGATGAGAAATGCCCCTGCCTCCTTTGATGGATGTGCTTATTAATCTGCAACCAAATCCAAGCCTCCTAGAACACTTCACTGGCGGTGCGTTCAGAATTCGGGGAAGCTTGCCAAGGCGAAGGAGTTCAGACACTGCTGCAAAGGTGCCTAATGTTAAGGAGAGTGTGTGTCACCTTGCTTTTTCAATCTATTTCAACTGTCTCATTTATGAAGTGGCTGCAAGCCCACACGGAGCAGCTATCTAGGACAGAGGTAGAGGGCAAATTTCAGAACAGAATGAGGACATTAGAAGATACTGTACAGGCAGAAGAATCTAACTTTAATGTCACAGCCCATCCCAACTAAGTTTCCTGGCTGTAAGATGCAGGCACCAAAATTAATCTTCCTCGCATTTCAGAGTTGAGATAAGGACAACAAAGGTAAGTGTGAAGACAACATTTTAAGGAATAATACATCAAAATGTTACTATTAACACATGATTTTCTCTACGTTATTTAATAAAACAAAATTTAATGTCAGGCAATTTACAGCCAGGGTAGGTAGAACTTCCTCTGTAAAGAGCCAAATGCAAAGTATTTCAGGCCTTCTAGGTCACAGACTCTCACACTCAACTATGTCACTGTAATGTAGAAGCTGCTATAGACAATTCTAAACCAATGAATGTTAGCAATAACATTTTAGGGACACTAAAATTTAAATTTCATACAAGTTTCATGTGTCTCAAAGTATATTTAAGTTTCTAAACTAATTAAAAATTCAAAAAACATTTTTAATTTGCAAATGCTATAAACACAAGTAAAGTAACAGGCTGGAATTGGCCTGTAGGCTACAGTTTGCTGAGACTTGATTCATACCACTGATCACAAAGCTGGAGTTCAGCTGGG
Source organism: Ctenodactylus gundi (assembly GCA_004027205.1). NCBI lineage: Eukaryota > Metazoa > Chordata > Mammalia > Rodentia > Ctenodactylidae > Ctenodactylus > Ctenodactylus gundi. The sequence continues at coordinate 347,785 of PVKB01001864.1, forward strand.
CACACTGGCACACATGTTGAAATCCCAGCCACTGAAGCAGGAAGATCACAAACTGGGGGCTAACAAGAGCAATGAAAGAAGACTCCATGTCAAACTAAAAAAATAAAAAGGGCTGGAGAAGTTCAGTGCTAGAGCATCCCCGGTTTAATCTCCAATACTAGAAAAAGAAAATCTGAATTCAAATGTCAGGGGTAAAACTTGATAATCATTAAGAATTACTGTAAATTATTTAACTTCCTTCCACCTAAGTTATTTCATCTTTAAAATGAGAGTCAAGGGGCAGAGCTCAGCAGTCAAGGCACTTATCTAGCAAGCACAAGGCCATGGGTTCAAATCCCAGTAACCCTCATATGCCAGGCATGGTGGCACATTCCAGAAATCTCAGCACTCAAAAGGGTGAAGCAGGAGAATTGTTCTGAGTCCAAGGCCGGCCTGGCTACTAAGTGAGTTCAGGACTAGCCTGAAATACAGAGCAAGACCCTGTCTCAAAAAAAAAGGAATTATAATAATATTTACCTCTCTGAATTATGAGGATTACCTGACTTAACACAGACATAGAAGGCACAGCAACTGCTCATACATATTGCTACTAGCTATTATAAACTATTATTATGATAATTTTTAACAATTCTCTAAATGGATCATACCTTCAGGTGTGTCCACACATTCATGCATGCTATTTTCTCTGCCTGGAATGTGCATTCCTGCTTAGAGTCTCCTCGTGATCTCAAAAGACTTAGTTTGTATATATATCACCTTCTTTATGAGGCTTGCCTGAACCATTCTGCCCTTCCTAGCTTACACTAACCTGCTACCACTTGTATTTTCAATCACCAATTACAGTATATTTCTTTTCTTTCCTTTGTTTTCTGTTGGGGCCCTCAGGGCCCGAGCGCCTCAGCATTGCTGGCCATGGCCAAGTTCCTTTCCACGAAGAAGCGTTTATTGTCTGGAATTTAAGTCAGGTGTTGTTCTGCTTGAAATTTGGATCAGGTGTTGAACCACGGGACTGTTCTAAGGAGGAGGTCCCGGGGTGGGGTGATGGGTCTGGAGAGTTTGTTAGCCTATTAGATTGCTTGTATGCTAATGTTAGCCTATTAGATTGCTTGTACGCTAACGTGTAGCCTATTAGATTGCTTGTATGTTAATGTGGGTATGGA
>PVKB01001865.1:0-157844 GCA_004027205.1 Ctenodactylus gundi
AAAATATATATATTTTCAAACTAAAACCTCTGCTTTTATCTCAGCTTTCCCACATTCCTATTATGCTAGATTGGTGCTTTTTAAATCTTATACATTAAAGGCCAATTGTTATGTACTAAAACCCTGCATTTTTAAAAATTCAAGCTTAGGAAGAGCACTTGTGTACCCAGCACAAGGCTCTGAGTTGATTCTCCGTCTCCTCATAATCCAGCCGTGGTGGCACACACCTATAATCTCAGCATTCAGAAGCTGAGCGGGAGGATTGCTGTGCGTTAGAGGCCAACCTGGGTTCCATAGTGAGCTCAGGACCAGCCTGAACTAAAAAGTGAGAGGCTTTCTCCATCAGCCAATCAATCAACAAGTTAATAAGCCCACCAGCTATCTAGTTTTACTGGTTACTTTTTCTTGATTAAAGTCGACTACTGTCAACGTGTGGAAATAACATGCGGATAATCTAGCAGGATAGGAGTAACACTGCAAGGTTATTCAGTTGCTATTAGTATGGATTTTTGCTGTGTTCACCAACCCTAGGGAATACTGATTACTGATTGGCTCTGCATATTGTGAAAAGAAGCATATACAGGACTTTTAGGAAAGAGGGGACACTAGATTTAATAGGAAGAGCATTTGCTCCCGGTTCTACCAGTAGTTACTGGAAAACCTTGAGGTTGGCCTTTATACCTCTCTGGGCCTTTGTCTTCTCGTGCATAACATGAGGGGATGGAACAGGTATCTCAGAGGTTTTTTTTTAGCTGTAGAATTTTTTTAAAGTAAAGAATACCATAGACTCCTTGCCTTTAACTGTAGTAAGAGGTCAGTCATTAGGAACAGGTTGGTATGTGGACCTGGGTGTGCTGAAACCTGCTTCAGGTTCTATGTTTTCATGTTGCTCGTGCTTTTAAAATGGAGTTATAGGCCAAACATGGTAGCTGAGGCAGGAGAACTGTGCATTTGAGGGCAGCCTGGGCTGCATAATGAGGCTCCGTTTCAAAATTAGATTTTTAAAAATGTTCTTAACAAACATTTAAAAAGCCTGGGGAAGAACTTTGTTTTAAAACAATATATCACTTTCTGTAGAAAAGAAATTTTAAAAATGGAAAGCCTGGGGAGGTATAGCTTAGTGGCAGAGTGCTTGCCTACCATTTGCAAGGCCCTGGTTTTAATCCCATATACCAAAAAAGCAAAACAAAAAACAGGATGTATGTTGTATTATGAAACTGCACAGAGTATAATAAAACAAAATATTATCTAGAAGTGGGCAACTACAATAAAGTGAGGGCAAAAGGAAGCTAAAAGTAAGTAAGAAAGGTACATGCACATGGGAGAGAGATTACAAACCCAAATGTGGGTGTGAGTACTCTGGGTCCTTGGGAATGTGAGTATTCAAAAAATAAATGTCTTCGTTTGTCTTCCCCGTTAAAAATTCTAAGCTACAAGTAAATTGAAGGCATCTCAAAGCCAATGGATGTTTCTAGAAGTACTCTACAACAAAATTAACTTTGTTGTGGTGTTCTCTGCTCTTGTTTTGGTTTTGTTTGGTTTTGTTGTGTTTTGAGAAAGGATCTTGCTCTGCAGTCTAGGCTCATCCTGAACTCACTAACTGTAATGAACTTACAATCATTATCTAGTCCAGGTTGACTTCCAGTTCACAGGCAAGTCTCCCTGCCTCAGCCTCCTGAGTGCCTAGATTATAAGCATGTGCCACCATGCCTGGCTTAGGTAGTGCTGAAAAATCAAACCCAGGACATTGTGCTTGCTAGACAAGTGCTGTAACTACTGGACTATGCATCCAGCCCATGTTCTCTACTTATATTGGTTCTTTGAATGCCATTTTCATCAGCTAATTTGCCACCTGTTGCAAGATATTACAGATTATGGAGCCTGTTTGAATTTAATAGTTGCCCTGAGGATAGTGTCATGTCACAGGAAGACTGCTTTATAACGTTAAGACCATAGTCAGGACTTAAAAAATCTAAGGATGAGTGATTGCATGACCATGTTGTATCAGGAATTTGGGCTGAGTATATGGATTAATAGTTCAATCCCCAGCATCATACACAGGCACACGCATGCATGCATGCACATACACTATACTACACTAAACGGCACTACGCCACACTGTCAGGAATTCGTGGAAAGCACACTGAGTAAATATAATACTATTTAAGTGGATTTGATATTTAATAAAATTGCCTGGCTGTTTTTATGCCATTATTGAATATTTTATCTATAATAAAGCAAACTGTAGATAATGATGAAGATGATGTGGAACAGGTTGTTGTTCTTCAGAAATAAGAAAGAGATTGAACTAGTTTCTGTATTTCCTATACAACTTACCCCAAGATGTGTTATTTTGTAGTACCCCAGATGCTCGTCCAGCTGGTCTGGAGGAGGCTGATCAGCAGCCATTGCCTGGAGAACAAGGAATTAACTTGGACAATACAGGTCCAAAACTGACAGAATTTTCAAGCCGGCCACCAGGTAATAAAATATGAGCTAAAGATTATATACATATCATTATAATCATTATATATAGAACATTACTAGATTTCTTCTCTTCAAGGAAACTACTTTATCTGCTTTAGCAATTTAATGTGTCCAGTATTTGGAAGATTTGCCTTGATATTTGAGTAAGTATTTCAAATATAGCTTCTGAAGTTACACACGCACATAGACATACACACATGCACACACACACATTCTATTCAAGTCATCCTATTTTATGTCCTCATAAAATTGGACTGAAATATGAAGTCCCTTTTAATTCTTGTCTACGTGAAGATTCTAGTTGGCATCAGAATGAAGTAAGATTAAGTGGAGAGATGTTTTCACTCTAATCCTTTTGTTTGCCTTTCCTGAAGCCTCTTCTCCTAGGGCTTTCTCGAAGCTGGAAGCAATTAAGATTCAGGTTTTATTGTGAATCTTTAAAATAAAAAATAGTAATAAGAGATATAACCAATGCCTCCTACTAGCTTAATAATTTACAATGAATAGTACCAATATTGTGGAAGCTCTCTTCTCTGATCATAAAATATTATTCTTTAAGTGTTAACAGATTGTGTTGAAGAGGCAAAAGCTTCTAAAATTTATCCATTCCAACTCAGGTATTATAGAACCACAGCCAACTGCTACAATATTCCTGTATCTGGTTACTCTGTTTTCCCATGATAGAGTTAAGAGATGCAGAAGCCCTTCACACTTAGGCCACTTTCTCTGGTATATGCAAAGAGTTCCTTTTTGTTTCTCCCCCATTAATAAGTCTACTTACTTTTTGGCATATAAATGAAGTATTGTTAATTTAAAAATTAAGCTGCTTAGCTTATATATTTTAAGAGTGAACTTAAGTTAAACTCATCATGACGTCAGTACTTTAGTGTCACTTTTTTGAAGCATGTGTCACTTAAGACAAAGTGGGCACACTGTAGCTCCATCAGAAAGTTGCAGCAGCATAAATGAGTCAGGGAAGTCGATAGTCTTTGTTGAGTATGTACAGATGATGAAGACACTAGGAAGGTGCCTGCTTTCCTCGTACACATGTAGATTTGTGGAGCCCAGGGGTTCCTCACCATTCATTGGCTCCTTTCTATAAACTGGGGGTCTGGAGGCTGAATTTGGCCCATGATAGATTTGAATCCCCTTTTGGTATCTTAAACAAAAGCCTGTATTTTGAAGTCTTTAGAAAGGGCTTCTGATCTGTAATTTGACTGTGTCCACAGGACTCTTGATGTCTTATCCCAGCCAGTGTCTATTCTTTACTACCCACCTGGCCCCTGAAGGAATATGAGCTTGTGTCCCATCACTAATAAATTTGTTTTTAATTGTTTTATCGGCAGTTGTCTATGTCCTGGCTTTCTGTCTCCTCCATTCTATCCTGTCAGCCCTAGTCTGTCTTACTAGTGTCGCCTTTTAGACTGCTGCCTCTAGATTTCTGGATTCCCTTATGCCGCTAGGTAGTATGTTGCCTGTGATGCCCTCTTTGGTATTTATTATGCTGTCTGGTAAGCTGATTTTGAAGATAAGAACATCAGTGTCATAGCTCTGGTATGGACAAGCTTTTCTAGAAATTATAATTTTCTTAATGTGAGAACCCCAGACTAAATGTGAAGAATAAAAACCCACTGTGTTGACTGTAGAAAGGTCGTATATTATTAGCTTTATAAATGTTAAAGTTACTTGGATCTAAAATAAGAAAGGATTTTAAGAAAAATCTTTAGAACTGGATTCTGCAAATTCTATTTATTGGTACCATGATTGGAAACCTTTGGCCAGAAGATATTAATTAGCTATTGAGCATAGAGCCTGACAGCATGGCAGTCAGTAGCTGCTCTGTGAAAACCTTAAGCTGGCATTTCTTCCAAGTGTTGGAGCCAGTTGTTTTTATTCGTTTGCCTTCTTAACACCTTCTGAAAGTATTTTTAGTGTGACAATGGAGTAACCTAGTTTGTGGAACACAGCTGTATACCCACTTTTTCCCGTTGACTCTTTATTCTTGTTTAATGTGCTTATCTTTTTATCCTCTCTGCTGATTGTATAATACTTTTCCCCTAAAATACCAAGGAAAATCTTCACAAAAGAGAAATCATTTGAAATGTTGTTGTCTTGCACAAATCAGGAAGGTATATTTTTCCTGAGAGCTGTGCTTCTGGCTTATTCTTCAATTGTGGATTCACAGAAGATATTTTTTCCAAATAGAGATTTACACGTAAGAAAGTAAATGGAAATTAGTATACATAAAAACTTAAGTTCTGTCATTGAGCATATATGTTAGCCCTTGTTTCTCCTGCTGTTTGATAAACGGAAGTGCCAAAGACAGTTTAATTTAGTCAGTTTCTCTCAAAGGATTGAGCCTGAAAAATGCAGTATAGCATATGGAGCCAATGGATTGGAGTGACTTTAAATCCCTTTTTAAGGAACTGAATCCTAGAATTAGAATAAAAAGGCTGTCTTCAATGCCAGTGTTTTCAGCACAACCAAGGCTTAAAATGCTGCCCTAACAGAAAAAGAGAATCCTTAATGTTTTTCTTCATTTGTATGTGCAGTGAAATACTGATTATATCTACATGAAACTCGAATGCTGAGTGTTCATCCACTTGCTGTTGATGGAGTTTTTTTGATGTTGACTCAGCCATTGAAGTACTTAGTAAAAAGTACCTTTCGGAGTCTTAGTACAGTGATGCCTCATTGAGACCCTGCACCCTGGGGAACTTGATGTTGGAGGGAACTTCCTTGCCTTCTTAAGCACTGTGCCCTGTGCTCATGTCAGATAATAGAAGGCTGCCGCTACCTCCAGAGTGGCCATGCCTGAGCTGTTGGTGTACAGTTTGACATCTAAATGAGTAATGCTTGGCTGTACTCTAAAGGTGGCAATTTTCTTGCTGGAAATCTAACTTCCCTGATTTGGGGGGCTTGTTTTAGGTTATCCTACTCAACCAGTTGAACAGAGATCATTGCAGCAGATGCCTCCTCAACTCATGCAGCATGTGGCACCCTCACCACAGCCACCACAGCAGCAGCCACAGCCACAACTGCCTCAGCAGCAGCCGCCGCCTCCACCTCCTAATCAGCCACAGTCTCAGCAGCAGCAACAGCAGCAGCAGCAGCAACAGCAACAAATGATGATGATGCTCATGATGCAACAAGACCCCAAATCAGTTAGGCTTCCAGTCTCCCAAAGTGTCCATCCCCCAAGGGCACCTCTGAATCCAGATGCCCAGAGATTACCCATGCAGCAGAGTGGCAATGTGCCTGTCATGGTCAGTTTGCAAGGACCTGCCTCAGTACCACCATCTCCAGATAAACAAAGAATGCCAATGCCTGTAAATACGCCTTTGGGAAATAATTCAAGGAAGATGGTATACCAGGAGAACCCACAGAATCCTTCTAGCTCACCACTGGGAGAGATGTCATCACTTCCTGAAGCAAGTAGCAGTGAAGTACCATCTGTCTCAGGAGGCCCTAATAACATGCCTTCACATTTAGTAGTTTCCCAGAATCAGTTGATGATGGCAGGGCCTAAACCTGGACCATCATCCCTTTCAGCAACTCAAGGTGCAACTCCCCAGCAGCCTTCTGTAAATTCCCTGCCTAGCGCCCATGGCCATCACTTTCCAAATGTGGCTGCTCCAACCCAGACATCTAGGCCTAAAACACCAAACAGAGCAAGCCCCAGACCCTATTATCCTCAGACACCCAACAACCGCCCTCCCAGTACAGAACCTTCAGAAATCAGTCTGTCGCCAGAAAGACTCAATGCCTCCATAGCAGGACTATTTCCTCCACAGATCAATATTCCTTTACCTCCTAGGCCAAATTTAAACAGGGGCTTTGATCAACAGGGCCTAAATCCAACAACTCTGAAGGCGATTGGGCAAGCACCTTCAAATCTTAACATGAATAATCCTTCCAGTTTTGCTGCCCCACAGACTCATAAACTAGATCCTATGGTGGTAAATTCTGGAAAGCAGTCTAATTCTGGAGCAACAAAACGGGCAAGTCCAAGCAACAGTCGCAGATCTAGTCCTGGCTCCAGTAGAAAAACCACTCCAAGTCCTGGGAGACAAAATTCAAAAGCCCCTAAACTTACTCTGGCTTCTCAAACAAACACAGCTTTGTTGCAGAATGTTGAGTTGCCGAGAAATGTATTGGTCAGTCCCACTCCTCTGACCACTCCTAACAACAGTGGGCTGAATCCTCAGAATCCCACCATACCTGTGGTGGCAGTAGGGTCTGTTCTTGAGGATACCAAGGAGAGCCTGAATGTGTCTCAGGACAGTGACTGCCAGAATTCCCAAGGTAGGAAGGAGCCAGTAAATACTGAACTCAAAGCAACCCCTGCCCAAGAAGTTAAAATGGTCATCCCTGAAGATCAGTCCAAAAAGGATGGGCAGCCTTCGGATCCTAGCAAACTTTCCAGTGCCGAAGAGAACAAAAATATGGTGTCTCCTGCCATGAGGGAAGCACCAACATCATTAAGTCAACTTCTTGACAACTCTGGAGCTCCTAATGTGACCATTAAACCCCCTGGGCGTACAGATCTGGATGTAACACCTTCAGCAGTTTCAGGGGAGGACCTCAAAAAAGCATCTGTCATTCCTACGCTGCAGGATCCTTCATCTTCTAAAGAACCCTCTAATTCCCTAAACTTACCTCACAGTAATGAGCCGTGTTCAACCCTTGTGCATTCAGAATTGAGTGAGGTCAATTCTAATGTCGCACCATCCATCCCTTCAGTAATGTCAAGACCTGTCAGCTCTTCTTCCATTTCTACTCCCTTGCCCCCAAATCAAATAACTGTATTTGTGACTTCTAATCCCATAACCACTTCAGCTAACACGTCAGCAACCCTACCAACTCACTTACAGTCGGCACTGATGTCAACAGTTGTCACAATGCCCAATGTGGGTAACAAGGTTATGGTTTCTGAGGGACAGTCAGCTGCTCAGTCTAACGCCCGGCCTCAGTTTATTACACCTGTCTTTATCAATTCATCATCAATAATTCAGGTTATGAAAGGATCTCAGCCAAGCACAATTCCTGCAGCCCCACTGGCCACCAACTCTGGCCTGATGCCTCCATCTGTCGCAGTTGTTGGCCCTTTACATATACCTCAGAACATAAAATTTTCTTCAGCCCCTGTACCACCTAATGCCCCCTCCAGTAGTCCTGCTCCAAATATCCAAACAAGTCGACCTTTAGTCCTTAACTCACGAACCACTCCTGTTCAGCTTCCTTCCCCGCCCTGTACATCTTCTCCAGTTGTCCCTCCTCATCCCCCTGTCCAGCAAGTGAAAGAACTGAATCCAGATGAGGCTAGTCCTCAGGTGAACACCTCAGCAGATCAGAACACTCTGCCCTCTTCACAGTCAACCACAGTGGTTTCTCCCCTTCTGACCAATAGTCCAGGTTCCTCTGTCAACCGGCGAAGCCCAGTATCGTCTAGTAAGGGAAAAGGAAAAGTGGACAAAATTGGCCAGATTTTGCTGACCAAGGCATGTAAGAAAGTTACAGGCTCACTTGAAAAAGGGGAAGAACAGTATGGTACAGATGGAGAATCTGAAGGCCAAGGACTAGAGACCACAGCTCCTGGGCTCATGGGAACAGAGCAGATATCCACAGAGCTGGACAGTAAAACTCCAACACCCCCAGCACCTACTCTGCTTAAAATGACATCTAGCCCTGTGGGCTCAGGCTCTGCCTCAGCAGGACCTAGCTTACCTGGTGGTGCTCTTCCTGCCAGTGTGCGCTCAATAGTAACCACTCTAGTACCCTCTGAGCTTATCTCCACGGCACCAACCGCAAAAACCAATCATGGTGGCATAGCATCTGAGCCACTTACAGGTGGCCTAGTGGAGGAGAAGGTGGGATCCCATCCAGAGCTTCTACCCAACATAGGTATGTACTTGGGCTTAATACCTCCTCATGTCAGTTTTTTGGTGGTCTGTTCTATAAGAAAGTATCACTCCTTTTCTACTTGGAGGAAGACGAATGGGCTAAATGGTTTGGCAGTGTTTTTATTTATTGAAAATGTACTGGAAAATATATCTTTAAATTTTATGTTTGTGTTCACTAATATGGTTCTTAGCTCCTGAAATAACATGTTTCACTTATATATATAAAAGTTTCTCAGTTTACAAGTAAACATATCTTTATAATAGCCATGTCAAGTAGTATTACCCCACCCAAGAATGTTCAAATTCAGGGAAGTTTTTATTTGTTCAGTCTGTACTGTGAATCACAGCCTTAAATATAAACAGTAGCTCCTTCAGGTTCCCCTTACTATGATGAAGGTTTTTTCACAGCTGTTTCAGAGCTGGTTCTCTCAGCCCCATTCTTACTGTGATCTGCCTCAGGAATCATTCTTTTTCTGTCTGGGTTATTCCAGAGAAGACTTTTCAAAAAAAAAAAAAAAAACAGGTTTGATGATAACAGACATGGAAGGATCAAAGTGGTGAATAGTCAGGCTTGTATTGCATTACAGCAACAGCCATTTAGTCAGCCAGATGGGCTGGGGAAAATTACTTCATCATTTCAAATCTCAGTTTCCTCCTCTAATATGGAGAAATTGGAAGGTTGTAAACTTTCAGTGAAGTGATAAGTATAACATGCTTCCTTACAGAGCCTAGCATATAGTAACTGACCAATAAATGGTAAAAATAAAATGTTATTACCAGCTTCTTTTTGATATGATCTGTAAAATGGTCCATTCCATTCATGAATGGTTAGTTCAGGATATGTTCTGGGTATTGTTAAGGCTGGGCCAATAATGAAAGCATCGGTGTCCTTCAACTCCCCTTCCTTTCATATCTGCTCCCCTGCTCCTCCTTTCTGCTGTGAGGCTTACGTGGTTCAGGAGCTCCTTTTCTCTAGAAGTAGATTAGTGTCGCACTCCCCAGAGGTTCTCCCTAGAGCACCTGTACAATACCCTAGCCCACCCGATAGTGCCTGTCTTATTATATAGCTGAAAGACTTTGAATATCTCCTGCTTAATGATAAGCACTCAGGAGGAAGAGTAGAAAGAACATAAGCCTCAGGGTCTGATATGTTTTCAGACTTTAGTTCCACTGGTCACCAGTTACAGTTGGATTAATTCCTTATACTTTATCTGTAAAGTGGAGATTGTCACCCTGCTGTCCAGAATTTATAGAAGGATTCAGTGAGAGAATGTGATGTCAAGTGGCCAGCACACCGCCTTGAGCAGGGCTCTACAAAAGTTAAATCCCTATCTCCTGTCTGTCTTGTTACCTCATAGTTAGAGATACAGCTAGGGATAATGGCCTGTAAGTAGTTTTCTGCTCTGTAGACAGGGACTTCACAAGGTGGGTCTCTGCTTCTGGTTTAAGTTGTGTTAATGTAGATGACCTTAAGAATTTTAAAAATAAATTAGTATAACTTAAGTATTTTTTCTGCTATTAAATATTTTTCATTTCATTCCTACTTATTTTCAGGGAAGTTTTCCCTCTGGTAGTAAGAGAATAATGATGAAATGATTTAAAAATACTTTTATTTGGATCATGTGTAATACTGGACAAACATGTAAGCTCTGGGATATGTACCAGCAGTTGGAAAACGTTCTCAGTTTTAGTGAAGGCCACCCACTTTGCTTATAGTGATTGTTTCTGTTCTTTTTCAAGGGACTTCTGTGCTTTTACCTTGAAAATGTGAGAAACCAATAATGAAGTTAAAAGTAGAAGTTAAGGTATAGTTTTAAGCTTTATCAGATAAGCAACCAAAGTGAAATTTTAAACACAAATGCACTATTAGCAGCTTTGCTAAGTAGGAAGAGTAATCTACAAATTGATTTCCACAAGAGGATAAAACTTACTTTGCAGTCTAAAATGCCTAGGATTTTAGACTAATTTGGCAAGATGGGAGGACATACCCTTGAGTGACTCTGGCATATCTGTGTCTTTAATCTTTACTGTATGACCCAGGAAGGCTTTATAGAATGCATTATTGCACAAGGCCTAAGTTTTTCTATCTTTCAAAGACTAATTCAGATGTTTCTATCTCTAATACTCCTTCAGATCTCTCAACCTAGAATGATCTCCTTTTCTTTGGGCTCCCATAGTCCTTTATACATCGTGTGTCTCCTTCATATGATATGACAGTCATTCCTGTGTACCACATGTATTTTTAAATACTAGGCTGAGTTCCTAATGTGCAGAAAGGATGTAATTAATACCTGGCTCTCTAAGGGTAGCTGGCATAGCACCTTGTGCCAAGAAAGTTCTCTGTAACTATTTATTAAATAAATAACATCAGATTGACTTATTCATTAAATATAAATTGAATATCACTTTCTGCCCATCACTCTTGCTACATGCTACAAAAAAGTACCAAAAATACCAGTTCTAAAGTGAGTGTAGTCTTAGGAGGAGTAAAACATTGTTTTTTAAATGCTAAGGTAAATGTCATAAAATTTCTCTTAAAGTGGTTTGAATTATCTACTAAGGCATGTATTTGGATTTTTTAAAAAGTAGCCATCAGAAACTGATGGAAAGAAATATATATATATGGATGCTATCACTCCTATATCCATGTCCTTCTAACAAATACTCTTGTGGTAGGTAGTCTTTGTTACTGTCAAAATAGTTGACTTGTTAAATAAATTTTAACATGTACTTGTGATTTCAAGGTCAGCTTCAAGTACTTACTTAAAGAAAATCTGTTTCAACAGTTCCTTAGTCCTTCAGTTGATGTTTTCTGTTTTATTTAGAAAAGAAAATAAAAAGCCTGTCATTTTTTTCCTCACCTTAGCCCCTTCACAGAATCTAGTCCCAAAGGAAACTTCAGCCACAGCACTGCAAGGGTCTGTTGCCAGACCAGGTAAGACAGTAAAAGTATAACATGATTTTTTAAAACCTGCTTCAGAGAATTATATTATGTGATGGATAAGGTTTTCTATACTCTGGGAAGTATCAGGCCTGTGGAGGGAAAAATGCATGAGCGAAAAAAAAAATTTCAGCCACCCAGATTGTTTCTCTGCTACTGTCTACCCAACAGCTGGACACTTGGAAGGGTGAGGAAGAGCAGATTATTCAGAAAAGGGATCCGTTAATAACTGTTACTAATACTCGTTCTCTTTTTGTAAGGAAAGGAGAAACTAGAAAGAAAAATCATTCTACTCCCTGCTCCAGATCTTTACTCCAGAAAATGAGCTTTATCATTATTTTTTCTTTTTCTCAGAATAACTGGTTGGGGAATCGTATTCCTTTTAGTGTTTGTCTTCAATGAATTTTCTAAAAATAGCCTCAGAGCCCCTCCACTTACGTAAATAGTAGTGATAGTGGTAAAATTTTCAAAATCATCAAATTTCATCTTGTTTCAAAAGAGCAGAATAATCATGTTAGCATCCTTTTGACTTGAGCCACTTTCACGATTGAACATTCCAGTCTGAATTTGTTTGCTTCTGATAATCCAGCAAAAGAGCAGTCAGGAGGCTGGTTATCTGTGGTTATCTGTTTGTAGTGGAGGAGTATCCAGATTTTGTGGGTTAGACAGGAAGAGCTAAACAGCAGATGAGAAGAAACACAGATAACCTTCTGCCAGTGTCTTGCATTAAAGGCACAATAGTCCAGCTTCCTCACATGGTCCAGCTTCCTCACATGGTAAGCTATATGAACATAATCATCATAGCAATAATAAAAATAGCTAACTAATACTAAGCTATTACTGCATGCTAAGTACTATACTGAAGTTTTTATATACAGTTTCTCATTTAATCTTCTTTCCTCTGAAGTGAGTAGTTTGTTTTTCAGATGAGGCATTGAATACTCAGCAGTAATCTAATTTGTCCAGGCTCACATGACTAAATAGCAGTAAGATCAAAATTGTAAGCCAGGCACTGTAACTTTACCCTTCACGAAAGTTAACATGTACTCAGTAGGGCATCGTAGACATGTGCAGTGAGTATGTGACACAGAATTCCTTAAATGGGGAGACAGGTACAGGGATGTGGGAGGCCAGGGACAGGAGAGAGTGCTATCACCGGGTGCATCAGCAAAGAGATTTTATAGAATCTGGAGAAAGCAGATGTTTTTCTGCTGGTGCTGAGAAAGAAGTGTCTGGTAAACTCAGAAGTGATCACTAATGGAAAACTGTACTAGACAGATTATTCAGACTGCCTTTTCTTGGGGAGCGTTGCTGGAAGGTGGAATATTAGGGGGACAAAATGGGGTCGCAAAGCAGAATATACTTTCCTCTAAAATTTGGTGAGAAAGTTGTTTAAAGGAGAATGCATCCTTAAGGGATATCCAAGACATGTTTGAAGATTGCTGGGCATTTGTTGTTGTTGTTTGAGGCAGGATCTTGCTTTGTAGTCCAGGTTGGTCCTGAACTCACTGTGTAGCCCAGGCTGACCTCGAGCTCACAGCAATCCTCCTGCCTCACCCTTCCTACTGCTGTGGTTACAGATGTGCACCATCATGTCCAGCTATTATGTGGTGCGAAGGAATGGAACTCAGGGCCTTGTGCTGTTCTGTTGTTTTGTTTTGGTTTTTAAGTGTGAGAGAGTGGAGATATTTTAAGAATCAAAAATTTCTTCTGCATGAAAGAAGAGGCTTATTTTACCAGTCTTGATGTGGCTGGGTGACATATGAGCCAAGCAGTTTGAATTTAGTTCTTTTGGTCCAAACAGGATTATTTCACAGTGTGGAGTAGAAATAAAAACAGACCCAGTAAGTGTCTTACTCCTCAACAAACTAAGCTGGGTCAGTGCCAACTTTGTTTCCATAACATTTGGGTTAAGAATCTTACTGGGCACCTGTTAGCCTAAATAAGTCATTAAGGATTCTCCTAGACACATAGCTGCTCCCTGTGGCCGTATGCACCAGCAGCTTCTATATCTCATGTCTGTCCTTTGTGTTTTTTACAGAACTAGAAGTAAATGCTGCCGTAGTTTCTGGACAAAGGTAAGAGGAACTTTTTTTGCAGACTTATCATTGACCACAGCCTAACCGTCTTTGAAGGCTTTCGGCTTTCTCAGTCTTTAAACTTCTCTTCACCTTGTCCTTTTGTTGTGCTCTTGGATCTACTTGGTCTTGTTTCTACTGTTGACACAGAGAGCGGCAATGAATTCTAACCTGAGAGGTAACAGGTTTTTTTAATAAAATTTAGTAGCTGGATTTCTATCCTTTGTGTCTTTTCTGAGACTTAATGAAATAATGGTCAGAACTCAACATAGTAAACTGTAATGTTCAACATAGGGGAGCTTTTATTTTCATTGTCATTAATAGTCTTTGCATGCTAAGTGTGATGGCACATGCTTGTAATCCCCATACTCTGGAAGCAGGAGGATTGTGAGTTCAAGGCCCACCCAGCCTAGGCTACTTAGGGAGACCCTGTCTCAAATAATAATAATAGCAATAACAATAATCTTTGCAATTACCTTCTAAGGTGTAGCTGTTTGATTCCCCAAGCAAAGAAAGAGAAACCCAAACTAGCAGGTTCCAAACACATGTTTTGTTCCGTTAATTGCTACTCCATATAACCTAACAAATGGAGAACATCTGTGGCTTCAGCTTCATTAGCCTCGTAAATATGTTCTTCCAAAAGAAATCCCCCCCAAAAAAAGGGAAGAAAAAGGAAATTATTTAAAAAAAAAAAAGTAATCCTGTCAGAATTAAGATTGTCTTCTCTTAGAGGTCATCACTGGGAGGTTGAGAAAAAGAGGAACAGAGATAAAATAGACAACATTTTAAAGAATTACTCATACTTCAATAGCAGCCTAGTTTGTAAAATACCTTCCCAATCTTTTTCTTATTTAATCTTTATATCAGACCTGTAAGGAAGTAATAGTAACCAACATTTATTCAATTGTTAGTTTTTACCATGCTCTGGAATACAAGCTCCCTCCTTCCATGTATTATCTCACCTGATTTTCACAGCATCCTGTAGGAAAGGATATTCTGTTTAATAAATGAGGAATCTAAAGTTTACAGGTAAGCTAAATTGCTTAATGATACAGATTCAGTAACTGATGCAGCTCAGATTCAAGCCCAACCTTTCTGACTCCACAGCTTTTGCCCTTGACCTGTAAATTGTTGTACACAGAAATGGGGATTCATAAATCCAAGAGTAGGGAACTTAAGAGTTAAATGTCATGGCTGGTAAATGCACAGCCCCTGTTTGACCCCCAGCCTGATTTCAGATTCATTGATATTCCTTGCTGTATCCCTCTACCTGTTCAGTTTTATTTATATTGAAGTAATATTTTAATTCATTTGCATTTCTCAACATACATCAATTAGTTGTCTAGAAAAAGAAGCTAATCAAAGCAAAAATACCTTCCAAAGCTGTCTGAGCACTGACTATATGAACATGAGAACAGTATCACTGGCTTTTGTTTTGCCAGGAGAAAGAGGTCCTTCCATCAGGAATCTTCTTTCCTGAGAATCTTTAACCATTTTCTAGGCTTCCAGCTAGAAAGCCATCCTTATAACCTCTAAAAAGAAGAGCTAATCTTGGCTTCTAATTCCACCCCAGATCCTATCCTGTCTAGCCTTTTTGTCTTACCATGGCTTGTGGCTGGTATAAGGCAGCTGTTACATGTAAAGTTAAGGTAGTGAACAGTGTGGCCAAAATCCCAGCCCTAGTGCTGTTTTAAAACATAATAAGGTAGTCTCTTTAATATCCCACTTCCTTGAAGACTACCTTATGTGCATTTTCTCTTTCATTCAAAAATTATGACATTTTCTTCTAGTCAGGGCTGAGTATGTAGGTCAGTATAAAGGCCTTGGGTTCAATCCCCCATACCAGAAAAAAGGAAAAGAAAAGAAGATGAAGAAACATGCTATACAGTATGATGGATGTTCAAGAGTGCCATATACTCACAGACTTTGAACCTAAAAGGCAAGAAACAATTTCACTTGGAGATTGAGGTATGGAAGACTTCCCATAAAAGGTGGGCTTTTGCCAGTTTTTTCTTGTTGCATTAGTATTATTTCAGTTTCATACCTTGCAAACTAATTAGCTCTTTTTTTTCCTAGTGATTTTAGCAAGCATTTTTTGAACCATGAAAGTAGTAAAGCTTATTAAACTATGAAATTCAAATCAAAAAATTAAGAAGAAAATAACTCATTACTAAGCCAGTATTCTCTGTTTAATATTTACAGTATATATTTTAGTTTATCATTTTCTAGTCTTCTTCACAGAATTGCATTCAAATATATGTGTACATATCTGGTACCCATTCATTACTGTGTGGTTACATACGCTCAGTATGTATTGTAATGAAAACACTACTACTAGGGGCTGGAGAAATGGCATAGCAGGAGACCTGAGTTCAATTCCCCAGCACCACATAAAGCTAGGCGTGGTGGCACATGCCTGTAATCCCAGAACTTGGGAAGCTGAGGCAGGAGGATTGCCATGAGTCCAAGGCTAGCCTGGGCTCTGTAGTGAGTTCAGGACCAGCCTGGGCTACAGAGCAAGACCCTGTGTCAAAACTTTTAATTCTACTAAAAATATTAGTAATTTTCTCCCTTAATAATGTATTATGAAGAGTTAATGTACCATAAAGTAATCTTCTATAACATGATTCTTTGTGATTGTCATGGATATGCCATAATTTATCTAATTTATTACTGTTACATTTAGGTCTTCTGTTTTGAATAATAGGTATAAAGTGTTTTAAGGTATCTTTAGAGTTCTGTAAAAAGATTATTTCCTTTGGTATCTAAAAATGAAATTGCTGAAGCAGAGAACTATGCCAGTTTCTCAACCTCAACATTATTGAAATTTTCAACCAGATAATTTATTGTAGGGGACTGTTATATAGGATTATAGCAGCATTTCTGGCCTCTACCCAGGTCATGACAGTCTAAACTGTCTCCAGAGGGCTGGGGTTGGAGCTTAACGATAGAGTGCTTGCACAGCATGTGCAAGGCCTTCAGTTAAATAATCAGCATCTGGAGGAGTTGGGTCTCTAGACATTGCCAAATGACCCCTGCAAACAAATTTGTTCCTTATTGAAAATCACTGGAGGGGCTGGAGGAATGGCCCAGTACTTAAAGTGCTTGCCTACGAAGGGCTAAGACATGCGCTAAGTACCCGTTTGACTCCCTAGCACCACATAAACTGGGCATGGTGGTGCATTCCTGTAATCCCAGCACTTGGCAGCCTGAGACAGGAGGATTGCCATGAGTCCAAGTCCAGCCTGGGCTACAGAACAAGACCCTATCTCAAAAGAAAAGAAAAGAAAAGAAAACCACTGGATTATACCTAGTGTACTTTATGAAGAGTTTATAGCCTGGACCAGTGGCACAAGTCTGTAATCCCAACACTATAGGAGGGGGAGGTAGAAGATCACAAGTTCAAGCCCAGCCAGGGCAACTTAGCAAGACCGTGTATCAAAAAAAAGGGGGTGGGGAGTGACAGAGGAATGGCACAGCAGTTAAACTGCTTGCCTAGCAAGTGCAATACCATGGGTTGATTCCTCAGCACCACATAAACTGGGTGTAGTGGTGCATGCCTACAATGCCAGCATTCTAGAGGTGTAAACATTATTGCCACCAGTCTAAGGCCAGTCTGGGCTCCATAGTGAGTTCAGGAACAGCCTGGACTGCAGAGTGAGACCCTGTCTCAAAAAAAAAAAAAAAAAGGCGAGGGAAGGGGAGTGGAGGGAGGCTTAAGGATATAGCTCAGTACAGAGGCCCTGGGCTTGATCCCCACTAACACATGCACACACAAAAAAAAGAAAAGAAACAAGTTTATAAAAGTATTTTTGTAATTTGTGTGCTCAGTGACAGCATCACCATGTTTACATCTTTGCATACCAAAAAATGAGCTTGAGGTGAGGACAATCAGTATATTGTGAATATATTTCCATAATATGACTTATAATAGATAATTACTGACTGCACCAGGCTTACAGTAAATTTCTATGTATGCTCATAATACTATTTTAAGCACTTTTTTTTGAGACATGGTCTAGCTCTGTTAGTCCAGGCTGGTCCTGAATTTCCTATGTAGCCCAGACTGGCCTCAAACTCACAGCAGTCTTCCTACCTCAGCCTCCCAAGTACTGGGATTAGAGGTGTGCACCACCATGCTTGTCTTTTTCCTATCTTAACAACAATTCCACAGCATTAATGTATTAATGTAAAAAACTAGGCTCACTTTTAAGTTCTCATAGAAAATAATCATGGGCTGGAGGAATAGCTCAGCAGTTGATCGCTTGCATAGAATGCTCAAGGCCCTAGGTTCAGCTCTCCACCACTACGTGAGCGAGGTGTGGTGGCACATGCTTATAATCCCAGCACTTGGGAGGTTGAGGCAGGAGGATTGCTGTGTGTTTGAGGCCAGCCTGGACTCCCTAGTGAGTTCAGAACCAGCCTGGACTGCAGAGTGAGATCCTGTGTCCGAAAAAAAGATAATCATGTCCATTATACCTAGGGTAGAGTATTTTGTCTCCAGAACAACTGTATTGCTCTTCATTTCCTTATTTATGAAAGAAGATCTCACTCTGTAGTCCAGGCTGTTTCTGAACTCACTGTGGTAGAACTCGCAGCAGTCCCCCTGCCTCAGCCTCCCAAGTGTTGGGATCACAGGTGTGTACCACCACACCTAGTTTATGTGGTGCTGAGGAATCAAATTTGAGGCCTGTACTTGCTAGGCAAGCTCTTTAACTGCTGTATATTCCTCCAGCCCCTCTTCATCTCCTATTTTATGAATTAAACTCTTTTATTTTCCTAAAGATAATTTTTATTTAAATAAGGGTTTAAATACATTATATATCATCAAAACTGGAAGGAAAAAAGAAAACCAAAACTAGTTTGTTACTTGTTACTTCACGTGGCAATGGGCGGGCAGCCGTTATAGGTAACTGCAGGCTCCACAGCTGGCTACATGGCTGACATCATGTTGGTGTTTACTCTCTTGTCAGAAGCTTAACTGGTGTTAGGCTGGCATCACATTCTGTCATTTGGATATCCTAGAGCTAGGACATGGTGGCATCAATAAGTAAGATGCCCTTGGGGAAAAGGGGATGCCCACCACCTCACTGGAGGGAAGTTGCCTCTCTGAGCTCTGTCCCTGGTCAGGTGAGACACCAGGGCCTCTTGTTATTACCAAAGGCTCACTCACTCTGGTGGCATTATCACCACTGCTTACTTACCTCATCTTCTGATTCATCGAGGGCTGTTTATACAGTGATGTTCTCTTAGGGAAGGGGGCTGGGCAGAGGAGGAACTAAAGAGCTTCTGGCTTGACAAAGCCGTCTGTGATCCTGGGGCTGTGGGCTCGGCTGTTTCAGGCTGGGCTCTGCCAGACACCTAGTGCGTGATCTCTGTTTAAATGAGGGACTTCAAGAGATAAAACCATGGCTCTTTTTGTTTTATTGTATGAAGGAGTTACACTAGTCCAAGTTAAAGCAAACCCCAGATGGTTACATTATACAGGCTGTGAGGTTAACTTGTGACAAGGTACAAGAGGAAATTTTCATTGTGAAGAATCCTCACTTAAGCTTCAGTGAGCCACAAGGGTTTAAAACCCATGAATCCTCAGCTGATTGTCCTTATGTTCTTGTGCTGGTCACCCTGCAGCTGAATTACTTCTCCATATTCTGGATGCTCAGTCATAGTGCCATTGCAGGCAGAGTTCTTCCTAAACACCTTCTCTAGTTTCTTTTTATCGTAATCATCAGCAATCCCTTGCACAGTAAGAATCTTCCTACTGTTTCTTTGTTGAATTCTTTTTTTTTTTTTTTTTTTTTTTTTTTTGAGGCAGGGTCTCACTCTGTAGCCCAGTCTGCCAGTCTGCTCCTGACCTCACTATGAAGTCCAGGCTAGCCTTGGTCTCCCGGTGATCTTCCTCCCTCCACCTCCTGAGTGGTGGGATTACAGGAGTGCACCACCACTCCCAGCTTTATGTGTGCAGGGGGATCAAACCAAGGGCGTTGCACTTGCTGGACGTGTGCTTTAACTGCTGTGCCATTCCTGCAGCCTTCTCTCTTGAATTCTTACAGAATATAATTCTCAGTGCCAGCAGGAAGCAGGTCATCACCCTTCCTTGCATCAGTAAAGGGGTCAAAAGACTTTGAGGTTCTAGATAGGGACATACGATCTGAATTCCTTTTCCTCAGTGGAAGGCAGCTGCAGGAGAAGGCAGGCAGTGGGGGCAGAGCATAGGGAAGCCAGGGGACTGAAGAGGAAGGCAGCTGAGTCCTTGTCTGGTGCGAAACTCTGTTTAAACAGTTCCATTCTGTGTGACTTGATTCCCTTGCCTCCTTGGAAACTTTGTGCTTCTCTTTGTCAGCAGTGAGCCAAAAGAGATAGTTGAAAAGTCCAAAACCCCAAGCCGAAGAAACTCCCGAACTGAAGAGCCAGTTGTGGCTTCTGAAAGTGTGGAAAATGGACATCGTAAAAGATCCTCTCGACCTGCATCAGCCTCCAGCTCTACTAAAGGTTAGCGGTGGGACACGGGTGCTCTATATGGGTCAGATAGAGAAGTAATCGGGTCCTCATCCCAGTAGCTGAAGACTTAGCCCTTCATCTTGTTTCTGTTCTTAAATTTGTCAGGTTACTTAGACTTGTACTACTTATCTGGTCTTTTCTTTTGTTTGGTAACTTAATTGTGTGTTTTCTCTGTTTATACATAATACCACAAGCACTGATACAAAAAAAGCACACGATAGAGATAGCTAATTAATCTTTCTTTCTTTCTTTTTTTGAGACAGAGTCTCAGTCAGTAGTAGTCTAGGCTTGTCCTGAACTTACTGTATAACCCATGCTGACCTTGAGCTCATGGAAATTCTCCTGCCTCAGCCTCCTGAGTGCTGAGATTGGGATTATAGGCATGCACCACCATGCCCTGGTTTGTGTGGTGCTGAGGAATGAACTCAGGCCCTTCTGCTTGCTAAATAAGAGCTCTAACTACTGTGCTACTCCTCTAGCCCCTCTTTCTGTTTTTGCTATGCTGGGATTGAACCCAGAGCCTTGCATATACTAAGCAAGCATTCTACCACTGAGGTACATCCCAGCTTTGATATTACTTCAAATTCATGATCATCCACTTTCCATAGGTCCTGAATATGGCCCAACCACTTTTCTGTGATTAGATTGTTTATATATAAAACCTCTGTCTCCCACTTTACTTTCTCTCTCTCAGTAGAGATATTCACTTTTCACAGAGAAAATAGAACTTTGTCACCTTCACACTACCAAGACATTAATTGCCTAGTACCCTTCTTTGCTCCTAGTATGATAGAGCAGCTGTCTCTCCTCAAGTCCAAGGCCAGTTTCTGTACCTATGCTTTTGAATCTTCTCCAACTTTAGGAACCTTACACTGAAAACATTTTTCTCTGTTGTCTACTGTCTCCTTTTTGAATTAACTCTTCTCTTGGCTCCTGTGACGTAGAATTGTCAGTAATTGTCTACTGCTTCTCTGGCTGCTGCTTCTTAGTCACCATACCCAGCCAGTAGGTGTTGCCTTTCTTCAGACGTGGATCCTGAGCCACCTTTTGTTTTCAACTTATATTTTACCTTAATTGATCTCACTTATGATCCCATCTTAGTTACTTTTTTTGTTGCTCTGACTCAATACTTGACATCTACAACTTAGGGAGGAAAGATTTATTGTAGCTTACAGTTTCAGAAGGTTATAGTCCATTCACAGGAGGGTGGGTGGAAAATAGTGGAAGCACATGGCAGGGCTAGAACTGAGGCAGGGCCAGAGCCAGAGCTCTAGAAGCAGAGGTCCTCACAACATGGTGGTATGGAGAGACTGGGAGGAAGGGTGGACCCAGCATATACCCCTCCAGGTCAAGCCCAAGCATCTGCCCCTTCCAGTCAGGCCCCACCTCCCAACCCCACACAGTATTCACAGGAACATGAGGCTTTTGGAAGACACTCCAGACCCAAACCACCACACCCCCTTTCTTATTAAAAACTTTAATATGTGACTCAGAATTTTTTATTTTTAGCATACGTTCCTAGAGATCTCTGGCAACTGCATATACAACCTTAACAGGACCTGAAAATCAGAATATCTTAAGCCAGATTTTTGGCCTCTGCCACTGTACCCCCATCCCAGTGACTGGCATCACCATTTTTCGTTGGGCAAGGCCTTCCTGACACTTCTTTCATTCTTATCAAATTGTATCCAGAAAGCTGCTATTTTGTCTTGGGTAGCCCAAAACTAGCCACTTTTTTCCCCAGTTTTACTGTTACCACTGTCTTAAAACTCTTCAGTGATTTGCTCTTGTGATTAGGATTAAAGTCTAAAAAGCCTCAAGATGTCCCACAAATGTCCCATGTATCTGGACCCTGTCATTTTCTCCCAGTCATCTCCTTCCCTCATCAACTCAGATACACTGTTCTGTCTTGCTGGTAATGAGGCCTCTGCATATATTGCAGCGACTGCAGGGAGCTGACTTCTTCCTGCTTCTCTTCCCAACTTAATTTTCTGCTCTTCCTACTTACTTAGCTCAGTCATCACTGCTATGAAGGATCATCACACCAAGTTCTCTTCTCCTGCAATGACAGAGTTGTAACTTTAAACTTTAGGTGCGATAAGTAATATGTTAAGGCAGGAGATAGTGTCTGGGTTTGCTCACCACTGTATCCCTGATTCCTAATAAAGGTATTAATCAGTGATTATTAAATGAATAATCACCTATTAAATATATATTAAGAACTTACTAAATACCAAGCCCTGGGGATTTAATGATGAAGACACAGAATTTCTGTCTTCAGTACAGTATGTTCGAAGTTAAATGTTATGATGGCAGAATTACATGGTACTGTGAGAGCATGGTACTGTGAGGCTGTCATTCTCTAACTGCCCAGGGTAAATTATCTTTTAAATCAAAGTGAGTAGTATAGCTCTTCTGGTTTTTAAATGTTAGAGCCTGTGGATCTAAATTAAAGAATAAATATACACATATTATTTGACCTGTGTTACAGCTAAAGCATGAAAGAAGTCATAAAATGACTTGCAAATAACTTAGTCTCTGTCTGTAGCCCAGGTTAGTCCTGAGCTCACTGTGTACCCCAGGCTGCCTTGGACGCAGGGCAATCCACCTGTCCCAGCCTCCTGAGTGCTGGAATTAGGCGTGCTGCACCACGCCTACCTTATGTGGTGCTGGGGAATCAAACGCAGTACTGTTCACTTGCTAGGAAAATGCTTTAACCACTTTGCCATTCCTTCAGTCCCAATTAGATATATCTTGTGGAAGAAAACCCTGAACAGTTACTCCCTAAAACTGTACTCTTGTGGCATCATTTAGATTTTTTTTTTTTAAACCGGGTCTTGCTCTGTAGTCCAGGCTAGTTCTGAACTATGTGGAGGTGGGGAATTGAGCCCAGGGCCTTGCACTTGCTAGACAATCATTTTAACCACTGAGCTGTGCCCCCAGCGCCAAAATCATTTAGAAATTTTGAAGGAAATTTTCCAGATTTTTTTTACATTTACATAAAAGTCTTGGCTAGAAGTAGTAGAACAGTTAAAAACACAATGAAGTGAGCAAGACCATAGTACCTAAAAGTCCTTGAAAGGCAAAGCCCACGTACTAGAGAAATGCATAGGACCTTAAACTAAATCTTAGCTAAATTGGATTTAAGGTCACAAGGAGACAAATAGCTGAATCCCCTCATCAAATGATAAAGCTAAATGTTTTCCAGTAACATGTAGGGACAACTACCTGAAATACTAATACGAACCCAGTTTTCTGTCTCTTTCTCTTTTTGTGGTGCTGGGTCTTGAGTCCAGGGCTTCTATACTGAGCTACATCCTCAGCCCATTTCTGTTTTCGATTTTGAGACAGAGTCTCACTAAGTCACTGAATTGCCTAGGCTAGGCTCAAACTAGAGTCCTCCTGCCTCTACCTGCCAGAGCGTTAGGATTATAGGCCTACACCACTGTGCCCAAACAACCCAGTTCTTTACCATCTAGCCAGTTTTAAAATGGGGTAAATAACCTGACTACACCACCAGCTGGACTGTTTATATATTTGCGTGGTGCCAATTTTGTAAAAGACTGATGGCGTCACTGAAAAGGAATATGCATGAGTGCATGTTTGTGTGTGTGTCTGTGTGTTGGTAATATAGTGTTGATTGAGAGGCAGGTTGGAGTGGGATTAAAGAAAACTGCTGGTTAAGGTCTAATGCACAGCCTGCAAGTGTTATTAAGCTATCTTACTTCCCTAGTATTCCTTACTGTAAAGAAGTTTGAGAGATAAGAGTGGGAACAATTTGGAAGAAGTTAGTTTAAAAATTTATTTCTTCATGGAAGTATAAAAGTACATCTTTTCCTGCCATTCCCCTCAGTATACAGATTATACAGATTGGATTTGTTTTTTGTAGTTTCTAGCATAAGTCACTTGTTTATTCATGGTGTCACTCATGGATTCAGACCTTATTCTCATGTCGTGCCAGCTCATTGGGTGCTTTGGCACAGTGGTAGGTGGGAACAGGAAAGATGGAAGGGCAGCCAGACACTGCTTATTAGCTCTCTGTTCCCTGCTTCCTTTTCTAACTGTAATGTGTTTCTCACACTTCTCGATCTTTCATATCATAATGAGGGAGAATCTTCCAATGTAGTGGATATTTTTCTAAAGATTGTCTTAGTTGGGCTGGGGTAATGGCTCAGCAGTTAAAGCACTCGCTTAGCAAGCGCTAAGTCAAGTGCTAAGTACCTGAGTTCGATTCCCCATCACCACATAAGCTTTGCGTGGTGGTGCATGTCTGTAATCCCAGCACTCGGGAGGCTGAGGCAGGAGGATTGCCCTCAATCCAAGGCCAGCCTGGGCTCCATAGTGAGTTCAGGACCAGCCTGGGCTACAGAGCCTCAATACCTGACATCCACAAATTTAGTGGAAGGTAAGCCCTCACTACACACCTGTAATCCAGTTTACATGCCTAAAGTCCACCCTTCCAGACTAGGCCCCAGTCTCCCAACAGCACATGGTTCTATAGACCCCTCCACACCTGGATCCAGGAGGATCACTGGGCTAAGACCTGGAAGGATATATAAGCTTCTTCCTGCCTTCCTTGGAGGACTAGTCTCAACCTGTCTTGACTTGGCTTCCTGTTTGTGATGTCGTGAGTAGCTGCCTCCACCTCTGCCTCTGCCATGCACTTCCATTGCTGTTGGCCGCCTCTGAATGGACTGTGACCTTCTGAAACTGTGAGCTAAAATAAACCTTTCTTAAGCTAAATTAGTGGATGTCAGGTACATCAGACTTTTGGCAGACATTCCAGATCCAAACCACAATAAGATAATTAGTGTTGAGATATGATTCTATATGTTTTCTGCAATGACAGGTTTGCCAGGGGGAAAATGAAGTTGAAAGTTGGACCTAAAGAATCAATTAAGGGACATTTCTTGGGCTGAGACTCAGATGAATTAAAGCAAAGAATCTCATTATTAACATCCTATCAGATTAACTGTCCTTTGATTGGTAAGAGACTAATTAGTAAATCAGAGTCTGATTCTAACACATAGCACAAGCAATGTGATTGCCTAGTGAGAAGATAGGCATAGAGAAATTTTCACCAACAGAAGCCTAAAAATATTATACAGACAAGTTCTTCCCTTTTTTTATTTTGAAACCGGATCTTGCTGAATTTCCCAGGATTGCCTCAAACTTGCGATCCTCCTGTCTCAGCCTACCCAATAGCCGGGATTACAGATGTGTCCTACAATAGCCAGCAGCATAGACATTTATGGGAGCCTGAATTCCCAAAATATTAGATCCAAAAGAAAAGAGAAAAATTACTTAAAATACTAAACCTAACATGTAGCATCAGAAGGGCCAGAGGAATAGCACAGTGGTTGGTCCTCAGTTCAGTATATCACATAAGCTGTGTGTGGTAACACACATCTGTAATTCCAGCACTCGGGAGGCTGAGGCAGGAGAATTACTGGTGAAATTTGGGCCAGCCTGGGCTACATAGGGAATTTGGTACCAGCCTAGACTAAATAGTGAGACTCTATCAAAAAAAAAAAAAGTAGCATCAGAAAATTAGGCCTACTTTCCAGAAGTGGATGAATTTGAATGTATTAAAAGCGTTTTTCACCTTAACAAGAAGTATTTTAAAACACCATTTTCATATTAAAAACAAGCCAGGCCTAGTGGTATAGGTCTGTAATTCTAGATGCTGGGAGGCTGAGGCAAAAGAATTGCAAGTTCAAGCCCAGCCCATGCAATATATTGAGAACTTGCCTGAAAATCAAAAATTAAAATAGGCTGGAGGTGTAGCTTAGTGTGAAGACCCTGTGTTCAATCCCTAGTACCACACCAAAAAATAAAAAGTCAATTAGTGAAGCAACATGAAAAATAACAGAGATTTTTTTAAGTCGATACAATTAGTAAGATTTAAAATGTTAAAAAAAAGACTTAAAATGTTTATATTTTGAGAGCTTCAAGCCATGCTCTGGTAGAAAAGAAATTTATATGGAAAAGTTTTCGAGATCAAGTTCATTGTAAATATGTATCGCATATATATTAATAAAATGGGAGAAAATGTAAGTACATGTGTTGTCAGCAAAAAATTTTGAGAAATATGGCTTAAATCTGGTATTTAAGGATTTAAGTTGAATAAGGCATTCATAAACAGGGCGTGATAGTTCACATCTGTAATCCCATCTATCCAGGAGGCTGAGACAGCAAGATTTTTGTGAGTTTGAAGACAGCCTGGCCAATTTAGCAAGATACTCTCTTAAAATTAAGAGCTAAAAAAGGCTGGGGAAACAACAGCTCACTGGTAGAGTACTTGCCTAGCATACACAGGGCCTTGAGGTCAGTCATCAGTACCACAAAAAATAAACACAAAACAAGAGAAAATAAAGTAATTAACCACAATTATTCCCCTTTATGTCACTGTTCCCCCTCATATAAATTACTCCGTTCCCACTGGTCCTGTGAATTTGTAACACTCACTTGGGCTTGAATAAGGCTCTTGCTTTTTCTGCATTGTTTCCGTGCCTGTATTTATTGACAGCTTTGACTACAAGTAGACACTTGATAATCATGGTCCAGGTGTCTAGGTAACCATGGTAGCCAGTTATCCATATACTTGGACCACAGGAGACATGGTAATCATGGTCCATGGTCATGTTGTTCAGAGACTTTGACTATAGTATGACAGGAGTTTCTGACTGTAAAACAATGGCTTGACTCCTGAAGGAAACCAAAGGCTACTTTTCTGACATAATTTATTCACTCGCTGTGGCATTGCTCTACCAAAAGCACTCTCAGTCCACTTACGTTTTTTTCCTTTTAGTATTAGGGATTGAACCCAGGACCTTACAGTAAGCTGCAGCCCTAGCCCTTTTTTGTAATTTTTTAATATTTTAGCTGACCATGGTGGCACATGCCTGTAATCCCAGCAGTCTGGAGGCAGAAACAGGTGGGTTGCTGTGAGTCTGAGGCCAGCCTGGGCTACATGTAAGCTCAGGACCAGACTAAACTACAGAGCAAAAAAGGAGGAATAACTGGAGACATGGCTCAGTGGCTAAAGCACTTGCCTAGCAAACACAGGGCCCTGGGTTCTATTTCAGAATCATATAAGCCAGGTGTCGTGACACACACCTGTAACCCTAGTACTTGGGAGACTGAGACAAGAGGATTGCCATGTGCTCATGGCCTGCCTGAGTTACATAGTCTGCTCAGGATTAGCTTGGACTACAGAGCAAGACCCTGCCTCAAAAAAAATTTTTTTCGAGATAGGTTTTGCTAAGTGGCTCTGGCTGAGTTGGAAGTTGGGATCCCCCAGAGCACTGGAATTACAGGCATGTGCCACCATACCCAGTTTACCTATATTTCACTGAGGGATGGGAACTGCTAGGGGAGATTGGGGGTTAATTGCCTAGTTAAAAAGGCTGTCTTCTCCACTCCCTTTTTTTTTTCAGTCAGATGTATACTTCATCTTCCACCACCTTTATCACATTGTACCAGTTTCTAAGCCCTAGAATGCAAAATCACATTCTACTCTTATAGAAGTCATCAGGCAAAGCCTGACTTTCTTCACACTGAGTTCCTGTTAGACTGACTCAGTGCAGAAGGGCCTTGATTATTGTGGACTGCCGACAGGGCAGTGTTGTAAAGCAAGAGGTCCCCAACTACTGGAGCAGGTGGTGAGCCTTGAGCAAAGCTCTGACCCGTCAGCACACTCCTGTTTGGTTCTAATGCTGCTGCTGATCTGCCAGGAGGTGAAGCATCACTCCCTGCTCCCTGCCTGCTGCTGTTCGCTACTTCAAAGCTATGCCCCAACAACCTACACATAACAACTACCCTCCTCCTAGGTCCTGGTCCGTTGGGGATCACTGCGGCAGATTTCCCTCAGCTGAACATGTGCTTCCTTTCCCCTACAGATGTCACCAGTATGGTGCAATCCAAGCGAAGAAAATCCAAGTAAACAAGCTGGACGATGATTTGATATTTGTAAATGTGTGTGAATTTTACAAAGAGCAGTTTTGAGCTGTGACTTTTTAAAATCTGTCTCTGTACAGTTAGTCATTTTAATAATGTGGCCCTTTTCTTAGTCCCTGCAACCTGTTTATAAAAGTGCAATGGGAAAAGCAGGGTTGTTGTGCCCTTTTGGTGTTGCAAAATGAAGTTCAAGGTTTCTAAAATGTTGCCATGTATCAAGAGGAGCTGATGCCATTATAAATATTACTAGTTTTCAAATTTCCTAAGCAGCCTAGAGTACAGGGTGAACATTTTTAGATCTTCTAATGATGTATTGTGCTGTGGAAGTACTTTGTGTGAATAGCAGTAGCAGGGGCAAAAGCAATCTTTTCATTTGGAAATGGCTGTAAATATTTTTATTATATAGTGTTTTGAATGTATTTGTTGTAGAAATGGACCAGTGAATAAAGAGAATCTAAGGGTTTGTATAATGTGAAATACCGAATGTGTTAAATAAATGTTATTGTCATATAACACAAAGTTATGTTATTGGCAAGGGTGAGCAAGCTTCCTTTCAACCATAAATGAATAGACATTGTTATACACATTGCATCTGAAGTGCCCACCTTGTTGAAGGCAAGTTGAGGGCAATGTATATATTTACCCACTTATTGGCTTTGAAGAAACAAGCCCTATTCAGCCCTATACCAGGTTCTTTGAAATATGTACATGGGTCAAAAAAAAATTGGTTACAGTTAACAACCAAGTGAAAATGAAAGGTTATTTGGAATTATTTTCTAGAAACAGAAAACTTGTCAGCATCCAGATGGTATTTTCTCTTCACCTCTTACCTCTCCTTTCCCACATGTGTGATAGGTTGCCCCCTGACAGCTTTATATCTCCTCTATTCAAGAGATATGCCCAGGATGACTGCAGTATACCAGTAGTGTAGGCCCGTAATCCCACACTACTCAAGGAGCTTGAGGCAGAGGACTTTCAAGTGTAAGCCCAGCCTGGCCAAATTAGCCATTTGATGAGGCTGTGTCACAAATCAGTTAAAAAATTTTGCTGGGGATACAGCTCATTTTGGAGTCCCATTGCTTTAATTCCTAATAGTACACCACCACCCCCAAGAAAATTAACCAAATTTAGGTCATTTCCACTTTTTAGTCCAGCTTTGTAGGTTAGGTGGGCATCTGTCAAAGGAGTCATTTTGTGTTGTGTGCTTCAGAGATGTCCACCACATCCCCCTCTTGAGCCGCTCTATTTCTCATATGTATAAGGCCTAGGAGTGACTTCTCACTGAACGCAGGTTTTCCCCTTTCCTGGTTCATTTCTTCATAATTTGTGTAATCTGAAAAGCCAATTGCTTTTATACCCATGTGACTCCCAGCCGTCAGGGAGCTCCAGTGCGTGGGGCATGTATATAACCAAGTTTGGATCTTGGCCTTCTGCTGTGTCTGCTAAGGCTATGCTTAGCTTCATCCTTCTTTCCCTCTGGTGACTCCTTCCTTTTGCCATAATCTAGCGCCTGAGACCAAAAGAATGTCACTGACTGGCATGCTCTTATTCTCATCTCTATTTCAGATGTTTTTGTATGTCTTACATTATAAGGATCCTCCAAAAAGTTTTTTTTTTTTATGACACAGACCCCACTTTAGCTGTTTCCAGCAAGTTATCTGCCCTCTTCTTCTGTGATGCATACCAGAACCAAAGTCAGTTTAATAATAATAACCAGTACCTTGACTGTGCTTGAGATTAGAGTGCTTCTTCTAGCTCAACTCAAAGACACAGCAGCATAATGTGCTTTAAATAGATTTTATTTTTTATATTATTTTTTTTCTCCAATAGAGTAATAACATTACAACCTAACAATCAGATCCTGTTACGCACACATACACAGGCATGCCACATGACCAGGACGACGTGGCTGTGTCCTCGAGTCTGTCAGCACATCACCATATGACCAGCCAAAGTCTCCTCATCTCAGCCAGTCTCAACACAAAACTCCCAACAGGGATGCACTCAACTTATTGGTTCCACTTGGAACTAGATGGCATGGTAAGGGGAGGTTTTAGACGTGGGCTTCGTGGGTCTGCATTCAGTCTCCTTACACAAAGCTATATGGATCTGGGGGGATATCAAAGAGCTCTGGTGGGTTCCTTGGTGCACCTAAGACATTATGGATCACAGCAAGTTGATCAGAGGGTTCTAAGCAGGCAGCCAGGGAGCAGGCATACTCCAAAACAGCACCAGATTGCACGCACACACACAGTGGTACCTTGCTGGGGCTAGACTGGCCAGGGTTAAAAAGTAACATCGGCTCAAGGGAACCACTCAGACTTACTGGGGAAAACTGGAAGTCACTCTTCAGCAATAATTGGGATTCATTCTAGAAACAGGCCTCTCTTACATCCTAAGTTTTGGCAAAGTGCTGGTAGTAAAAACCTTAATACAAACTGGTACAGGGTCTCTGAAAACATCAATCAGGACAGACTCTCAATCCCCCTCCTGTCTAAGGTTGCATAGGACATTGTGAATTCTGGTTCCCTCATGTGTTCAAGTTCTGTGATTTAAGAAAAAAAAATCCTGAAGCATGCTCAAGGTGAAAGGCACATACACAGTCAGTACAGTATGACAAGGTCTGATGCTTCAGGAGTCAGACTAGCAGGAGACTGAGTAGTGTTGATTCTTAGAAATCTATACACAATTAAAATATTGCCACACTCAAATGCTACAGAATCTATAGGAAAAGTACAAAAAATAAGAGCCTTGCAACCAGCCAAGTGAGAGATTGGAGGGTTCTAGAACTACAGTAACCTCCAGAAATACAGGTAAGGCGCAGAACCATTTGAAATTTGAGCCAAATGCCCTATCACTCAAACTCTTCTACCAGCAGGATCATGAGCACTTGCCAGGGCTGAGCCTAGGCCCCAGCTGGTAGTGAGGAGTCGGCAAAGGACTGGAGGGAGTGATAGCTGTTGGAAGTGCTGAAGACCTTAAGCTGCTGTGAAGTGACCAACAGGTTGCTGGAAGAACAGAAGTATACTAGGTTGTAACCAGAGAACTTGGGGAGAGGAGCAAGGTTGTCAACTACTGGGGCTCTAGGGAGCTGGAACGGGGATTTTGATCTGCTTGTAGTGTTAATTTGGCTTATTCCTTTGGGTAGGAGACCCCAACAGGGCTTCTTCTGTCCTTTTCTCAGCATCCACAGGGATACCTCCTCCCTTCCCCACAAGTGGCATATGAGGCCTGGGGCCAGAGAGTCAGAGAGAGCAGCTGCCTTTGCCCTCATGGGAATGCAGTTTTCTCCAACCCCAGCTTGGCTGTGGGCCTGGAAACCTAGAATCGGGATGAAAGGGAAGACCTATATTAGTATGTAACAGGAAATCTTAAAAATTTCAAGGAAGAAACAGCACACATAGAAAAAGATAGCTAAAAGAGAATGGGAAGCAACTTGGGGCATCCCATGAGGCTGTTGCTGGTGTCTGAGCCCAAATTCAGTCCCACCACAAAGGAAACTGGCCTCCCGTCTCCAGTCTTTCACCCAGATGCAGGTGCTTTCCTGTAGATACTTACTAGAGGAGAAGGGGATAAGGCCATAGGGTAGCCATTTCCCCCAGAAGCCTAGAAAGAGCCCTGTGAGAGAAAGTGAAGAGGCCCCCTGAAGGCCCTGAACCTGGACAGGGAAATCTGGGGAACTGGGACAGTGAAGCTCCTGGCCTCCTACCCGGGAGCCTTTATTAGCCATACTTAAGCAAAATGTGAAACCTAACGCCAGAGGCATGAAAACTAAACTGTCACTTTTGAGATGGCTTCACCCCACAGCTTGTCCTCTTAAGTAACGCTCTTCTACACTCTTGCTGGGGTGCTGCCCTTTCCCTGCCTAAATATGGCGCTCTGGCCTGCATCTCTCCACCTAGTTCTAGCACCTTGGGCTTGTGAACAGGGGCTTGGAGGGCAGGGCCTCCTTGCCCAGCTTCTACTCTTGGGGTGGCATGTCTGTCACACGAGGGTGGTTGGGTACTAAGCCCTTCAGAATCAGAAGCCTACAGAAGGGTAGGTTTCAGAAGAAGATCTGGGAGGTGAGAATATAGGAAAGGGAAGTGGGGGGCAGACTCCGGGCTCCCACCTGGGAGCAGGGCTTGGCCTCTCTGAGCAAGCACAGGGGCCAGCTCCCATGGTGCCCTGCTCCCTGTAGCTTCTCAACCTGTCCGTCCTGTCTGCATTTCCAGTAGGCTGCCTCTTTCTCCCTTGATTCCCTCCCTCCACCTTCTCTCTCTAACCCATATCTCACTGTCCTCTCTCACATACTTTACCTTTTTCGACCTAAGCAGCCTCCCAAGGAGCCCGCCCCCCCCCCCCCGGGGGCAGAGAGAAGGGAGAGACTAAAAGCCACACTCTGAGCCTGACCCCTGCCTGAAGGGCAAGGGCAGTTTTACCTGGTCAGTGTGGGCTCAGTGTCCCCTCCCTTTATCCATGTGGAAGGGGATTTGCTGGGAATGAACTATAAGGGAACAGGAGTGTAATATCAAACATAGGAAGCGGTGTGTCCTGCAAAGTGCGAGTTGAAAGTGAGGAATGAGCCAGGTCAGGGCGACAGAGGTGCTCAGGAACAGAAGTGGGCCAAGAGGGCAAAGGTTAAAGGGCGAGCCAGGGGTGAGGGCCAGAGAAGGAAGCAAGGAGGGGCAGGAGCGGGAAGGCAGGAGCATGGGGAGACTTGAGGGGATGGAGGTGGCAGTCGGAAGCGGGTTAGACATCAGAGAGGGAGAAATCGGGCGTGGAGGAAGGGCCACCACTCCGCCCCATACTCAGAGGAAGGAGGGTGTGGACCCAGCGCGAGGCGGCCTGTCCAGCAGCGCACTGGCTGCCGCGGAGGGGACCCACAGGGATTAGAGGGGAGAGAGGGATTCGGGAGCGGCAGACGGATATTCAGTAGTTGAACTGCCGCTGGCACGGCTGGTAGACAAAGCTTCCCTGGTGCTTGGGGCGGCGCGGACGGCTCTCGCGGGCGCGGTTCTGCCGCTGTACCACCTTGGCGCTCAGCGCGTGGCGCTCAGCCCGCTGCCGGGCGCGCTGCAGCCGCCGCATCTGCCCGGGCTTCTCCAGCAGCACTGCCCGCGCGGGCAGAGGAACCGCGGCGTGGTGCAAGGCCCGGGGCTCGTGGCGGGCGGGTGCCAACTCTCTGCAGAGGCAGAAGAGGGCTCGGTCAAGGAGGGACGGAGCGTGGGAACACGGGCATCGCCCACCTTGTCGTTCGCGCCCTGGCCCTGGCTCAGGGCCGTCTCGGCCCAATCGGGCGCCTCACGCACTTCTGACGGGTACCAATCCTTTCCCCAGGCTAATCCCGAGATACCGCTTCGATTCTAGCCACTTGGACAGATAAACTGGACCCCGTCCCCGTCCCCCGCCCTCCACCTGGATCACTCGTGGGCAGACCCATAACCTGGCGCCCTACCTTTACCCTCCAAATTCAGCCGCATCGGCCCCAAGCCCCGCCCCGTCCACGAGGCCACGCCTCTCATCGGGATCGCACACGTAGGCCCCGCCCTTGCCTCAAGGACACGTCTCTCTATCCCCACCAGGCTCCAGACCCCGGCCTCCGCTCACCCGTCACTGAGGTCGCCGTCGGGCAGGGCGGCGTCTGGGTGCGGGGAAGGGGGCGCGGGTTCCAGCACTATGGTGCTACCGGTGACGTAAACGGACATACTGGGGTGCTCGATGAGGAGGTCCTCCAGGGGGCTGCTCTGGAGGCGGGCTGGCCCGATGCCGGGCCCCTCTGCAGTGAAACAGGCGGGTGGGGTAACAAACCAGCTCTCGTCCATCAGGGAGGGCGCGGGAGGAGGCCGGCCCGCGGGGGCAGGGGCGGCCCCGGGGCTGGGGGGAGCCGCGTAGCTGTCTACGCAGCGCGGGAGGGAGCGCCACGGGAGAAGGAGCGACGGGGAGGGACACACACGCACACCGGACAGAGGGGGCGGGGAGAGAAAGGGCAACGTTAGTCAGACCCGCGGCCCTGTTCGCTCGGCCCACGGAGCACCCACGAGCCGAGTTTGGCCCCGCTGCCCTGGAGAACCTGAGATGTGAGGCCCAGCACTGCGCGGCCAGAAGAGCCAGGCTTGCCGGGGAAAGGTCCGTATCATCCCACCCGGGGTCCCTGCCTCGGCCCCAGTTTGCCCAGTAGTGCTCGGGGAACTCCCAGATCCCAGACAGCTGCCGTTCCCTCCACACCGCTTGGCCGTCAGTCCTAATGGCGACTTCCCAGGCCCAGGAGTCAGAGTCCTCGCCCCCGACTCAAGCCTCACCCGGCAAGTCAATGATGAGCCAGCCGTCCACTTCATCCTCCTCTGAGACAAAGGCGCGGGGGCGATCTGTGTCTTCCGGGGGCGAAGGCGAGTTGAAGAAGAGGCGGGTGAGGCGCTGGAACATGGTGGGGCAGCGAAGTGGCCTCGTGGGGGCGCCCTACGGCAGTGCCAAAACCTGGGAATCATAGAGGAGTCAGTGCCACTGCTTAAAGCCCCCCCCCCCCACTCGACCTAGGGTCCAGGGCAGGGACATCACCCTGTGACCTGGCGTGGGGGGAACAGTACACTCGGGATGTGTGGGAAAGCTTTCCGGAGGTGAGCTCACTGCATGCGTTCAAATCTAGGCTTCTCTGTCTTCGGTATAAACCTGAAAGTCCCTTATTTTTGTCTGGGTTCTCTCATCTGTCAAATGAAGAGTACCTTCCTCTGTGCCCTTATGAGAATTGAATGAGCTGGGCCGGGGGGAGAAGGTGTAGCTCGCTGAGAAGATGCTTAGCTTGAGGTACTGGGTTCGGTTCCCAGCAACACACACACCCCAGATGAGATGATGGTTGTTTCCTCTTCTGGGCTCTAATAAAGAAACGAGTTAGATTGTGTGTGTGTAATTTTGCACTATTGGAATTGAATCCAGGGCCTTCACTCTGAGCTTTGTCCCAGATCCTTTTTATGGCTTGAGACAAGGTTTTTGCTAAGTTGCTAAATGCCCAGGCTTGACTCAGTGATCCTCCTGCCCCACCCTCCTAAAGTGCTAGGATTACAGGTATGCACCACCATGCCTGGTAAATAACACATTTACATAAGAGTCCTTAAAATACTGCTTGCGGACATAACAAACATTCAATAAACTATTACAAGGTGCTTTAGGGACACAGAAATTTTGACATATATGACCAGGCTATTGCCAAGGAAGACTTCCAGAGGATGCAACATCCAGGTTGAACCTAGAAGAGCGTATATGGATTCTCCAGGCAGGGAATAAATTGCCCATGCTGTGATTATTTATTATCATAATGTAGAAGGCATTATGGTAGGCAGTTTCATCCATATTACCTTGTGTAATCCTCACAATAGAGAAAATGGGCATGATTACTCTCTCTTTTTTAAGAATGAAGAAACCAGAGGAAAGGTGAGGCTCAAAAGAGGTAAGGTAATGCTGGAGGAGTAGCCCAGGGGTTAAAGTGCCTGCGTAGCATGCACAAGGCCCTGAGTTTGATTCCCTAGCACCACATAAAGATTAGCTGGGCATGGCAACACACACCTGTAATCCCAGCATTTAGGAGGCTGAAGCAGGGGGGACTGCCATGAGTTTGAGGCCAGCCTGGGCTAGATAGTACATAGTGAGTTCAGGATCAGCTAGAATACAGATGGAGAGATCCTGTCTCAGATGGGGGTTGAAAGAAGGAGGAGAAGGAAAGGAGGAAGAGGAGGAGGAGGGAGGGGAGAGGAGAGAAGAGAAGAGGAAAAACTTTCCCAAAGTCTCACGGCTAATAAAGAGAAGAGGTGGGATTTAGGCCAGTGTAGTTAAATTCTCGAGGCAGGGCCCACAATCACTATGGTCTACTGCTTTGCTGGGTGACTGCCTAGGGTAGGTATTTTTAACATGGTCACCAGGAGCCATGATCTATGTATCTTTTTTTCTGGGAAGAAGGACTTTGATTTTCATCATGATCTCCTAAACAGAAGTCTTTGGCCCCCTGATACTAAGTACTCCTAAAAAGGAACACATGTGTTTGGAAAAGCACTGGCTATCAGAAACCCGACAGAACTGCTAGTCTCACTATGTGAGACTGAGCAAGCCTCAGATGTGTCTGTCAGACAAGGTCTGCAGATCCTATCCGCTCCGGCCCTCCCCCGTCTAACCTCTTTTTCCCAGGCTCCTGCTCAAGGGCAGCATCCCTGGCTAGGAGGAGGAAGATCAGGTTGCCTGGCCCCAGTGAGACAGCAGGTCAGGGGAAGGTGACGAAGGGAGGGGGTCAGATCCCCATGGCCCTTAAGGACAGACACTAAAGGCTGAAACCACCCAAGCCTTCAGTCAGTCCTTCCCGATGTGAAGAGGAACAGGAGGGCTCCGGTCCCAAGAATGGAGACCCCAAGATGGTAACTATATAGATCTTCTCCCAGATCTTTTATAATCTGAGGTTTGGAAAGAGAACATGAAGCTATCCCAAAACACACAGCTTGTGGTAAGGCAGGCCAAGCGCTAGGTCACTAAGCATTCAGCCCAGAATACACAGAGTTGGGAAAGCCCCCGTGGATAATCTCCAAGAATATAATGATGCAAGGCAGACAGGGAGATGAGACAGAAATCTTGATCCAGTTACTGCCCTTCTGACCAGCACAGAAAGGCCTGGGTTTTCTGGCATCAAGATCCAGCATACACTTACCAGAACGCCTACTGTATACCACAACCTGCACTGGGTTCCTCAGTTATGGACAGGTTAAGGTAAGGGAGGCTCAGGGGACACGATGTCTGCCCTAGATCATACAGCAAGCCGGTGACAGCAGTACCAGGCAGCCGGCGCCTGCCCCTTCTCTCTGTTGACCACTGGGGGAGCCTCTTGCATTTTATTTCCCAGCCTTGCCAGCTTCCTGGTTCTCAGATTCCCAGCTCTGCTCCAGGAAGAACCATTCCCTTTAATAACTACAGCAGCTGTGCCCAGAATAACACTCCAGTCCGAAAGACACCTCGAGCCCAGCCCTTTCTTGAGCACATCCCAGGCCCGAATGAGGCTCCAGATCCTCTTTCAGAGGGCAGCACAACTTCTGCAATCACCAGTACATGTCCAGATCACATCCCTCCGAGCTGACAAGTGTATGTTTTCTAGGAGGTGATGAGGGGCCAATAGAATGAACTTTTATCTCCCCCTCTACCCTAACCAACATCAGCCCTGGAGACATCCTGAAGCAGCCAATGACTCACATTTCTGTGGTCAAAACAGCTGAGAAGCAGCTGTAAGGTAGAATGAGGGCAGAGGGGTTCAGGGCCACCGGAAGGGGCCCAATCTTCAAAGACCTCCTAGAGAACAGTCCGGAGTGAGGAGATCTGGGAGACCTATCAACCTGGGATGGCTCTGAGCCAAGCTAAGAAAGAAGGGCAGCTTGTTACTTGAACTATGTGCCTATGTGTGTATGCCCATGGCTAATGCACAGTGAACCTGACTCTAACTGGCTGTGTGACCTACAGTGAACTATTTCCCCTCCCTGGGCTTTTTTTTTTTTTTTTTTTTTTTTTTTTTTTGAGACAGGGTTTTGCTGTTTAGCCCAGGCTGGTCCTGAACTCACTACGGAGCCCAGGCTGGCCTTGGACTCACGGCAATACTCCTGCTTCAGCCTCCCAAGTGCTGTATTAAAACAGGCATGGGCCACGACGCTCACGCTCGGCTTATTGTCTCTCCTTTTGTTAATCGGGGTCTAAAAGCCAAGGGGCTGCCCACATGGCAGGGATTAGGAGGATGTTATTATGTTAGTCGCTGGGAGGAGCTTGAATACTGAGAGGGGATTCTGCCACCATCTGGTGCTCCCCAACCACCTGGAGTCCGAGGCGGCTCTGATCCTCCGACGACCTCCTCAGCCTAGACCTAGCTGCGGTCGTCCCCTTTCCGGTCTTAGGGAGAAAGTGGGGAAACGAAGGCTTCACCCCATACCCTACATTAGCCCAGTTATCCATCGATCCCCCCGACTCCCCGCTTGCAGTCCTGCATCTCTCACCCTTGGCCCGGCCCGACACAGCACCCACCGGGTCACGGGAGGACACGCGACCCAAGCTTGAGAGGCGGTGCTGGCCTTGGTGACGTCTCAATGTCATATGCAAATAGGGCGGACGTCATGGTGTACCGGCGTGCGGCAACCAATCGGGACCGGGAACACAGCCCCATCTGCTGCCGGCGGAGACAGACAAAGGCCTCGCGACGGGGGCGCAGGGCGTGTCCGGCGCGTGAGGAACCCCCAGCCCGAATTGATCGGCACTCACCTGCGGGTGGAGCCGTGCGGCGAGCAGAGCGGTGCGGCGGGCGGGGGCGGGGGCGGGGCTGAGGTAGTTGTGCCGCAGGACGTCCCCGTGGCCGGCTGCTCACCGGCCGGGCTGCATCGCGGGGGCCAGGCAGGTAGGCGGCGAGCTCGAGGTTGGGCGTTCGGAGCAGCTGCGCTCGCCCGCGGGACTTTGAGTCTGTGCGGCCGCAGCTGCGGAGCTCACGGCACAAATTGGAACGTTCAAACAGCTGATTGTGACGTCACAAAGGGGCCAGCCCGCCGCGCGTCACTGGCCGGCGGAGCGGCGGCCAATCCTAGGCGGCGGATTCCCCCCTCCCTACCCCCTCCACGCTTCGCTGGCTGGTGGCTCGGATCCTCCTCCAGCCTCCCTCGGAACCTTGGGACGCTCGCGGCGGGGAGAGGTGACTGCTGGAGCTCGTAATCCCTACCCCCGCGGCCCGCAAATCCCTCGGAGGAGGCGACCCCCACTCCTTCCTGCGGGATCCCCTCCCTTCTGCCCTCTGCACACACCCCGGTGCCCTCACCCCTCTTACTGCTCCCCTGTATCCGAGTCGCCCATCTGTGCGTACCCTTTACACCTCCCGCCCCTCCGCTCTCCGCGCTAAGCTTCGCCCTGCTGCTATTTTGGGCGCATCTCCCTGTCCCTACACATCCTGTTTTCCCACCCTCTTTTCTTCAGCTCGGCAGGCTGGAGGGGCGGGCCGTGCCCTTTCCCCAGTTTCTGGGGAGCATCTGTGAATGTGGAGGAACTGGTGAAGCTGACGGGAACTTCTGCCAAGAGCCGTACTTGGAGACGAATAGCAATAGGCTGAGTAAACATTGACCTAGGGACAGGTTTGCCCTGGGGAGTGTACACACTTTATTTGATCCACGTTCCTACTGAACTGGCCACAAGAGTAACACGACAGGAATTATGGATCCCGATTTACACACGGGGAAATTAAGGCTCACAAATCCCACTGTTAGTTTGTAAATTCATATTTGCCAATGCATAAAAAAAAAAAACCACCCTACGGAGCACCTACTCGGAACCACGGTCAAATTACTAACAGACAGCGGGTATTTACTGTGTACCAGACACCGTGCTGTGGTTTTTGTTGTTGTCTGTTTGGTTCTTTTCATCTCCACACGACCACCAAAAGTAAGTATCATCCTTGTTTTACAGTTGAGAAAACGGACTAAGAGAGCTGAAGTCGCTTCCAAAGGTGGTTATGTTATGGTCAGTGGCAGAGCCAGGAGATGGACCTGTCGTCACTCCTGGCTCTTAACTCTCCACTGGTCTCAACCCCAGGGTACTTCATCCTCCCCAGGAAGAGCTGGCTTCCAGGCCTAACGTATCCCAAGCTGTACGGCCTCAAGAAACTCCTATTACCTCTTTAGGCTTCCTTCATCTGTCACACTTAACATATTCAGGCTAAGCTGGGCCTGGTGATACAGAACTGTGATTCCGACACTGGGAGGCTGAGGCAGGAGGATTTTAAGTTTAAGCACAGTCTGGGTGATGCTACCCTGTCTCAAAAATTTAAAAAAATTCCTTTAGGGGGCTGGAGGAATAAATAGCTCAGTGGTTAAGGCGTGTTTGCCTAGCAAGTGCCAAATACCTGAGTTTGATTCTCCAGCATCACATAAACAGGGCATGGTGGTGCGCTTGGTGGTGCAAGTCTGTAATCCCAGCTCTCAGGAGGCTGAGGCAGGAGGATTACCATGAGTTCAAGGCCAGTCTGTGCTACATAGTGAGCTCAGAACGAGCCTGGACTACAGAATGAGACCCTGTCTCAAAAAAAAAAAAAAAAAAAAGGCATGAGGACGTAGCTCAATGTGAAGGCCTTGTTTGTTCAATCCCCAGTACTGCAAACAAAGAAACTAAGGTTTTCTTCTGGGGCTGACAATGTAATGTTTTCCCAAACTCTCCACCCTCATGTTTTCACAAATCCCCTGATTTCAGCCCTAGTTCACCCAGTGACCCGGAGATACTTGGGAAGAAAGCCCAAATATGCATTCTCAGAATCTCCCAGGCCACAGGTTCTGGGCCCTCTCAGTACAGCAGGGCTGCTGGGTGAGGCTCTAAAAGCTACTGAGGCTGAAGCTAGTGCAGAGGTTCACGTTCTGGTTTCAAATCTGTGCCAGCCTAGTCTGTAACACCTAAGGAAGTACCGGCCCTAGCAATTACAGAGGGAGCCTAATACCTAGAGGTTGGGTGGGGGGGAGTGTCTCCGGGTTCCTTCAGTTAGTATTAACAGCGGTCCCCATTCATGCAGCTCTGAGTCTCTGCTTGTAACAGCCCTTCCTGGGAACCTCATTCTGTGTTTCCATCTCTTTGCTGACAAACAGAATAATCTCTAATACACTTGTCACACAACTTGTCTGCTCTAAAACCTCATGTGGCTTGCTGGGCCCCACCCCCAACCAGCACCCCGCCATCCATGGCCTCCACCTGGCTCTCCTCTGTGCACTGCGAACTAAGGCCAGGTGGCTCTTTGCTTCTTCGCCCCTTGTCAATTCCACCGTTTTTGTTTA
Source organism: Ctenodactylus gundi (assembly GCA_004027205.1). Classification (NCBI taxonomy): domain Eukaryota; kingdom Metazoa; phylum Chordata; class Mammalia; order Rodentia; family Ctenodactylidae; genus Ctenodactylus; species Ctenodactylus gundi. The sequence continues at coordinate 40,658 of PVKB01001865.1, forward strand.
AACTTTCCCTCCCCTGCTGGGTGTGGGGAAGATCTCTTTAGGCCTTCCCGACATGCAAATCTTTCAAACTCTGCTTCCCTCTTAGGTAGCCTGTCCTTTCCCATGTATTGCTGGCAACTTTGATCGACAGTTATTTATTTGGAATAAACAGTGTCCTGAGCCTCTAGTCTTTACTTAAGAGGCAGGGTTAAGAAACAGATGATGGGGCTGGAGGAATGGCTCAGCGGTTAAAGCACTGGCCAAGCGCTAAGTCAATCGCTAACTACCCAAGTTCAATTCCACAGCACCATGTAAACTGGGTGTGGTGGCACACACTTGTGATCCCAGTACTCAGGAGGCTGAGGCAGGAGGATTGCCATGAGTCCAAGGCCAGCCTGGGTTCTGTAGTGAGTTCAAGACCAGCGTAGGCTACAGAGCAGGTTCTAATCAAGGATTCAGCAGTCTGAAGCTCAAGAAAGGTTGCTGGATACAGAAATGTACACCTGAACATTCCGTTCTGGCACAGACAGATGACCCAAGATTCCAGTTCCCCATGTCTAAGGAAGAGGGCTGTTACCTGACATGACCTGGGTTCTGTTCCCAGCATTAGCCAAATCCCACGGCCAGGCAGCTAAGATAGATTCGAGTCTTCCATGTGGACCTGGGGCATCCCAGTAAGGCTCTCCTGAAACGCCCGACACCATCTCCTCTCTCTACTGCAGATACTTATTGTCAGGGCTTGAGAAAACCTTGGGCTTCTACTTATCCAAATCCCTCATCCTGGGGGGTAGTGGGGGGGGGGAGCTGGGGCTTAAAGAGGAAAAAAAAACTGCTTAGAATCAAACAGCAACAGGGCCAGAAGAATAGCTCAGCGGTTAAAGTGCTTACCTAGCAAGCCACATCCTTGAGTTTGATTTCCCAGCACCATATAAATCTGGGCATGGTAGTGCATACCTGTAATCCTAGCACTCGGGAGGCTGAGGCAGGAGGATAGCCATGAGTTTGAGCCCTCTGCTATGTAGTGAGCTTAGCACCATCCTGGACTGCAGAGCAAGACTCTGTCTCAAAAATTTATCAAACAGCAACAAAAGTCTTCAATTAACCAGGACTCCAGGGAGTGGGCTTAGCCTTGACCTGGAAGCTGTAGCAAGGGCAGCAGGTGTCACAATGGAGTTTCATTTCCAGTCAGACATAAGGCAGTATTCCTGTGTATGAATGTGTATACATGGGCATCCATGCATACACATGAAGCCATTCGTGTGCTGGTACACACACACACACGCATGAGCTCACATGGCGTTCACGGCTACCCACAATCATCTAACCTATGCCAAGATGTGAGCACTTACCCAATTTTGTGGGCTCTAGTATTAGAGGTCAAGAGGTCACCCTTTTTACTTCAGCTGAGGCCTTGGATTTGCCCCCATCGTGCCCTGGGGATTCCCCACTGGCCTAGGAGCACCTCTCTTCAAAGGGCAGCGATGTGTCAGCCTGGGTGTGTTCCTCATGGGACCTCGTAAGCACAGGTATGAGCCAGTCTGTATGTCTGAGTGGAAACTTGTTTACCATTCCTCTCCTATCACCTGCTGCTCTTGCCTTAGCACAGAAGGTGAGGCTCAGAGAAAGCCTTCAGTTGGACGTAATACTCTGCCCATTTTATTAGTGGGGAGAGAAAAAAGGAGATAAAAATAAACGGAATTTTTTTTTTTGAGTCAGAGGCAGGAGGAGCTCAAGGGATCCTCCTGCCTCAGCCTCCCACATGGCTGAAGCTACACATGCATAACCACACCTTCTAGCAGAGGGAAAAATTTTAATTGGTAAATTGAGCCAAGGCAGACTAATTCCCCCACCGCCTAAATAGGAGTCATATCTCTGGAACTTCTAGTCAAAGAGCTTTGTTGTTAACTCAGAAGTGTGTGATTTAAGGGGAACTATGGTGTATGTCTTTATGGGTTGTGAGCGTATACCATGATAAAGATGCTGGCCTGACTATCACTAGATCCAAATTTTCTTTTCTTTCTTTTTTTTTTCCTTTTGAGACAATGTCTTCCTAAGCTGATCTCAGACTCCTCAGGTCAGCCAGGCACAGCAGCACGGGCCTGTAATCACAGCACTTTGGGAAGCTGAGGCAGAAAGATCACAAGTTCAAGCCTCACCTAGGCAATTTAGCGAGTTAGGGAAAATCTCTCAAAATTATAGAATGACAAAGGATTGAATATACTAATAAATATTGGAAGGGGGAAAAAACAAAAGGAAGAAATTTAAAAAAAAAAAGTGTTGAGAATGTAATGTAGCTAAGTGCCAGGGCCCTGGTTCAATCCTCAGTGTCTGAAAACACAAAACAAAACAAAAACCCTCCCTCGGGGCACAGGGAGTCTCATCTCAGCGTCCTGAGTAATGTTGAGCCAGCGCAGCATCCTGATTGGTGAGCAGGTCCACGTTTCAGTCCCCTTCTCTCCTTCGCTTCCACCTGGCCCCGCGCAAATCATTTCCTGTATGTGTCCCATCTGCAAATGGCCGGCTCCAGGCCTCCAGGTTGGTTTGCGCGAACTGTGCTCAGTGCCCAGTCACGGAAGAGGACAGATCAGGACAGGATTCGCTTCAGAGAGAGAGAAGGCAGGTAGTTGGCTTAAATGTATCGATCTACCCTCAGTGTAAAGGTGGGGTGGTGACTCGATTCCGGTGGTGGTGTATGTGTGAGCGTGAACCAGGACCTATGGAGCGGCTGTAGTGCGCATGCCCAGCATGAATTCTTACACTTTGAACATTAAAAGAGTCACAGTTGTTTTGCTCTGCACCCAAGGGTAGTTAAAAGAGACAGCATTAGGGCCACCTAAGAGTAGAAAAAAAAAAATAGGTGTCTGGTTGCATCCACTGTCCTTGCCTAGGCACAGCCAGAGTCTACACATCTCTCCTGAGATTTAGGAACTTAGTTCCAAGCAGGCTTTGGGCGTAGAGCGGAGAAAGCGGATAGGAGATTCCCTTCTATAGAACCACCCCCTTTCTAGGAGCAAATAAAACTCTCTGGAGATCAGGGTATTTTCTTTTCTTGCTCACAATTCTTCCATGTCTCCCTACTACCTCCAGGCTGAGATTCGTACTACTGCCAGGCTAGCACTTTCTGCCTCAGCCTCCTTGTCGGTGAGATACAGAGTAAGCATCTGTGGAATACTACTTGAAAGAATGCGTAAAACCGTCTTTACCATTCTTCCAGGCTTTTCTGGGCCCCCTTCCCCACCACAGAACAAACAAATGCACTCCAGACCACCACTAGTTTTGGTAATTTCGGATTTTCTCCTTTGAGGGAACGCTTTCCTTTGTTCAATAATCTCCCTGTGTCTAGACCATCTCTCCTTTATGACGTGCAATTGGCAGTTTCTACTTATTGAGTGTTTACTGTGTATCTGTAGCCCCCAGAGACGGACATCATCATTATTCCCATTTTTCAGATGAGAAAAATGAGCTGGGCATGGTGGTACATTCTTGTATTCCCAGTTACTCGGCAGGCTGAGGCAGGAAGATCACTTGAGCCCGCTAGTTCCAGACCTGCCTGGGCAACATAGCAAGGCCCCATCTCAAAGAAGTAAAGAAAAATGAGGCTCATGCTGCTGAAGGAGCTTGCCCAAACAGAGCTCGTCAGAGTCAAGGCATATTTCCACGAATCCAGCCTTATACAGAAATACCGCAGGGGCTGGGGGTGTAGCTGTGTGATTAGAGCGCCAGCCTAGGAAGCAGCAGACCCCAGGTTCGATCCCCTAGTGCCACATACTAGTTGGACGTGGTGGTGCATACCTATAATCCCAGCTCTTGGGAGGCTGAGGCAGGAGTATTGTCATGAGTTCTAGGCTAGCCTGGGTTACATAGTGAGTTCAGGACTAGCCTGAACTACAGAGTGAGACGCTGTTTCACAAAGCAAACAAAATCAGAAATGTCGTATGTACATATGTGTGTAGTCATGAATGGGATAAAAATTATAAAATCTATATATGGAAATGTGCAGTACTTTTACTGAACAATATTTTTCTTCCTTTCTTTCTTGGTTGCTTTCTGGCTTTCCTGATACTAGAGATCCAGCCAACGGCCTTCGCGCTATGCTATATCCTCAGCCTGTTTTTAAGTTACAAAAAAATTTTTTTGGAGATAGAGTCTTACTCTGTAGCCCAGGCTGGTTCTGGACTTACTATGAAGTCCAAGCTGGCCTTGAACTCAAGGCAGTTCTATCTTGGCCTCCCAAGAGCTGGGACTACAGGTGTACGCCACCATGCCAAGCAATATTTGTGTGGTGCTGGAGAATCTAACACGGGCCCTTGTGAGTGCTCGTCAAGCACTTTAACCACGGAGCTATGACCCTCCTCCCCCTGCCCGAGTTACAAAATAGTTTTCTTAAGTAACAGACACCCTCTTGTGTTGGTAATAGAGCAAACTGCTGGGCTGTGGAGAGTTCCAAGTGACAAGGACCCAAGGGAAGCCTCCAGAAATTGTGAGTGGCTTCCTATTATCAATCAGTGAAAAAACAAGAGCCTAAGTAACAGTCACCAAAAAAAAAAAAAAAAAAAAAAATCCTGCCAGAAATCTGAGCGAGTGTGGCAAGCAGTCTTTCTCTAATCGAGCCTCCTTATGAAGATGCGGCTGGCTAACATCTTGATTTCAACCTTGGGAAATCCCGAGCAAAAATCCCAGAGTCTGGGGGTATGACTCAGTGATAAGGCACTTGCCTAGCACACTAGAGGGCCTGAGCTCAATTGCCAGTGCCATAACGAAGTGGGGAGAAAAGAAAAAGAAAACCTAGGTGTTTTGTAACGCAAACTTCTGATTTATGGAACTGTGAGCTAATGAGTGATCGTGTTCTCCAGCTGCGTTTGCACTGGTTTGCTATGCTGATGATGGAAACCTGATACACGTGTGCCGCACAGATTGGCGTTTGGTTCTGTTTTGTTTTGTTCATTGCATGACAAGAAGCAACTTGAGAAGCCAGGAATGCAAGCACAGGCCTTCAATCTCAGCACTCTGGGGGGCTGAGACAGGATTGCCAGTTCGAGCCCAGCTAGGGCAAGTTAGCAATGCAGTGCGACTCCCTCCCCACCCCTCAAAATGAAAAATAAAAAAAAGGGCCAAGGATGTAGCACATTACAAAGGCCTTAGATTCAATCCCCCATGGGCAAAGAATTACAAAAGGGATTGGGGGTGATAGGTGAATAGTAGGGCACTCACTTAGTATATGTAACACCTAGCACTCAAAAATAAAGACCAAATATGGTGGCACATGCCTATAATCACAGCTACTCGGAGGCAAAGACAAGAGAATCAGAAGTTCAACACCAGCCTGGGCAACTAAGGAAGATTCTGATTCAAAATAAATTTAGGGCTAGGGCATAGCTCTGCGGTTAGGTACCCAAGATCCTGGATACCATTTCTCTGTGTCACATCAACTGAGTGTGGTGGTGCATACCAGTAATCCCAGCACTCAGGAGGCTGAGGCAGGGGAATTACCTTGAGTTTAAGGCTAGCCTGGGCTACATAGTGACTTCAGGAGCAGGTGGACAACAGAGTGAGACTGTCTCAATAAATAAATAAATGAAAAAATACAATTTAAAAGGCTGGGGATGTAACTCATGGTAGAGCAGTTGCCTAACATATGCAAGACTCTGGGTCCAATCTTCAGTGCTGAAAAAATAAGTAACTTGAGTTACTAATCTTGCTCCCATATGTTTTGTTTTAATGATAATATTTTGGTGAGAGGCTAGAAGAATAGCACAGTAGTTACAGCGCTTGCCTAGCCAGCACAAGGCTCTTGGTTCGATTCCCCAGCACCACATAAGCTAGGTGGGGTGGCACATACTTGTAATCCTAGCACTTAGGAAGCTGAGGCAGGAAGATTTCTGCGTGTTAGAGGTCAGTCTGGACTGCATAATGAGCATAGTACCAGCCTGGACTACAGAAAAAGATCTTATCTCAAAAAAATTTTTTTGTGTGTGAAATTCCTAGTAGAGTTATAGTTGGGGGAATTTTTTTTCTTTTTCTCTTGTCAAGGTCATATAGTTGAAATTTGAATGTGTAGGCTACAACTCCAGGGTATATGTATCAGCAAAATGGCACTTCCCCCAGGATCCCTTTGGGAGGAGGAAGTAACCTAGCCTGTCTCTTGGAGCACTGCAAACTTTCAGCTCACTGCGTTCCTGGGTGAGTGCCTGGGAGATAAGTGCCCTTTCTATATTTGAGAATCTCATTCTGCGTAAAACAGAAACATAATCAGAGGTGTTATAATGCACAGAGCTAAGGGCAGGGGAAGGACAGGTGTTAGGGGAATGTGAAAAGAGGAAGTTTGGTGGGGGGAAAGCTTTCTCAAAGAAGGTCATCTGAGGCAAACTTTGAGGACAACAGGAGCCTGCTTTGAGGCACATAGATCAAAAAGCCTAAAATATGATTTCAAATCAAGAGCCCCATACCCTCGCCCTGGCTCTGCCTCTGACTTGCTACATGGCCTGGGGTGACTCTGTCCCTTCATGGGCTTCTGTTCCTCTTATCTATACAGTGGGGGTGGGGGTGGGGGTGGGGGTGGGGAGGACTCCTGGGCTTGCTCACTTCTTTTCTGCCCAGGACTTTCTATGAAAAGATTTTTCTGGTCCACCTGACTTCTGACTTATAAGGTAACAGGATGACAAGAATCAGGATAGGGAAATAAGAGGAAAGAGAGAAAGAAAAAAGCAAGCTTGGGAGAAAGAGCCTAGGAGAACTAGTCTTTTATGTTTGTTTGTTAATTAGTTCATTTGTTAAGACAGGATCTCTCTCTGTATAGACGAGGCAGACTGTGAACTCTCTGTGTAGCCCAGAACGGCCTTGAACTCACAGCAATCCTCCTGCCTCAACCTCCCGAGTGCTGGGATTATAGGCATGTACCACCAGGCCTGGGTTATTATGTTAGGTTTTATGGAACCCAGGGCCTTATGCATGCTTAGGCAATCCCTTTACCATTGAGCTACACCCCAGGCTCTAAGAGGATAATTTTGTGGTTTTTATTTTTTTTTGGTAGTACTGGGGGTGGAGCTTGAGGCCTTCACACTGAGCTACATACTCAGCCCTTTTAATTTTCAACTTTGAGAGTTGCTAAGTTGCCCAGGCTGGGCTTGAACTTGTGCTTCTTCTGCCTCGGCTTCCCATAGTGCTTAAATTACAGGTTTCTGCTACTGATAGCTCCTGGCCGAGAGTGACGGGTTTGGCAATCTGAGGACTCTGAGAAGCAGCAATGGGAAGTGAAAGAAATAAAGGAGAGGGGCTGGAGGAATGGCTCAGTGGTTAAAGGACCTGCCTAGCAAGAGCTAAGTACCCTAGTTCAATTCCCCAGCACCACATACACCAGGCTTGGTGGCCCACACATGTAATCCTAGCACTGGGGAGGCTGGGAAGCTGAGACAGGAGGATTGCTGTGAGTCCAAGGCCAGTTTAGGTTCCATAGTGAGCTCAGGACCAGCCTGGTCTGCAAAGTGAGACCTTGTCTCAAAAAGAAAAAAATAAAAGAAAGGGGACTCGAAGTGGTGTTGCATGGACTGGAGACCCTGCAAGGCTCATTTGTGTGTGAGAGTCACAGATGTATGTCACAGTCATTTTTAAATTTCTTTGCTCCGTAGTGAAGTCAGAACCAGCCTGGGCTACAGAATGAGATTCTGTCTCAAAAAAAAAAAAATACTTTTGGAAATTTGACTATTGTTCTTGAATTAAATAAATTTTTATTCAGTTTGAGTAGGCTAAAATGTGCAATTCAAAATCCCAAAGTAAAAAGCATATAGATTCATTTTCTGCTTCTGCCCCGAGGACCTTCTGATCAACCCTGACTTTCCAAGGGAGACTGCTGTTTGCTTGTTTCCTGTGTAAATTAGGAGAAATATTCTTGGCATATGCAAGTATATGTACATATGATTTCCTGTTTGAACACAAACAATAGTGCATTATGTACAAGTTTCTGAAATTTCCTTTGAAAAAAGTATATATAACTTGGGCTAGAGGAATAGCACAGCCATTAGAGTACTTGACTAGCAAGCAGAAGACCCTGAGTTGGATTATCAATACCACAAAAGCCAGGTGTGGTGGTCCATACCTATAATCCCAGTATTCAGGAGGCTGAGGCAGGAGGATTGCTGTGAGTTTGAGGCCAGCCTAGGCTACATAGTGAGTTCAGGACCAGCCTGGACTGTACAGTGAGACAGTGAGACCTTGTCAAAAATAATACATACTCACACAACTTGGAAATCGGTCACTAATTGTATGTTTATCTCTGTCTCGTTGTCAGCAGCTACACCGTATTTCATCACATCATAGAGATTAATTTTCTGTCTGTCTATCTGTCTGTCTGTCTGTCTGTCTTTGTGTGTGTTACTGGGGACTGAGTACAGGGTCCTCACACTGACCAAAATACCCTCAGTTCATTTCTTTTCTTTTCCTTTTTTTTTTTTTTTGAGACAGGGTCTCACTTAGTAGCAATCCTCCTGCCTCATCCTCCCAATCACTGAGATTATAGGTGTGCGCCACTATGCCCAGCTAGTCATGCCATTCTGGGGAATGGAGCCTAGCTCCTTAGTGTGTACTAGGCATGTACTGTAGCCATTGAGCTGTGTCCCTGCCCCAGCTTTCTGAGTTCCTAAGCACCTTTCCTGCTCTGTAAAATTCCTTCGGCTTGACTCCTTGATTCCAGCCAAGTTACTGCTTGAAGCTTTGGGGAGAAGCCAGGGATAGAGGCTCTGAATCTCCTGCAAGTACTGATTGACCGGTCCCTGGATCTGCCTAGAACCTCTCAGCTTATTGTCCTGATGCTTGTGTGGTCCTTGGTGAAGTCTGCCATCCCTTCTCAACATGGGAATTTATGCACCTACTCTAAGCTCCTGGGGGCCTGGTTTTACCCGTGGGCCTTAAAACATATGCCTTCATGTCTACGATGAAACCCTCTACCAGAAATTGCATAGAAAGAAGGTTATTCAGAGATCATCTGGTTCCCTAAATTTGCAGATAGGGACAGTGAAGCCTGGAAGAGGGAAACATCTGTTGCCCTGAGTCACAGAACGAGTGAACACAGAGGGAATGTGGAGCTATTAATACCAGTTTTCACTCTCCCTTCTCTTCCTGGAGATCAAACTCAGCTAACTTTAGTCTCTCAAAATCTAGTATACAAATGTAACAGAATTGTGGTATATTTATGCAATGCATTATTACTCAGCAATAATTTTTTAAAAGACTCGGTGGAGGCAGTAGCATCACAAGTTGTTCGAGTCCATCCTAGGCAGCTTCACAATCTGGCAAGATTCTATCTCAAAATAAAAAGTAAAAGTCTAAGGATGTAGTTTAGTGCCTAGTACTGGAAAAGGGGGAAAAGGGGGAAAGAAAAAGGAACTTTCTAATGCCTGAACCAAATACGGGTGAGGGCTGGAGGAATGGCTCAGCTTGCTTACCAAGCGCTAAGTGCTAAGTACCCGAGTTCGAGTCCCTAGCACCACATAAGCTGGGCGTGGTGGCGCACGCCTGTAATCCTAGCACTTGGGAGGATGAGACAGGAGGAGTGTCATGAATCCAAGGCCAGACTGGGCTCCATAGTGAGTTCAGGACCAGCCTGGGCTACAGAGCAAGACCCTGTCTCAAAAAAATAAATAAATAAATAAAAAATACGGATGAACCACAGAAACATGTCGAGTAGAAGGCAGACACAAAAGGTTACTTAATATTTATTTGCATTTACATGATGTGTTACAAGAGGCAAAAGTGATACCTACTGACAGACAGCGGATCAATGGCTGCCAGGGATGGGGAGCAGGACACACCCCCAAAGGACGGTAAGGAAGTATTTTATATTTTCACTGTGGGGTTAGTGAATGAATGCATATACTTATCAAAAATCATCTAGTTTCATTGAACTGAACAAAAAGTTGATCTAAAAAGTATAAAGGTACAGGCCTAGCATTCTGGGAGGCTGAGACAGTAGATCGTAACTTTGAGCCCATCCTGGGTATTTAGTAGCTTAGTGAGACCTTGCCTCAAAATCAAAAACAAAAAGTGGGCTGGGGATGTAGCTCAGTGTGAATTCCCTAGACTCAATCCCAACCATCACAGAATAAATAAATAAACAAATGAACAAAAATAAAAAGTACAAAAATGCAACCTTGACATACACTTAATCAGTTTTATACACATGAATTAAGGGCTGGAGGAATTAGCACAGAGGTTAGAGCATTTGCCTAGCAAGTGCAAGTTCCTGAGTTCGATTCCCCAGCACCACATAAACTGGGCCTGGTGGCACACTTCTGTAATTTCAGTATTTGGAAGGCAGAGCCAAGAGGCTTGGTGTGAGTTAAGGCCAATATGGGCTACATAATGAGTTTAGGACCATCCTGGACTACACAGTGAGATTCTGTCTCAAAACACAAAACAAAAAAAGAACAAAACAAAGAAAAAACCAAGACACATGAGTTAAGAATATACACTATGACTTATATGTACAAAAACATCATTGACAAAAATGGGCTGGAGGCATAACTCAGCAGTTAGAGTGCCTGCCTAGCAAGCAGAAAGCCATGATTTCAATTCCCAGTACCACATAAACTGGGTATGGTGGCGCATGCCTGTGATCCCAGTGCTTAGGAGGCTGAGGCAGGAGGATTGTCTTGAGTTGGAGGCCAGCCTAGGCTCCATAGTCAGCTCAGGACTGACCTGGACCACAGAGCAAGACTCTACCTCAAAGAAAAAAAAAATAATATTCCATCGCAGCCTCACAATACTCCTACACCCAAGCTGCTATTATTATCCCTATTTTGTAGATTTGGAAATGGAGTCACAGCAAGTTTGAATCATCTGTCCGAATTCTGATAGCTGTTAAGTGGCAGCCTGGGCCCTGAATTTTGTTAGCGTGACTGCAGAACCCACAATCTTAAACACTGTGTGCTCTTGTCTATCAGAATGACTGAAGACATAACAAAGTCTTTGAGCTGCTGGATTTTCTTGCCAGAAATTTCGACATTATCATGCCTTCCTTCACAGATCAGCATTGCCCTCTTTAGACACCTCCTAAACACAGTTAGTACGGGAAATGCTGAATCCTGAAACATCTGTCAGGATTGGTGACATAGGCCTGTTATCCCGCACTCTAGGAGGTGGATATAGCAGGATTGCAATTTTGAGACCAGCCTGGACAAGTTCGCAACTTGGTGTGACCCCATCTTGAAATCAAAGACAATGAACTGAGCAATAAAAAAGGACTGAGGATGTAGCCCAGTGACTACCCTGGTCAACCCCCCACCCCCAAAAATAGAATATAGATGCTGGGGCATAGCTTAGTGGTTAGAGTGCTTGCCTAGCATGTAAAGACCCTGGGTTTGATTCCCCAGCACTACATAAAAATTAGCCAGGCCTAGAGGAATAACACAGTGGTTAAGGCCCTGGATTCGATTCCCAGTACTACACAAGCTGGGCAGGTGGCACACGCTTGTAATCCCAGCACTTGGGAGGCTGAGGCAGGAGGTTTGCCATGTGTTCAAGGCCAGCCTGGACTACAAAGTGAATTCAGAAGCAGCCTGCACCAATACCTTGTCTCAAGGACCATGCCAGTTAGACCAAATGTCTCATTTTTCCTGGCCTGGTTGTGTACAATCTTCCAATGATGGGGCCCTCCAGAAGCACAGTCCTGTGTTCAGTTGGCTCTGGTTCTCAGCCCAGAGCAGGTGACCGGGAGCCAAGTGGGTGAGAGGGGAAAGGAGAGGCTGTTAAGAATGCTGCGGAGAGTAGCCCAGGTGCCACTGCTAAGTCAAGCTGTCCTTGGAGAAAGCAGGTGGGACAAAGGGCATAATGTGAATTCTTCCCTCTGAACGAGAGTGAGCCTTGCTCCTTGGCCTAGGGATGTTTGTAGACTCTCCACTGAGGTCTGTTTTTCATTTTGTTTTATATTTGAGGTAAGATGTAGTCCAAGCTGGCCTCGAACTTAAGCTTGCTAGGTCGCCTAGGCTGGCCTTGAGCTCACAGTTGTCCTGCCTCAGCCTCCTGAGTGCTAGGACTACAGGCATGTGCCACCACATTAGTGTGAAGTCTGTTTTTAAAAAATTAAAATGTATCTTAAACAATGAGACAGTATACATAGTACATAAAATCCAAACAAGTTCCAACAAGATGAAAGTCACGGTTGCCCACTTCTACCCCCTCTCACTCAAACCCAGAGACCTTCTGCTACTATAAGCAAGTTTGGGTGTATCCTTTAGTACCTTTTTTTTAGAAGGCAGACAAAGGGCATGGGTAATACCACCCAGGACCTGATCACTGAGGCTACATCCTAAGTTCATCTTTTACTTTTAATTTTGAGTAGGGTCTAACTAAGCTGCTATGTTTCCCAGGCTGGGCTTAAACTTGGCAATCCTCCTGCCTCAGCCTCCCAGAATGTTGTGATTACAGATCTTCACACCAGGCCCAGCAATTTATTTTTCTAGACAGCATATATACATATATATATGTATAGGTAATGTTTTGTTTTGCAGGTATTATTTTGCTTCTAGCCTTAAATTACGGTTTAATTTTTTTTTCAGTACTAGATATTCAGCCTAGAATGTCCATACTGAGCTACACTCCCAGCCCTAGCCTGCCCAGACCCCATTTTCCCCCTTGTTTTATTTTGAGATAGGGTCTCCCTAAGTGCTTAAATTTGTGATCGTCCTGTCTCGGCCTTGCAGTGTGCTGGTACCACAGACACCTGCCACCATGCCCAGCTAAACATTTATTTACTTAATTATGAGAACACAGTTCTAAATGTCAAAGGTTCGACAGAGAATACATTAAAAAGCATATGTCCATTCCTCCTGTGTTTTCCAACCATGAATTTCATTTAGGAGGCAACAACAAATTCCAATTTCTTGTGATTCCTTCCTGAGGAATTCTGTGCTTATTTATTTATTTATTTATTTAGAGTCAGGGTCTTGCTCTGTAGTTCAGGCTGGTCCTGAACTACCTAGTAAACCAGGCTGGCTTTGAATACGTGGCAATCCTCCTGCCTCAGCCTCCCAAGTGCTGGGATTACCAGGAGTGCACCACCACACCTGGCTTATGTGGTACTGGGGAATCGAACTCAGGGCTTTGCCCTTGTTAGTCAAGTGGTCTAACCACTGTGTTATTCCTCCAGCCCTGAAGTTCTCTGCATTTAAAAACTAATGCCACTCCGCATGGTGGCCAGGCCTGTGATCCAAGGACTTGGGAGGCTGAGGCAGGAGGATTGCCATGAGTTCAAAGTTACATAGTGAGTTCAGGATCAGCCTGGACTACAGAGTGAGCCCTTTGGGGGAAAAAAGTAAAAGCCAATGCCTACATGCATGCATGTATGTATTTTTCCTACAGATGGAGAAATTGCCTAGCACCTTGTGTGTTACATCACACTGTATCGTGCAGGCTCTTCTTGTCAAACAGAGGCTGGCCTCAATGTACTTCACACATGCATAGTACCATACATGGATAAACGGTATTTGTCAGTTCTCTACAGAAAGTTACCTTCAAAATTATCACGAACACTGCAATTGATATTTGCAATTTTACATGCTTATTTGTAAGATAAATAATCTGTAAGTGGATATTAGTCAGGTTTTCTTAAAAGTTGACGTAGGATCTATTTATTTATTTATATTATTGTGCTAGTGCTAGAACTCAGAGTCTTCACACTATGCTACATCCTCAGTCCCTGTTTGGGGGTTTGATTTTGAGATAGGGTCTTGCTAAGCCAGGCAGTCTTCCTGCCTCAGCCTCCCACAGTACTGAGATTACAGGCCTGCACTGTCAGGCTCAGCAAACAACATTGTAAAAACTGAAGAAAGGCTGACACAGGAGAACTGCCATGAGTTTGAGGCCAGCCTGCACCACAGAGTAAGAACGTGTCTCAAAGAGAGAGAGAGAGAGAGAGAGAGAGAGAGAGAGAGAGAGAGAGAGAAGCAGGGGCTGGAGAAATGGCTCACACTTGCTTAGCAAGCGCTCAGTACCCAAGTTCGATTCCCCAGCACCACATAAGCCAGGCATGGTGGCACATGCCTGTAATCCCAGCATTTTGGAGGCTGAGGCAGGAGGACTGTTGTGAGTCCAAGCCAGCCTGAGCTCCATAGTGAGTTCAGGACCAGCCTGGACTACAGAGCAAGACTCTGTCTCAAAATAAATAAATAAATAAAAATAAAAAGCTGAAGAAGCTGAGGGTGGCAGCACATGTCTGTAGTCCAAGCACACTGGAAGTTTAAGGCAAGAGAATCATAAGTTTGAGCTCAGCCTGGGCAACTTAGTGATTTGGAAAGACGACTTATCTCAGTGTGAAAGCCCTGGGTTTGATCCCAGCATTGCAAAATAAATAAATATTTAAAAATAAGTCAAATAAAAGGTGGCACAGGCCCATAATACCCACACTTTGGGAGGCTGAGGCAGGAAGGTTGTAAGTTCAAGCCCAGCTTAAACATTTTAGCGAGCTCCTGTTTCAGCTGGTGATGTAGCTCGGTTGAAGGCCCTTAGAATGAGTAAAGGAATAGTTGGACATCCTATCAAACAGACACAATGTACCAATTTATATTCCTTACAGTCTGGTTATTTTTACACAAATACATCATATTATATACTCTGTCCTACAAACTCATAGTGTTTACTCAGCAATGTGTATTGGAGTTTCACCCACATCAATATACCGATTTACCTCATTAAAAGAAAAAAATACACATAAAAATGAACAAAACCTGCCTCATTGTTTCCCACAGCATGGCTAGAGAGAGTTTATTTAGCTAACCTTTGACTGATGGGCTTAGGTGGCTTTTGATGTTAAACTGGTTCAAACTATACTGCAGGAACTGTCACTGTATAGAACAGACTCAGAGAAGTGAATGGTAAGGTGGATAGGAATACGCATTTCAAATTTAAAAGATGCTGCAAAATCACCCTCCAAACGTGTGGCAGAGGTGGAGGAATAGCACAGTGGTTAGAGTGCTTGCCTAGCAGGTGCAAGACCCTGGCTTCAATTTCCCAGCACCTCTTAAACTGGGCATGATGGTGCACACCTGTAATCCTAGTACTCAGGAGGCTGAGGCAGGAGGATTACTATGAGTTCAAGGCCAGCCTGGGCTACATAGTGTCTGGAATATAAAATAAGACCATCTCTCAAAACACACACACACACACACACACACACACACACACACACGCACGCACACACACATGTGCACACACATACATATATTGACTTTTTTTCTTCTTTTTGCATTAATGGGGATAGAACCCAGGACCTTTGCAATATGCTATATCCCCAGCTCATTTTTTTTTTGAATCCGAGTCCAGGCCTTCACACTGAGCTACATTCCCAGCCCATTTTCCCCAAAAAACTATTCTTTTTTTTTTCTCCCATTTTATTGATATGTATAAGCACAAAATTTAAGTTTTACAATGAAGTTGAGCACTTTGTGCACCTACGTATCTTGTCTAGGTGGCAAGGACTTTCCCACTGTCCTTTTGTCCCTTCCCCTACCCACCCCTATTCTTTCTATTAGTCTGTATTTGTGATACATAAAAATTACACTCAACTTAAGGCATTGGTGTATATGCACAACACATCTGGATCATTTTCACTTCCATTCCCCTCCACCCCAGGTCATTTTTATTTTTGCTTTTTTGTTTTGTTTTGTTTTGTTTTTGAGGCAGGATGTCACTGTAATCCAGGCTTGTCCTGAGCTCAGTATGTAGCCCAGGCTGACCTCAAACTCAGGGTGATCCTCCTGCCTCAGCCTCCCAAGTGCTGGGATTACAGGCGTATGCCACCATGCCCAGCTTTATGTGATGCTGGAGAATCAAACCCAGAACCTGTGCTGTCTAGGCAAGCGCTTTAACTGCTCTGCCCTTCCTCTGGCCCCTATTTTTGCTTTTGAGACAGGTTCTCACTAAGTTGCCCAGGCTGGGCTCCAATTTGCAATCTTCCTGCCCCAGCCTACCAGAGGACTTGGGTTACTGATCCTGTGCCACCAGATCTCCATGAACAATGCTTCAGAGCCTTAGGTTTAGATCTGGACCTAGTCCATGTGCTTCCTTCTGATTCAAAGCTCCAAGTCGCAGTTGTCCCTGGGATAGTGCACACTCTGAGGCCCTCTCTGCAGATTCTGGGTGGATGAGCTGGGAGTCAAAAGACATTAGAGGTGAGGACTCAGGTAGCACAGCCCTGTAAAGCAAAAAGGCCACTGGCGTGAGCTCCCCATCCCTAGACGCATCCAAGGGGAGGCTCAGCATCAGCAAGGCTTTGACCATCTTGCTTTGTGTCAAGTCTTTGGCCCAGCGTCCTGGCCCGGAGATGAGTCAGCTTTAGGCTGTCCCCTCCCCCAGAGGAAATGCACAAGCAATCAGACAGTGACAATCGAGTTTGCTAAGCATTGAGTTGGGTTTCCTTTCATGAGAGTATCTGGAACTTCCTGCAAAGAACACATGGGAATGCCAGTAATCAAAACAACTGTCCTCTTAAATGTACAACTGCACCTGAAACAACTTGGTCTTGTTAGAGGTGAAGTCTTGGGCTCAGGTAACATTAGGGGTTGGAATTAAAGCTCTTGGTAAATCTAGGAGTTTCGAAGGGCTAAGTCTTCAAACGTTTATAGAATCTTGGCATGTCACCCTTCTAGGACAGGAGGCCTACCGGATAGGAAGACCATCTCCTGTTTGCCTCCCATCCCCCTGGAAAGCTGAAATGAGACAGTTTTATCCCTTTCCCAGCTCTCATGAGGTATAGAGTTTCCTGCCCCGTCCTATTCAGGATAAAGCTGCAGTGTATGCAACTTTATTTATTTGTGGCACAGGGTTTCCAGTCTAGGTCCCTCACAATGAGCTATGTTCCCAACCTGTTTTTATTTTTTATTTTGATTCTGAGATAGAGTCTTACTGAATTGTCCAGGTTGGGCTTAAACTTGTGATCCTCCTGCCTCAGCCTCCCAGAGTGCTGGGGTTCCTGGCCTGTGCTACCCACTCCCCAGCTTTTTTTTTTTTTTTTTTTTGAGGCAGTGTCTCACTCTGTAGCCCAGGCTGGTCTTGAACTCACTATGGAGCCCAGGCTGGCCTTGGACTCATGGCAGTCCTCCACCTTAGCCTCTTGGTGTTTTTTTGTTTGTTTGTTTGTTTTTGTTTTGTTTTGTTTTGTTTTCATTTTGGTACTAGGGATTGAACCCACGGCCGTGAGCATGCCAGTCAAGCGCTCTGCCACTGAGGTACATCTTCAGCCCTACCTTAGCCCCTTAAATGCTGGGATTACAGGTGTGTGCCACCACACCCAGTTTATGTGGTGCTGGTGGATTGACCTCAGGGCCTTGTGCTAGCACCTTTAACCGCTGCACCATTCCTCCAGCCTCCGGTATTTTTAATAATTTTTTTTGAAGACAGAGTCTTGCTAAGTGGCTAGCTTACCGGGCTGAGCTCGAACTTGTGATCCATGTGCCTTAGCCTCCCAGAGTCATGCATCTGACTTGACACATCATTGCTGGTGCTTCCATGTTCAAAATCACTAAGAAAGTATAAGCCCATTTATCCAGATAGCTCAATCTAAAATCCTAGAATTGAATTCTGTGGGCTCTGTTTGGCCTGGTTTGGGTCAGATGCTCATCTCTACCCAGTAATGCATGCCCAGCTTATGTGGGCCTGTCATTTGCAAGACAAGTGCTTTAACCGTTGCGTCATTCCTCCAGTCCCCAATTTTGTTTTTCTTTATGGCTGATAACATACAATCAAGGTTTTTTTTTTTAATTCATCGTGCATCCATATATCTGTCTGTGGCACACAGGCTGAATTCATAGTTTCACTATTTTGAATTGTGCTGCGATAAACACAGGTGTGCAGGTAGATCTGTAGTATGCTGACTTTAAAATTCTTTCAGGCTAGACCTAGTGGCACAAGCCTGTAATCCCAAAACACTGGAAGGCTGAGGCAAACTCAAGCCCAGCCTGAGAAATTCAGCAATTTAGGCAAGACTCTGTCTCAAAAACAAAAGAAGGGGAGGGTGAAAATAGCAATTAATTACTACATGTGCTGTCCAATTTTATTTTTTATTTGGAGACAGGGTCTCGCCAGGTTACTAAGTTGCCCAGGCTGGGCTGGAACTTGAGATCCTCCTGACTCAACCTCAGCCTCTCAGGGTGCTGGGATCACAAACCTGCACTCCCAGGCCTAGCAGTTTTGGGTCTTTTCCACAGGTCTTTGAACAATTTTGAAAAAAATTATTTT
Source organism: Ctenodactylus gundi (assembly GCA_004027205.1). Taxonomy (NCBI): domain Eukaryota; kingdom Metazoa; phylum Chordata; class Mammalia; order Rodentia; family Ctenodactylidae; genus Ctenodactylus; species Ctenodactylus gundi. Next base: position 58,859 of record PVKB01001865.1, read on the forward strand.
TGAGGTATAGAGCATTGAACCCAGGCTCTTTATACTGAGCTACATTTCCAGCCCTTTTTTTTTTTTTTTTACTTTTATTTTGAGGGAGAGTCTTGACACTTCTGTAAATTTCCCACACTTGGGTTTGCAATCCAACTGACGGAGCCTCCTGCCTCAATCTCTCAGAATGCTGGAATTATAGGACTGTGCCACAAGCTCAGCTTTAAATTGACTTTTGTACAGGGTAAGAGATAAGGAGCCAGTTTCAAGCCAGGTATGCTGGCCATCTTTTAAGGATTAGCAGGTTGTTGGGATCCCATTGATCATTGTTTCAGATGTGTGTGTGTGTGTGTGTGTGTGTGCGCGCACGCATGCATGCTTGTGGTACTGGGGATAGAGCCCAGGATCTTCGCGACCCCAGCTACATCACCATTCTTAATTTTAATTTTTAAATTTTGAGGTAGGGACTCCATAAGTCCCTAAATAGCCCAGGCTGAGTTCAAACCCATCTGCTTCCGCCTCTCCTAGGCTAGGATCACGGGCCACTACTCAGGCTCAGCTCAGCACTGGTTTCATAGCTCTGGAGTCCTCCTGGCTTGAGGGGTAGTTCCACTCCAAGGAAATGATTGTCTCTGTTCGTGGTGGCATCAGTCACGCGAAGCTCTGCTCCTCTTGGAATTGGGGTGATCACAGGCTTAGGAGAATGGCCGGAGACTTCCAGGGGTAGTTGAATGCCCCTCTAAACCTCTTCTCTTGGTGTCCTCAGTCTTTTTTCCTTCTTTTTGTGGTGCTGGGGATTGAGTCCAGAGCCTTAGCACAGAAGTACATCCGTAGCCCTCTTTTTTACTTTTGACTTTGAGACAGAGCCTTTCTAAGTTGCTAAATTGCCCAGGCTGGGCTGAAACTTGCAGTTCTTCTGCCTCAGCTCCCCAGGGTGTTGGGATTACAGGCTTAGGCTACTGGGCGGGGATGGATTCATTTCTTGTCCCTGTGGTGTTCACTGTCACAACCGTGTCCCAGGTAGGCCACCACGACCAGCTTGTTTATTTTGTTTACTTTCTCAAGCCCCTCTCACCCCGGCCATGTCTACTGAATTCATGTTTGAGCCGATTTCTCTTTGAATACTTCAGAATGTGATTTTTAGTATCACTCTCTCTCTCTTTCTCTCTCTCTCTCTCACACACACACACATGCACACATGATGTTCACATTCCCACTCTACTTAAAACCCTTCAGTGAGCTTTGTGCAGAGGCAGAATCACAGCCAATGAGGCTTATCTGAGGTGCAATTATAGCTAATTAAAAACCCTTCAGTAGACTTCCTTTTGCATTAGTCACACATGTATTTTTATGGGACTGGGGATTGGGTCTGGGGCCTTCACACTGAACTACACATCCCAGCTCATTTGCTATTGTTATTATTATTATTTGTTTTTGGGACAGATTCTCACTAAGTCACTTAGTTATCCAGGCTGGGCTTGAATTTATGATCTTCCTGCTTCAGCCTCCCAGTGTGCAGGGATTGCAGGTTTGTACCATGGGGTCTGGCTCACATTGCTTTTACAAGAATTTGGCTTAGCATCATGGTCCACAAAGACTGTCTGACTCTTGCCTACTTTTCCAACCTTTTTGTTGTTTTTCAGTACTAGGGATGGAACCTGGGCCTTCTGTACATGCTAGGCGAGCACCAGAAGAAATTCCTCTCTCTCTCTCTGACTTTCTCTCTCCTCTCTCTCTGTGCGCGTAATGGGGATCAAATAGAGGACCTATACACTAAGCTACATCCACAGCCCGTTTAATGTGTGTGTATGTGGGGGTGCTGTGGATGGACCCAGAGTCTTCACACTATGCCACATCCTTAGCCTTTTTTATTTTGACACAGGGTCTTGCTCAGTTGCTAAATTGCCCAGGCTGCGTTTAAACTTGTGGTCCTACTGCCCCAGCACTTCAAGAGTGCTGGGATTACAAATGTGTGCTGCCTCAATCAGATCCTAACCTTGAAAAAATTATTTTATTTTGAACCAGGCCCAGTGACTCAGGCCTATAATGCTAGCATTCTATGAGGCTGAGGCAGGAGGACTGCAAATTTGAGCCCAGCCTGGGCCACTTAGCAACTTAGCAAGACCCTGTGTCAAAATCAAATAATTAAAAAATGGGCTGGGTCTGGTGGAACAGGCTTGTAATCCCAGCACTCTGGGAGGCTGAGACAGAAGGGTCCCAAATTCAAGCCCAGCCTTGGAAATTTACCAATTTAGTGAGACCCTGTCTCAAAAACAAAACAAAACAAAAAAACTCAGTGTTAAAGTATTGGGTTCAATCTTCAATATCACAATTTTTTTTTCTTTTCTTTTCTCCTTTTTTTGAGACAGGGTCTCGATTACAGGCATGCGCCACCACGCTTGGCTTATGTGGTGCTGGGGAATCGAACTCGGGTACTTAGCACTTGATTTAGTGCTTGCTAGGCAAGCGCTTTAACCGCTGAGTCATTCCTCCAGCCCCACATTTTTTTTTTTTTTGACAGAAGTTCTTTCTAAGTTGCACAGGTTCACCTTGAATTTGGGATCCTCCTTCCTCCACTTCCCAAGTAGCTGGGATTACAAGCATGCAGCAGCTACTTCTGCAGTCTTACCTCTGTTCACATCATTCTAGCCCCCTATAGCAAGCTCATTTGAAACTCAATCCTTTCCTACACACACACACACACACACACACACACACACACACACACACACACCCCCCATTGCCCAATCTTTGCATCAATGACTCCTTATCTTTTCGGTTTCAGCCTAAATGTCACCTACGCAGACAGGCTTTCCTTGATTGCCCAATCTCTAGTACATTGTCCATGACTCATTGTTCCTGGTCTGTTGCCTGCACAGGGCTAATCACAAACCCTATTTATTCTTTTTTTATTTCATTTTTATTTTTTTTGGTCTGGTTACTTCTGTTTAGCATGACTCCCTGCTGGACTGTAAACTCCAACATGGGTGGATCTGCATCTCGTTTCTCACCCCATTATTAGTAGATGTTTACCTTCCCTGTTTTTTCCCCTCTAGTACCAAACATCCTTTTGTCAAACTGACTTCACTCAGGTGCTGTCAGGGTGTGCTGTCCTCAGGAAGGGATGGTAAAATCACTGTCTGGTATCTTTTTTATTTTTGATGGTGGAATTAAGGATTGAACCAAGGACCTTCACACAGAACTATGTCCCCAGCCCTTTTTTATTTTTTAGTTTGAGACAGAGTCTAGCTAAATTACTAAACTGCCCAGGCTGGACTCAAAGTTGCAATCCTCCTGCCTCAACCTCCCAGTCTATTCTCATAGGTTCTTTTCCCTTTCTGCCATACATACCATCAAAAGGTAGGTACAGGACTTAATCTCAATAGATTTCATGTTCTTTTCAAGGACCCAGACTCAAATACCTGATGCAAAGTCTTTCAAAAGTGATTGAAGTTCATCCAGAGTGGCTGATGAGGGTTGCCAGGCAGGCCCTGTTTTGTTGCCTACCAGACCTGTTGGCACAGGCCTATGATCCCAGCACTCCAGGAGGCTGAGGCAGGAGAATCACAAGTTGTAGGCCAGCCTGGGTACCTTAGCGAGACTCTGTCTCAATTATTTATTATTATTATTTATTTGAGACAGGATCTTACTTTGTAGTACAGGTGGGTCTTGAACTTTGCTATATAGGCCGAGCTGGTCTTAAACTCACAGTCATCCTCCTGCCTCAGTTTCCCAAGGGCTAGGATTACAGGCGTGTGTTACCATGACAGGACAAGATCCTATCTTAAAACCAAAAATAAAAATGGTCAGTGTAAAGACCCTGGCCTCTATCCCCTGGAAAGATAATAAGTCAGTGGTGGAGGAGAAAGTCCCCAGCTGTGTGGGTGTGATGCTATTTACGTAGTGTCTCAGGGCGTTAATTTCTTCCTCTCTGGTAACCCACATACCATCTGAGGGGAATCACCTCGCGTCCGTTCTCTTTCCTTTTCAGCTACACAACGAAACAACTCCACCCAACCCAAATTTTTCTCATTTTCTGAGGCAGAGCAGCTTAACCCTAATATCTGAAGCTTAGCTACAGACCCTGGTTCTGCCACTTGCTGTGTGACCTTAGATGACTCACTCAAATTCTTGATTCCTTAGCTTCCTCGTGTGAATGTGGTGATGGGAAAATATTGGTACCCATACTAGTACACGTGCATGTAAAGCATGTAATACAGTATTTAGTACATAGTAAACATTCAGTACTTGGTAATTTATTGATATTCTCATCTTTTTTTTTTCCTTTTTTACCTAAGTTACTGGATATCTGTTCTTTCAGGGTTATGTTTCTCAAGATAATTTATTGATATTCTCATCTTTTTTTTTTCCTTTTTTACCTAAGTTACTGGATATCTGTTCTTTCAGGGTTATGTTTCTCAAGATATTTTTAGGGGCTGGAGGAATGGCTCAGTAGTTACGCACTTGCCTAGCAAACACTAAGTACCTGAGTTTGATTCCCCAGCACACCATATGAGCTGGGCATGATGCCACACACCTGTAATCCCAGCACCTGGGAGCCTGAGACAAGGAGGATTGCTGTGAGTCCAAGGTCAGCCTGGGCTCTGTAGTGAGTTCAGGACCAGTCTGGGCTACGGAGTGAGGCTGTGTCTCAAAAAAAAAAAAAAAATAGATACAGCTTCTAATTCACTAATATCACAATTACCAGAAGAGATAAAGAAGGCAGGTTCCTGGGAAGAGTGAGTCACAGTATCTAGGGCTGAACTAGAATATTTACATGAAAAAAAAATACATCCCAAAGCTGGGTGTGATGGTGGACATCTGTAGTCCCAGCTGAGGGCCACACAGGATCGTGAGTTCTAGGCCAGCATGAACTACACAGCAAGACCATCTTTCATGAAAACAAATAAGTTCAAGGTCAGTGTAGACTATACAATAAGACTGTCTCATAATAAAAGTAACAAATATATCTCCTGACTGATTTTTATGCTATTTTTTTTCAAAAGGTATCTTTGGGCCCAGTATAGCAGACACCTGTGATCAGGGGGCTTATTCAGGAGGATTACAAGTGCCAGCCAGCTTGGGCAACTCAGCAACTTGGTGAGACTATCTCAAAATCAAAAATAAAAATGGGCTAGGGAGTGTGAAGTTTCAGTTATGTAATACCAGTGACTTTGAACATTCTTTCATATGCTTATTGGCTATTTGTATTTCTTTTTTTTTTTGAGGCAGGGTCTCACTCTGTAGTCCAGGTTGGTTCTGAACTCACTATGTAGCCCAGGCTAACCCTGGACTCAAGACAATCCTGCCTCAGCTTCTTGAGTGCTGGGATTATAGGCATGTGCCACCACGCCTAACTTATGTGGTGTTGGGGAATTAAACCCAGGGCCTTGTGCTTGCAAGGCAAGCTCTTTAACCACTGTGCTATTCCTATAGCCCCTGTATGTCTATTCTGATATAGCCTTTGCTTGCTGTTTGGGTAGTTGGCTTTTTACAACTGAGTTATTAGTTATTTATATATTTTGATAAGTCCAGATATGATTTGCAGATTTTTTTCCATGCTGTGGCTTGTGTATTTCCTGGTGATATTCTTTGGATCACAAAAGTTTTCAGTTTTAATGAAATCCAATTTAGAATTTAGAATTGTGTCTAAAAACCTATTAGCTAATAGCATTGTGAAGACTTACTCCTGTAGAGGTGGTGTGTGTGTGTTTTATGATTTTAGCTCTTTTTTCCCCACCATTTTTATTAATATATATGCAACACATAATGTTTACAATGAAATTGACATTTTGTGCATATATATATATATATATATATATATCACTTCAACTGTACAATCCCTTCCCATTTTTGGCCCTCCCACCCCCCTTGATTCCCACTATCACACCATGTGGTTCTATTGAATGCCTGTATTTTGGGTTTCCCAAATCAGAGAAACCATGCAGTATTTAAGATATTTAATCTTCTGCATCTGATTCATTTCACTCAAATCACCAACCACTCTTTAGCTCAGCTTCCCACCCCTAGAATGGGCTGCAGTGGCAAAATCTTGATGTATCTTCTTTGAGTCCAGCAGATCCCTGTATTGGGATATTTGCCAAAAGTTCTTTTTTTCCTCTATCTTACTAAATTTTTTGTTGAGATTCTTAATATGGTCTCACCCATCAGTCCACATGAGAAAAGAAAAATAACAGTGTAATTTATGAGGCTAGGAAATGTGAGAAAGAAAAAGAGAAAAGTTAAATTTGAATGTCTTAGCTGAGTACTAAAAGGTAAATGTTTGTACATTCAAAAGACGTCCAGGTTATCATTACATCAATCAGTTTTCTTAGGATAAATTTACATCAATGACCGAATAAGTGAATTGCTACAATAAACAAACTTAAGTCTATATCAAATTGCCATATTAAATGAACTTAAATCTATATCCCATAAGTATATTAACCTTAAAGCAATAGACATAATGGGATACTTAGTTATTTCAGAATTTTTAAACTTTCATAAATTATTTACTCACATTTCACTGATTACTAACAATTCGCCAGATTTGGCTTATCATTTTATCTACCTATCCATCCATTAATTCACGCATACATATTTTAAAAAGATTTTATACCAGTTCATATGTTGACTATAATTATTACATTTTCACATTAACATACTATTACAAATAATAATTACGTGGGGAAATTTCACAGATTTTATGAAACAGCTAGTACTGTTTTAGTAGTATACCAATCAAATAATTCAAATACTGATCTCTTTTTGTTACACTTTCTCTTTAGATGTTTTCTTCCCTCCATGCGTTTTGTTGCTGCTTGTCTCTCTGCCTCTCTCAAAGATTCCTTCAAGTATTTTCTGCAGTACAGGGCTAATGGTTGCAAATGTCTTTAGGGATTCTTGGTGATGAAAAATTTTTACTTCTCCTTCAATTTTCAGGGATAATTTTGCTGGTTACAACCTGGGTTGACACTTGCTGTCTTTTAAAGCTTGAAATATTTTGCTCCAGGTTCTCCTGGCCTTTAAAGTTGGCATTGAGAAACTGTAATTCGAATGGGTTTGTCTTGGTAGGATATGTCTGTTTTTCTCTTGATGCTTTTAATATTCTCTTTTTATGTTGTATTTCTGAGGTTTTGATTATGATATGTTGTGGCAAGTTTTGTTGCTGGTTGAGGATATTTGGTGTTCCATAAGCTTTGTGTACCTGAAGATTATTTTTTTTTCTAGATTTGGGGAATTTTCTTGCATGATTTCAGTGAATAAATTCTTTATATCTTCAGTGCTATCTTCTGCTCTTTCACCCACATCCATAATTCTGAGATTGGTTCTCTTTGAATCATTCATCACCTGTTGTATCCAGATACTTTCCTCATTTCTAATTTTGGAGTCATGCCTAGTTATAGCATTTGTTTCCTCAGGCTTATCTTCAAGGTCTGAAATTCTGTTCTCACAATATTTGAGTTGTCTACCCCTGCTATCCCATATATTTTTTATACCCTGAATTTCATCTAGATTTCTTTTCAAAATTTCCACTTCTGTATTAAAATGTTCCTTCATATCTTGCATTTTGTTTACTTCAGCCAATTTTTTATTTGTGGCTTTTATTCACTCAGTGAGCTTTGTCTCCATTAGGACCACTATTTGTTTCATAAGTTCCTCTTTAAGCCCACTGATCAATGCTTGCATTTTTTCTTTTTGAGAATATCTTGTTTGAACTGCTTATTCAACTCATTTTTTTTTGTTTGTTTTTTGACTTCCTTCCCTAGGAGTTCCACCATTTCAGGGCCCATGACATTAGTTTCTGGAGGCTTAAGCATGTCTCTGGATGTCCTGTTGCCTTGTCTTCTTCCCATGTTTCTGTTGTTGAGGGACTTCACTTGAAAGGCCTAGCTGATAGGTTTCTTTGAGTATGTAGGTGTGTCGGGCAAGCCTAAATTCCTCCAACTTTTATTCCTGGAATAGGCAATGCAGGAAGAACTAACAGTCTGATGGCCTCTGAGGTGTCATGATCACTCCCAACCCCCTTGGCAAAGCTCTCTCACCTCTCCTGGCTTCCCTCCCCTGAGGGTAGGACTCTTCACCCTCAGAGGTGTTCCTACTACACCTGCCTCAGGAGGTCGCTTTCCTCTCTCTCCTCTCCACAACTGACTCTTGTGCCAGTTTTTTTCTAGGCACTGTTCAAGAGTGACCTCTAAGAGTGATTCATCTACCTCATCCTCCAGGGTGGTTGGGAGTAAAGGCCTATGCTGCCAGGCTCAGCTCCTGTTTTTATTTTTTAAGGTAGGGTCTTGCTAAGTCACACATGTTGAACTCAAATTTACAACCTTTCTGCCTCAGTGGCTGGGATTACAAGTACATGCCACCATATCCAGTAGCATTGTTTCTCTTTTTTCTTCCTTCCTTCCTTTTTTTTTTGTGACAGGGTCTCACTCTGTAGTCCAGGCTGGTTCTGAATTCATTATGTGGTCCAGGCTGGCCTTAGACTCACAGCACTCCTCCACAGCTTCTTGAGAGCTGGGATTACAGGTATGTGCCACCATGCCCAGCTTATGTGTTGCTGGGGAATCAATTCAGGTACTTAGCGTTTGCTAGGCAAGTGCTTTAACTACTGAGCTATTCCTCCAGCCCCATTGTTTCTTTTTTGAAAATATAGTTTACTGGGACTGGAAGAAAATCACAGCAGTTAAAACACTTGCCTAACAAGTGCAAGGACATGAGTCCAATTCCTCTGCAACATGTAAACTGGGTGTGGTGGCACACATCTATACTCTCAGCACTTGGGAGGCTGAGGCAGGAGGATTACTCTGAGTTTGAGGCTAGCCTGGGCTACATAATAAATTTAGGATTAGTTTGGACTACAAAGTGAGGCCTTGTCTCCTCCCCCTCCCCACACAAAAATATGTACACACACATATATAGTTTATTGCTGATAAATAGTAACTTAATATATTAAAAGATACACCATAGCAATTAAATACATACACACAAAGTGCAATGATCAGGTTAGGGTAACTGGCATATCTATTAGCTCATGCATTATTTCTTTCTGCTGGGAACATTCAAAATCCTCTCTACTACCTCTTTAGAAACACTCTATTAACTGTTGTCAACAATAGTTATTCTACTGATGTCCGTTCTTTTAAAAAAATCTGAAATTTCCTTGTTATTTCATATTATTATTATTATTTATTTATTTATTTAGAGACAGGGTCTTACTCTGTAGCCCAGGCTGGTCCTGAACTCACTGTGTAGCCCAGACTGGCCTTGGACTCAGCACACTCCTTCTGCCTCAGCCTCCCGAGTGCTGGAATTACAGGTGTGTGCCACCATGCCCGGCTTTATGTGGTGCTGGGGAATTGAACTCAGGGCTTATGCCCTTACAAGGCAAGTGCTTTAACTGGTGTGCTATTCCTCTGGCCCCTTTAATATTAATTGTTATAGCTAGTATTTGAGCATTTACCAAAGTTCTTTTCATACATCAGTGAGGTGGTTTGCTGTGTAAAGCTTAAAATGAGCATTACAACTCCTCATTTGTTGTGTTTGCTGATTTCTCTCTTACAAATACTTCCACCTGGAAGAATTTCAAGCTACCAGACATCACTAGATGCTGATTTAAGACTAGCAGCACATGGTTAGTATTTGCAGTGCTGGTGCAGTAGTGCTGAGTAAGCTCATGAACAAAAATAAACCAAAAAAGTAGTAAAAGTGATAAGTTTTCATTCAGTATTTATCTCCCCTGAACTTGGACATTTTTTTTTTTTCAATTTCCAAATAGGGTGTTTTTATTTTGAAAACAAATACGAGGGTAAAAGCTCCCACTAACTGGAAAGGGGCCCTGGGAATAGGTTGTTTGTGTTTCACATAATTTATTCAATTGTAAGTTTATGTGTAATAACTTCATTTTCAATAATGAAAGTGTTAATGTCTGGCAACTTTTAAACATCCCCAGTCATCTCTAGTCAGCCTACAGCCAATTATTTTCCGGTGATGGTCCTGAAGGCCAGAAAGGTTAAGAAACTTGTTGAATGTGGGAGAGCTACTAACTCTACTGAACTAAAATATATCCTCAAAACAGTATCTAGGTAAGCCAGACAGATGGCGTTCTATAAGCAATTGCAGAACAAACACAAGAATATATGTACTTAGCATTCTTGAAAAACGTAAAAAGTATGCATTTTAACATTAAAAACCTACACAAAAATGAAAGTTTCTAGGAAACTTGCTTGCAATCCCAGGTGGTACTTGGACTTGGCGCTTTTGCTAATTCACCTGTGTTGGGAGAAGGCGTCGCCCGGGTTGCCAGAAGTTTGATACGCTCCGCTTTCCGTTGTCCCGCCTGTCTTGCCGCAAGGCTTTTTGGGATTAGTAGTCCCTAGGTCTGGCATCTCAGGTGGCAGCTGCGGCGTGTGTCCGACCGTGGAACTACAAAGAGCGGCGCACAGGACGCAAGGTTTTTCCGCCTTTTTTTTTTTTCCTTCCCGCGTGCGCGCCCGCCCCAGTTAACATGGCGGCTCCCTTGGCTCTGGTGCTGGTGGTGGCCGTGACTGTGCGGGCGGCCTTGTTCCGCTCTAGTCTGGCCGAGTTTATTTCTGAGCGTGTAGAAGTGGTGTCCCCACTGAGCTCTTGGAAGAGAGGTGAGGCCACCGGGCCGAGGATGTGGTCAGGCTCGGCCGGTGCTGTGCCGGCCTCTGGGCATGGGAGGCGGGTGAAGTGGCTGCCAGCGCCCGGGTCTCACGGACCAGACGTGCTGCTGGGGTGCGCGGAGCCCTGAGGTCGAAGCCGTGGTGGGGAAGAAGAGAGAAGGGTGAGGGCTCGAGTCGTAGGGGCGACCCCTGGAGGGGGCGTGTCCCCTCGCCGTCCTGAGTGGGGTGGCTTGACTGGCGGGAGGGTTGGCGTGAGAGAAGACGGTTCTGTGCGGACAGGGGTTTGTGCAGAGCCTGGGGTGTGCAGCGGGGTCGCCAGATGGGGCGTGGTGGTGGTCGGGAGGAGAACACCACTCTCGTTTTTTCTAGAAGAGTCTCTCTGATTGGGTTTAGTCGCCTGTACTGGGACTTGCAGTGCAGTGCAGTGCAGTTTTTCTTCCGGTACTTTAGTTTCTGTGTAAGTTCCTCGTTTTGTGTTGGCGCCGAAGGTCGAACACGGGCTGAAAAGGGACCTGTAGGCTTCCGGGCAAGACCATCAAGTAGTTAAGAGTAACTTAGGAAAGGTGTGCTTCCTGTGACCACCCGTTTCTTCCCTTGGTACGCCGGCCCTGAGTGACTTGCCTTCTCCTTTTCCAGTTTCCTAGGAATGGAGGATTTGATCTAACTGGAAGGAATTAGGATTTGAAAAAGGAGATTGGAGAAAAGAGGAGTTCCAGGTAGCAGAAGTTAAACAGGATCAAGAAATGTTCGAGGATGTGAAGTGTCCAAGGAGAGCAGTGAGGTGGGGGTTACGTTGAGCCCAGAGTTTGACATTTAAATAAAAAGAATACAAGCTTTTTAAAAATCTAAAGTGTATATATATAGAGAGAGATTTAGATTTAGTCACAAAATGCACGTATAATAAGTGTAGGTAGAGCTCAATGGTTTTAAATAAAAATTTAACGTGTGCCTGAGTATGTGACTGGGAGTCAAGTTCAGGGCCTTCCCCCTGAGCTACATCCCCAGCCCCTTTTTAATTTTTTGCTGGAAACAGGATCTCACCAAGTTGCACAGGCTGTTCTCAATTTGGGATCCTCCTGTTTCTGCCTTCCGGAGTACTGAGATTATATACGCCTGAGCCACTGGGCTGGCTCTTAATTTGTTTTTTAAGGCAAAGAGCTTAAGTATTATTACTATATTATTAGTGAAAGAAAACCTGGGGAGAAGAGTTGCAAAGGGCACCCCAAGTGGTTTTCTCCTGGATTTTAATTTTGGTGAATTGTATACATCCATGTAAACAATACATGCACCAAAGACAATCAACAGCACCCCATCAGCCTCCTATCTTGATTGCAATACTGGGGATCAAAGTCAGGGATCCTTTACGACTGAGGTACAAGGCCCTGACACTATCCTCTGTCTTCCTCCCCCCCCCCCCGCTGTCTCTCTCTGTCTCCGTTCTTTTTTTCCTTTCTTTCTTTCTTCAGACAGGATCTCGCTCTGCAGCCCAGACTGGTCCTGAACTCACTGGTGTAATCCAGGCTGGCCTTGGACTTAGGGCAGTCCTCCTCCCTCAGCTTCCCCAGTGCCGAGATTACAGGAGTGTGCTACCACACCCACCTTTATGTGGTGCTGGGGAATCAATTCAGGACCTTGCACTTACAAGGCAGACACTCTAACTGCCATGCCATTCCTCCAGCCCCCCTCCCTGCCTTTTTATTTTTTATTTTTAAAAAATTTTATTTTATTTTATTTTTTGAGACAGAGTCTCAGTCTGTAGCCCAGGGTGGTCCTGAACTTAGTATGGCCTTGTACTCATGGCAATCCTCCTGTCTCAGCCTCCAGGTGCTGGGATTACAGGCATCCTGCCACCATGCCTGGTTTATGTGGTGTTCAGGAATTGAGCTCAGGTACTTAGTGTTTGCTCGGCAAGCATTTTAACTGCTAAGCCATTCTTCCAGCCCTCACCTGCCTTTTAAAATAGATATTGAGACAAGGTTTGCTTAATTTTCTCCAGCTGGTCTCTTAGCTGATCTTCCTGCCTCAGTCTCCCAGGCAATTGATATAGGCACTTCCAACCCTCCTGCCTCAGCCTCCTAACATGCTGGGATTACATGTCTGTACCACTGGTTTTTTTTTTTTTTTTTTTTTTGCCTTTTTGCCAAAAATCAAATGACTGAAGGTGCATGGAGTTGTTTTTGTTTCTTTTGTTTTATTCCAATGGTCTACTTCTCTGTTTTAGTGCCAGAATCATGTCGTTTGTGTTGACGATAGTTTTGTAGTATAACTTAAAATACAGGGTTTTTTGGTTTGTTTTGTTTTATTTTGAGTCAGGGTCTCTCTCTGTAGCCCAGGCTGGTCCTGAACTCTCTGGGGTAGCCCAGGCTGGCCTTGGACTAAGAGCAGTCCTTCTGCCTCAGCCTCCAGCACGCTGGGATTGCAGGCGTGTGCTACCATGTCCAGCTTTTATGTGGTGCTAAGGAATTGAACTTGGGTACTAAGTATTTGCTAGGCAATTAGTTTCACCATTGAGCAATTCTTCCAGCACCTCCCCCCCCTTTTGAGATAAGGTCTCAGGCTGATCCTGAATTGTGTAGCCCAGACTGGGCTCAAAAGCAGGGCAGTCCTCCCACCTCAGCCTTCCAAGTGCCGGGATTGCAGGTGTATGCCACCACGCTGAGCTAATCTTGTATTTAGTGCTTGGGAATTGAACCCTGGACCTTGTGGATACTAGGCAGGCACTTTAACTATTACTGAGCTATCCTCTCAGCCATAGTTTTTGATTTTGAGGTAGGGTCTCTCAGTAGCTTCTGCTGGGCTTGAATTTGTAATACTCCTTTCTCAGCCTTTCAGAGTGCTGAGATTTTAAGCCTGTACCACCAGGCCTGGCTGTATTGCCTTGTTTAGAATAATCTGTCCAGAATTCTGTTGGAACTTTTCTGCCATATATGTGTGCACGTATGTGTGTTTATGTGTATTTTTTTGGTAGTACTAGAGATGGAGCCCAGAGTCTTCATATACAGCTGTATTCCCAGCTCATTTTTATTAGCAGGTAGCCCAGGCTGGATTTAAGATTGCTGTCCTGGGTTAGCCTTCCAGGTGCTGAGTTTATTTTCCTGTGCCGCCAGACCTTGTTTCTGCTCTGTTTTGCTCTTTCACAGCCTTTGACCTGAAGACTAAGGATTATTAAGGATTTTGCTGTAAAATTTAAAGTAGAGCTATTAGTGCCTACCTTGAAATTCACCTCTAACGCATCTATGGAGTCAGAATCAGGAGAAGTACTTCTGATCACTTGCAATTGATAATAAGTGGTATATCACTACTCACAATCAAAAGAAGACTCTTTTTTTATTAAATAAAATAGTAAGCCACATACATCGATGTATTGTACAGTGAATTATTATAAAACTTTTTTTTGAGGCAGGGTTTTGCTCTGCAGCCCAGGCTGCTCCTGAACTCACTATGCAGCCCAGGCTGGCCTTGGACTCAAGGCAATCCTCCTGTTTCAGTCTCCCTAGTGCTAGGATTACAGGTGTGCATCACCACACCCAGCTTATGTGGTGATGGGGAATTGAACTCAGGGCCTTGTGCTTGCAAGGCAAGTACTTTCACCACTGTACCATTCCTCCAGCCTCTGCATTCCTTTTTTGTTGTTTTCTTTTTTGGAGACAGGGTCTCACTCTGTAATCAAGGCTGGTCTTGAACTCGCTATTTAGCCCGAGCTGTCTTTGGACTCATGGTAATCCCCCTGCTTCAGCCTCTGAAGTGCTGGTATTACAGGCATGCGCCACCATGCCCATTTTATGTGGTGCTGGGGAATAGAACTCAGGTAACTTGCTGGCAAATGCTTTAACTGCCAAGCTATTCATCCAGCCCTGGATTCCTTATTTTTTTAAAAAATTGTATATTTTAGAATAGTTTAAGTTGGTGATAATTAGCTTTGCAATGAACTATTCCAAAATATTAATTGGCTAATAATCCCATGAGGAGGGCTGGAGGAATAGCATAGTGGGTAGTGTGCTTGCCTAGCAAGCCCAAGGACCCGATTTTGATTCCATAGCACCACATAAACAGGGCGTGGTCATGTTCACCTGTAATCCCAGCCCTCAGGAGACTGAGGGAGGAGGATTGCCAGAGTTCAAGGCCAGCTTGGGCTTCATAATAAGTATAGGACCAGCCTGGACTATAGGCTCAGGCAGGAGGATTGCTATGAGTCCAAGGCTAGACTGGGCTACATAGTGAGTTTAGGAGCAGGTTGTACTCCAGTAAATTGAGACCCTGTCTCAAAAAAAAAAAATTCCAGAAAGAGCCAGGCCCTGTGGTGCTAGAGATGCCATCCTCAGTAACACACATACATACATTGCTGTGCCGTTCCTCCAGCACCCCCATTTTTAATTCAGTTTTTATTTGATTTCCCACCATAGGCTTTTTATTTTTTGTCAAACTGACTTTAAAATGTTTCCAACATATTCCTGGGATGTTGACATATATTAGAATTTGGCAGCTCTGGTTATTCATTTTTTTTTTTTTTTAAACAGAGTCTTGGTCTGTAGTCATGCTGGTTCGTCCTGAACCCACCATGTAGCCCAGGCTGGTCTTAAACACATGGCAATCCTCCTGCCTCAGTTTCCTGAGTGCTGGGATTAAAGGCGTGCATCACTACACCTGCTTTATGAGGTGCTCATTTATTTCTTTTTTGAGTTGATATCTCACAGTGATGCCCAGGCTGCTGTTTTTTGAGACAAGGTCTTGCTGTGTAGTTCAGGCTGGCCTTGAACTCTTTGTATAGCCCTGGTTGGTCTTGAATTCACAGTTCTCTCCCTCCCTTTCCCAAGTGCTGGGATTACAAGTATGCGCTGCTCTACTAGAATGTTTTTAAACTTTTAGAATGGGTAGAAGTTACAAGAAGTTTACAGTTTAACATGAAACTTTGTTACAGTAAATGTTGCCTGTGAGTGGAAAGGAGGCCTCATATGAAAGAAATGTCCAAATTGAGACTTAAAGCCACTTTCTGAGGGTGAGGCAGGAGGGATTACATAAACCCTGAGGCGCTTCTCTGTCCTGGAGTATAACATGTCAGATTTTGAACATCTGCTGCTGTCTCTGAAGTCTGAGTGAACTTGGCTGTCTTACTTTTCAGTGGTTGAAGGCCTTTCACTGCTGGATTTAGGAGTGTCTCCTTATTCTGGAGCAGTTTTTCATGAAGTAAGTGTTCTGTTTTCTTTCCCGTGTACTATTAATGAAAGTAGTTTACAGTCATGTATACCAAAGCCTAAGTGTTTTGAACATTGCCTTTTTTCTAATAGCCTTTTTAAAAACATCGTCTCCTTAAGAAGGATGTTGCCCACTTACAGTGAAAATGATCTGTATTAAAATTGTTACTTGGGGAAAACAGATGAGGCTTTTGTAGAAGTCTTCTTCTTCTTTTTTTTTTTTTTTTTGAGGTAGGGTCTTACTTTGTAGTCCAGTAGTCCAGGCCAGAGCTCAGCGCGTATCACAGACAAACCTCCTTTCTCAGCCTCCTGAGTGCTGATCTTACAGGCATGTGCCACCATGCCCAGCTATTTTTATGTGTTGTTGGGGGTTCGACCACAGGGTATTGTACATGCTAGGCAGGCACTTTAGCTGCTTCGCTATACATCCCGCTCGAAGTCACTGTTTTTAATGGAAAATAATGGTAACAGTTCAGTCCACAGATAGGTTATATACTAAGTGACATATGATTGATTGATTGAAATGTTCCTTCCTATGAAATCTGTGCGGTAGTCTTGGTTTCTTAGAAAACCCACCAAAGCTTGTTACTCTTGTTTGACCCATACAATTAGTTCTTTCTTTTTTTCTTTTGAGACAGATTCTCTGTAGTCCATTCTGGTCCTGAACTCACAGTATACCAGCCTGGCCTTGAACTCACAGCAGTCCTTCTGCCTCAGTCTCCGGGGTGCTGGGGTTATATACCTGGCTTATGGGGGCTGGGGAATCAAATTCAGGGCCTTGTACTTGCTAGGCAAATGCCCCAACCACTGTGCTGTTCCTCAAGTCTCCTATAGCTACACCCTGTGCCCAAGAACATTTTTCTAACTTGGTTTTTCTGTCTAGTCTTTTGAATGCATTCAGCCTGATTCTCATTGAAATAACTGTCCTTTGTATTCATATCTTATTATCTTTGTGTTAATACCTAATCAGTAACAGAAATAGATGGGGAACAGTTTAAGAGATTGTTGGGAATGGATATGTTCAGCATGTTAGTGTATGGCTCACTGTTCCGGACCAGCCTGGACTACAGAGAAGACCCTGTCTCAAAGAAAAAAAAAAAAAAGTAGCTCACTAACCATAAGGATTCAGGGCCTGTACCAGCATGGTTTTTGAACAGAATAAGAACTCCCATGCAAGAGAATTTTTTTTTCAGTATTAGAGACTGAGAGCCTTTGCACTGAACTATATCCCTCAGCGTGTGTGTGTGTGTGTGTGTGTGTGTGTGTGTGTGTGTGTGTGTGTGTGTGCGTGCGTGCGTGCGTGCGTGCGTGCTCCATCCCCAGCCTATTTTTAGTTTTGATTTCATTTCAAGACAGCCTTGCTGAGTTACCAGTTGTCTAGGCTGTGCTTGTACTTGTGCTCCTCCCGCAGCAACCTCCCAGAATATAGGGATCCTCTGACAGAGTTCTGACCTGCTACGATACCATATTCACTATATCAGTTATTACCTAATTGTCTGCTTATTTCTCTTTGGGAGGCCCATTCTTCCTTCTTTTTGTAGTAGGCTGTACTAGTCACATGTTAGCTTAGGTTTTACCTCCTCCAGGAAGCCATCTATTATTTACCAAGTTAGAAGTTATTCTTTTATTTTCCAAGAACTTTGTGCTTATCCTTTTCACACTACTTAAAATTGCCTCTCATTGTCAAATATGTGGTCTCCTCAAACAGGTGCTGGCACTTTTTAACAATGTGTTTCTGGTGCCTACCTGAGCATCTGTGTGTGTATCTCAATCCTTGCCACCTTTTCCTTTTTCTTTTGTGATGATTTAGGTACTTACCAAATGCCACCTACTCTACTAGGTGCTAGGAATACTAAGTAAGGCAAAGTCCGTGGCATCATGGTGCTTATATTTCTGAAATAAGCAGGTAAGTAAAAGAGAAACAGATATTGGGGCAAAGAGTATCTCTGAAAATTTTTCAAGAGTATATAGCCATCCTCTATGTTTCTGTGCCTAATAACAGAGCTTAAAAAAAAATATATATATATATAAGCTGAAGACTCAGACTGTAAGCTGGGACCTGTTAACATAGACCCCTAAATCCTAGTACACTGGGATGGTGAGGTAGGAGGATTGCAAGTTTGACTCCTGCCTGGGTAATTTAGCAACTTGGCAAGACCCTTTCTCAAAATCAAAAATAAAAAATGGGGTGGGGTATGTTGCTCAGTGGTTATAGCACTTTCCTAGCATGTATGAGCCCTGGGTTCGATTTCCAGTACCACATAACCCAAATATGGTGGCACATGCCTGTAATCCCAGCACTTAGGAGCCTGAGGCAGGAGGATTGCCTTCAGTCCAAGGCCAGGCTGGTCTCCATAGTGAGTTCAGGCCCAGCCTGGGCTACAGAGTAAGACTCTGTCTCAAAATAAATAATAAATAAATTTTATGAGTTGGGAATTAGCTGAAAGTAAAGTCACTATGCTCCATCCCCATTACAAAAAACAAGAACCTAAAAACTGCAATGAGAAATAGACAAATACTTACAGTTAAAGGTTTCAGTCAGTATCCCTCAATGATTGATAAAATGAGCAGGTAGAAAATAAATACATGGAAGACTTGAACAATACTCATGGCCAGTTTGACAGCAAAACCCATATTTTTTCACGTGTACAGGGAACATTTGCGAGCTAATATTTCACAGTGAGTGAATTTATCCAAATCTTTGAGGTAGGCTTTTTTTTTTGTGGTACTGAAGATCAAGCCAAGGGCCTTCATTGATCTACATCCCCATCCTCCTATTTTTATTGATTTTGAGACAGGGTCTTACTCTACAGTCATGCTGATTCTGAACTCACTGTGGAGACCAGCCTGGCCTCGAACTCACAGCTATTCCCCTGCCTCACCTTCCTTAAGTGCTGGGATTATAGGCATGGGTTCACCATGCCCAGCTTTATGTGGTGCTGGGGAATTGAACTCAGGGCCTTGGACTTGCAAGGCAAGTGCTTAAACCACTGTGCCATTCCTTCAGCCCCTAAATTCACACCTTTAGTGTGTTAATAGTGCTTGGGCAGATATTTGTTGTTTGAGTCAGAATCATACTACCTTGCCCAGGCTGGCCTTGAACTTCTGAGTTCAAGCAATACTCCTGCCACAGTTGCTTAAGTAGTGGAACTATAAGCATGCATCACTGTGCCAGCCTAAAGAGATATTTAACATGCATCAGATTTTGTTTATTTCCTTTCTATTCAAGAGGCAGTCCCAGCGACACAAAATGGTCCAGGAAACTTAATTATTCTCTCGTAATTATACTGGCCAATTGGCATAGCATAGTATTCTAGGAAGGAAACAGATTTTTGATGAAGAATAGTTTTTTCCTTACCCCACAACTCAGAAAACTGATAATTCGTACTAAGATTTGATTTAATTTCCTTGCGTTTTTCCCCCCACAGACTCCATTAATAATATACCTCTTCCATTTCCTAATTGACTATGCTGAACTGGTATTTATGGTAAGTAACATTCCAGATAAAATTATATATGTATTATTAAGTTTACAGCTTGTTTTTGTCTTTTTTTGAGACATGATCTCTCTCTCTATTTCAGGCTGGCCCTTAGCTCACTATATAGCCCAGGCTGGCCTCTAACACATGGCAGTTTTTTCTGCCTCAGCCTCCCAAATGCTGGATTACTGGTGTGTGCCACCACACCCAACTTATCTTAGGATCTTGGGAACTCTTAAAAGCAACATCTTTTATCTTTAGTTTGAAATCATGGTATTATAGTTGTATTATATAAAGAAGTGTGAGGAACAGCCTCTGGCTTTCATCCAGTTCCAATTTCTTATTCTTTAGAATTTGGTTTCTAGAGTTTGAGTCTTGAATTTTCTAGCTCCTGAATTCTGTGATTGGGTTTAATTGTGCTAGCGTAGAAGGTGCTTTGAGTTTCTTAAGCAGTCTGCCAAGGGATCCTGGAAGAGGATGTAGATGGGCCTGATGAAATTTGTGGGGGCAAAAATCTTGAAGATGAGGTCTGTTTTGAGAGCACAGCTGTTGAAAACATTGGTCTAGTCTAAGATGGAAAATTTGGGTCAAGAAATACCTGGGAATTCTTACTGGGGTCTTCGTTAATTATGGTGGCTGCTGTTATTTGAGGATTTACTATGTGCTAGGCATCTGACATACATGACGCTTCTGAAACAGTGGCTATCATTCCTGTTTTACAAAAAACTTAAGTAACTTGCAATTTTAGAACAGATATGGGACACTGGACTGAGGTAGGTATAGATCAGTCCTTATCACTCAGGGTTTTCCTGTACGACCTGACCTCTCTGGGCCCGATGTTTGATTAGTCAAAGTGGTGAGAGAAGCTCTGCTGCCTGCGGAATCCCTGGTAGTCCACTGCCATGCCATCTTAGGGCAACAGGTCTTGGCAGCATTCCATTAGTTGTGTAATAACAGCTTCTATAATATTTTCTATTACCCTTCTTTGTCTTGACAGATAACTGATGCACTCACTGCTGTTGCCCTGTATTTTGCAATCCAGGACTTCAATAAAGTTGTGGTAAGTAGTTAGTGGGTGGGACAAAGCTGGTGGAATTTGATAACCTACTGGTCTTTGTTATTACAAAGCACCAAAGGCCATGTACTTAAGAATCTAACTGCTTTAAAATGCTAAGAAGTGGGAGTGAAGCTTTTGGTTGCAGCCAGCCCTGGTATGGCAAGTCCAAACCCACAAAACTGCTTTACTAATACATGGGAAAGGTCAATTTCATCTTGGGAGTTTATTAACCCTGCAGAGGTTGCAGCTGATATGGGAGGGAGAGAGACACACACAAACATTGTTAAGGTATAACACCTGAACCATGATTTCTGCAGGGATAATAGCTACACACCTGTGCAAGTTGAGACTTTGTAGAACATTTGAATGACAGTTCTGTTAATGAGGCCTCTTAGAAAGCAACCTAGTACCATAATCCTATAATTCTAGTATTTTGGGAGGCTGAAGCAGTGAGATCACAAGTTTGAGCCCAGCTTGGGCAGTTTAGCCAGATCAAGGCCCAGTCTAAAATTCAGAAATAAAATTGATTGTGATTGAAACTCAGCGAAGACCCTGGGCTGGATGCCCAGTACCACAAAAACAAAACAAACAAACAAAAACAGACCTTTACAAAACAGAACAAATAAAAAACCCCTTCCATTTGTTTTATCTGTTAAGCTTATTAGAGGTACATTTGGATCCCTGGTGTTGATTGTTTTCTGGAAGAGAAAAGTTCTTTTTTATGGTGGTGGTGGTGGTGCTGGGAATTGAATTGAGGGCCTCCTGAGTGCTAGGCAAGCTCTATACTACTGAACTACACTCCTAGCTGCCAAAAGTAATTTTTTTTTTTTCCTCTCTTATTCTGGCCTGTTTCTGAACTCACTATGTAGGGCAGACTGGCCTCAAACACATGGCAGTCCTCCTGCCTCAGCCTTTAGAGTGCGGACTTACAGGCATGCACCACCAAATTTACGTGGTACTGAGGAATCAAACCAGGGCCTTACATTTTCAAGGCAGGCACTATAACCACTAAGCTATGGCCTCAGCCTTCTCAAAAGTAATCTTAATTAGAAAATTTGGCATGTATTAGCTGGGTGTGGTAAGAATGTCTTTAATTCTAGCATTCTGGGAGATAGAGGTAGGAGGATCGCAAATTCAGATTCATAAGCTGGTCATGGTGGTGCACACCTGTGATCCCAGTACTGAGGAGGTGGAAGCAGGGGGCAGGCGATTGCCTTGTTTTTGAGGCCAGCCTAGACTATTGAGTGAGACCTTACCTCCCCCCACCAAAAAAAATCTAGCCTGCGTAATTTAGCAACTTAGTGACACCATGTCTCAAAATAAAAAAGAATTTGAAGGGCTGGGGATGTAGTTCTGTGCAAAGGCCCTGGGTCCAGTCACCAGTATCTCAAAAAAGGAGAGGAGGGGATATATTAAATGGCTGTTGAAAGTATTGATGTAACTTCAGTCTTAACCCATATATAATAGCCAAAGGGGAATTGCACAGTGTAATCATCCTTTGCCTTTTTTTTTTTTTTCCGTGGTATTGAGGATCAAGCTCAGGGCCTTTGCCCTGAACTATTTCCTCAGCTCATCTTTTATTTCTGATTTTGAGACAAGATCTTGCCAAGTTGTTAAGGTGCCTAGGCGGGACTTTAACTCAGGATCCTCTTGCCACAGCCTGCCCAAGTGCTGGGATTGTAGGCTCGGGCCACCAGGCAGGGCTACCACCCTCTTTCTGGGTTTGGGGAGAGTATACAGATTAAATGTGTGTGCTCTCAATGTAATCATATTAAAACAAAAAGAAGTCTGCAGTCCTGCTTGGGAGAGAAAGCTGCATCTCATTGACATTGTCTGGAGTTCATTTTCACTCTTACCACGTTCTAGGACAAAAATAGCAGTCTGCCTTTCTGTGGCATTGGTCATCGGTGATAAATAAAGCTAGTGAATTCTATAATTTAAACCTCAGAGAGATTATGCCTGGATGAGGATTCCTTATTTGGGGTTTGTTTATAGGCTTAATGGCTCTATAAAATCTTTAAACTTTTTTTTTATATGTGTATGTGTCATTTTTTTCTACTAGTTCATGGCTGTTTTTTTTTTTGGTTCTCAGTGTTTTGACTCCTCCCATAAAGGGTTAAGATTTACTTTTTTTTTTTTTTGAGACAGGGTCTCACTCTGTAGCCCATGCTGGTCCTGAATTCACTGTGCAGCCCAGGCTGGCCTTGGACTCACAGCAATCTTCCTACCTCAGCCTCCCAAGTGTTGGGATTATAGGCATGCACCACCACACCTGGTTTATGTGGTGCTGGGGAATCAACTCAGGTACTTAGTGCTTGATTTAGTGCTTGCTAACCAAGAGCTTTAACCACTGAGCCATTCCTCCAGCCCAAGAAATACATTTTAGAGGTTTATTATCACCAGTCCCATCAAATGTACAACTTACTAATGTAACATAACTTCAAGATTTTCCTTTCTTCCTTCCTTCTCTTTCCTTTCCCTCCCTCCCTCACTCCCCCCTCTATCTATCTATCTTTCTTTCTTTCTTTCTTTCTTTCTTTCTTTCTTTCTTTCTTTCTTTCTTTCTGATTTTCAGACAAGGTCTTGCTCTGTAACCCAGGCTGGTCCTTAACTCTCTAGGTAGCCCAGGCTAGCCTTGGACTCACCGCAGTCCTCCTGCTTAGCCTCCCAAATGCTGGGATAACAGGCGTGCACCACCGTGTCCATTTTTTGCAGTGCTGGGGAATTGAAACTCAGGGTCTTATGCTTGTTCTAACTGCTGTGCTGTTCCTCTAGCCCCACCTTGAAAAATCTAAAGTCCAGGTAGAAATGTGTAGCAAGTTATTCTTGAGACCTACTGATGAAATAACTGGGAGTGAGATTCAGAAACTGAAGAATTCAGAAATCCATAGCTGTTTTCTACTCCAAGATAGATTATGTGTGGTGTCTTATGTGAGGCTCAGTCATGTAGTACTTGCATACCATTTATAAGGCCTTGGGATCAACCCCCAGCATAAAACCAAGAAAAATTTTTAAAATTTTTTGTTAATTTGTATAATGTGTACGCTACAGTGTGTGTGTGTGTGTGTGTGTGTGTGTGAGAGAGAGAGAGAGAGAGAGAGAGAGAGAGAGATACTGGGGACTGACTCCCAAGGCCTTCACACTGACCTACATCCCCAGCCTGTTCTTATTTTAAGACAGATTCTCACTAAATTGCTAGGTTGCCCAGGCTGCGTTTGAACTTGTGATCCTCCAGCTCAGCCTGCCAGAGTGCTGGGATTACAGGGTCATACTACCTGGCCTGGCTTAGGCTATGGTCTTTATTTGAAATTATATAGTTATATACACAGAGATATCCAGGAATGAAGTGGCATGATGTCTGCAGCTTGCTTTGGAATGGGTTGTCAAAAACAATTTGTGTATGCACGTGTGTATTTATAGAGATAAGAATGTTAATGAACTATTAGCTCTAGGTGCTTAGTGAATTCTTTTCAACTTTTCTGCTGTTTGCAATATTTCAATATAAAACACTAGAGAAAATATGTATGAAATATATGTAACATGCATGTTTGTAGATGATGCAGTGAAAACACAATGACTAAATTTTTAAAAATTTATTCAGTGAGGAGATGGGAGCATAGCTCAGTGATTAGAGCCTTTGCCTGACATATACAAAGTTTGGGTTTGATTCTTTTTTTTTTTTTTTTTTTTTTTTTTTAATGAGACAGGGTCTCACTCTGAAGTCCAGGCTGGTCCTGAACTCACTATGCAGCCCAGGCTGGCCTTGGACTCAAGGCAATCTGTCTGCTTCAGCTTTCTGGGAGTGCTGGGATTGGTTATAGGCTTGTGCCATCATGCCCAGCTGGTTTGTAATGCTTGGTAATCAACTCAGGTCCTCACTGCTGAAGCACTCTAACTGCTGAGCTGTTCCTTTAGCCCCAAGAAGGCTTATTTTGTGGTTGTTTCTTGTTACATTGTCATGACTGCTTTGATGTCCTGAATCAATTCAAAACGTTTACCCTTTAGAATTATTTTGACTTTGGGGAAGAGCCAGAAGTTGCACAGTGCCAAATCCAGTGAACAAGGTAGATTAGAACACACCGTAATTTTTTTCTTTTTTCTTGAGACAAGATCTTGCTGTGTTGTCCAGGCTGGTCCTAAACTCACTATGAAGCCCAGGCTGGCCTAGAACATGACAGTCCTCCTGCCTCAGCCTCCCAGGTAGTGCCATTCCCAGCTATTATGCAGTGCTGAGGAATTGAACCCAGGGCCTTGCGCTTTGTAAGGGCTCTTACCACTTACCTACACGCCCAGCCCCACACCATAATATTTTTATGAGCCTGCCTGCCTTTCTGTTGGATGACATTTGGCAACTATGTTTACTGTAACTTTGATCACACTTTGTAGAGGTGCTTATGAAAGAGGATGTCAAGAATTGTATCGAAAAGTGCCAAGAAGTCTGGTCTGGTGGCATAGGTCTGTAATCCCAGCACTCTGGAAGACTGAGGCAGGACAATTGCGAGTTTGAACCTACTCCGGGCAATTTAATGACTTAATGAGACCCTGTCTCAAAACACTGGGCTGGGTCTGTAGCTTAGGAGGAAAGCCCTGAGTTCTGTCCCCAGCACTGAAAAAAGAAAAGAAAGTGGCAAAAATGCTAGGATAAGTGTATTTAAAGTCAGAGAGAATATTTGCAATGAGTTTAATGGTAATGTGTCTTTTACTGTAATATATTTTAAACATTTTCCCTATATTTTGATCATACCTTGTTGTATATCTAAGGAAGGGATGGTAGCTTTCATTTAAAAATTGAGTCACACAGATATTTTCAGCCAAATGTAAACCTGAAATATGTTTTAATGAAATGTAATTAGTGATGGTAACATCATTTATATTCTCTTTTTTTCCCTGTTTATCTGTTATAAAAATACTCCCACATCCCAATTAAAAATCTTACTTAAAATATTTTGTTAGGACTGGAGAAATGGCTTACCAGTTAAAACGCTTGCCTAAGTACCTGAGTTCCATTCCCCAGCACCACATAAAGCCGGGTGTGGTGGCATACCCCTGTAATCCCAGCACTATGGAGGCTGAGGCAAGAGGATTGCTGTGAGTCGAAGGCCAGCCTGGGCTCCAAAGTGAGATCAGGACCAGCTCTAGGCTACAGAGCGAGACCCTCTCTCTCTCTTTCAAAAAAAGTTTTGTTATGTTTTATTTTGTGATGCTAGGATGGAACCAGTGGCTTAAACATTTCAATCAAGTGCACTAGTACCGAATTACAACCCCAGCATTAAAACAGTTTCTTTTAGTTGGAGGTGGGGTAGGGTGGGGTGGGTATGGGGAATTAATAAAAGTAGATTACAGTTAGTTTTCTCACCAAGTTGGGACTTCAGACAGAGTCTCACTCTGTAGTCCAGGCTGGTCCAGAACTCACTGTGTAGTGCCCAGTCCTGCCTTCCTCTTGCCTCAGCCTCCGGAGTGCCGGGATTGTGGGCATGCACCACCATGCCCTGTTTATGTGGTACTGAGGCATTGAGCCTATGGTCTTGTGCCTGCTAGGCAAGTGATCTAACCTCTGTGCTATTCCTCCAGCCCATTTTTAAACTTATGTAAATAAATTTTTTTGCCCACATGTTAAAGGAGGAGGAAGAAAACCAGATGAACTGTTTTCAGTAATTCTGATTTTTAGTGTGCCAAGATGTGCTTTTATCATCAAGACCTAAGTAAAATTTAGGATATTTTTGCTTTTCCATTCTCAGAGGTTAGCATATTCATCATTAGATATTATTTTCTTTTTTTGAGACAGGGTTTCTCTCTGTGGCCCAGGCAGGTCCTGAATTTATTATGGAGCCCAGGCTGGCCTTGGATTTAGGTAATCCTCCTGGCTCAGCCTCCTGAGTGCTGGGATTACAGGCTTATACCCCTGTGCCCAGCTTATGTGGTACTGGGGAATCTAACTCGGGTACTAGTGCTTGATTTAGCGCTTCCTAGGCAAGTGCTTTAACTGCTGAGCCTTTCCTGCAGCCCTCATCATTTAGATTTCTTTGTCAGAGTATGAGTTTATTTATGCCTTGTTACAAAATGAACTCATTCTAGCCAGGCCTGGTGGCACAGGCCTGTATTCCCAGCACCCTGGGAGGCCAGGGCAGGAGAATTTCAAGTCTTGAGTCTAGCCTGGGCAAATTAGCGAGTTTTGCAAAGCCCTGTCTCAAAATAAAAAACAAAAATGAGCTGAGAGTATAGTTCAGTGTGAAGGCTGTGGCCTTGATTTCTAGTGCACTTCCCCCCCCCCCCTTTTTTTTTTTTGAGACAGGGACTTGCTGTGTAGCCCAGCTTTGCTTTGAACTCAAGGCAGTCCTTTTGCCTCAGCCTCCAGAGTGCTGGGATTACAGTTGTGGGATGCTATATGTAGGTAATTTTTTTCTATGATTCTGGGAAGCCTAATTCAAGGCCTTGTGCCTGCTTGGCAAATGCTTTAACCACTGAGACTTTCCCCCTGCCCAAAAATACTCGTTCTAAATGGCAGCTTTTGATGCTTCCCTTGAACAAGGATTGTTTCAGCTAAAATTAAGCATGTGTCTTTCACTGTTATATCTGTTTTGTCAGAATGGTTTATATCATACAGTCCTGCAAGCAGGATTTGAAACTTTGTATCCCTACTAAGGAAACTGTCTATGCCCAGTGCAACCTAGAGAACTGCGGTACTCAGTGTGGGCATCATTCCTTTCCCCACGACAACTGCTCCTTCTCTGACTGCCAGCTTGTGGAATATGAATGCTGATCAGTAGTGACCAATTGACTGTCACCCCAGTTCACATCTACCTAACTTGACAAAAGCAATGTTGTGCTTTGCTCAAGTGATTATTTCCTATTTGGATCTCAGAATTTGTTTTAGAGAGCTACAGGTATTCCCTTAATCTGATCAGAGAGTTGTAAATTGAAGGATAGGCTCCTGAGTTTGGAATGTGCTGAGCCTAACAGTTGGACATGAGGTGAACAGTTCCCTCACCACAGTTTTTTAGAATGCAGTACAATGATTAGATGAAGTCTTATTTCAAGTACAGGAAACTGTCATGTAAAAACCTAGTCTTTCACAACACAGGCAAGGGCTATATTTTGGAAATTTTGGGGTGGGGATTTTTTTTTAATTCAGAAAACTTAATGCTCAGATACAGTATACTTTTGGAAAGGTGTACCATTTGTGTACAAAACACTTATCACAAAGGTAACACACAGTCATCACCTGAGAGATCACATATCATGTAAATCTCACTGTCAAGTCGGGTAAATATATCTAGAAATGTTTATCTTTGGATTTTAAATTGTGTTTCTTAATCTTACTTATTTTTATACTACTTTTTTGACATCTGATCAGTTTTTATTTTAAAATGTTTTTAAATGTTATACCAAGTAACATTTATAAATCCAGATCATACATGAAAATATGTCACAAAAATAGAAGTCATAAGTATTGTTATTTTTGTTCTTTGTACACACAAAATTTTTAGAAAAAATGGAAGCCAGAGAATGCTATAGATTTTTTGCAGGGCATCAGGAATTTTGCCTTTTGAACAAGAAAACAATCTCAGAACACAGAGAAATTAAATTTTTTGCAATCAGATTTCATCAAGATTATTGTATATACGTTGAGTCATCTTTATACATTTAAAGCATAGCCAATCAGTTCATTTCTTGACTTGTTCCTTTAAAAAAAGTACATTCATAGGACCAGTGCACTTTGAAATAAAGAATAAACAGAAGTAATAAGGCCAAAAGGAGTCCACAGCATCTTCAAGAACAAGTTTGGTTACTTAAAAACATGAATGTTTGCTACTTTTCAACTACTTTTCTCATAATATTGCAAATATGGCTGACTTAGCATCCCAACTTTTCAGAACAGCAGTTAAGCCCAACACAGAATCCTTCAAAATTACATTGATACCTCTGATTTTGGGGGGATGTGTGTGTAGTTCTAAAATTTCCTTAGATTTCTGGTCACATTCCTGTCTCTGGCTGGATGCAGTGGAGATTTCTAAAATGGGGATTTGCCTTTGCTGAAGGCATGGTACTGGGCCGGTGAAGCCTTCGTAGTGGCAGCTACACTGCGGAGATTGAGGGAGGCAAGAGAAGGAACAGACAGTGCGAGGACGGCTAATCTGTTTTTCCTTCCTGGAGACTCTTCGTTCAGAAGGGCTTTGTTCTGAGGTACTAGATTTGAGAAGAAGGCTGTAGCCTCAAGGAAGTCTTTCCCTTCCTCTGCCGGTGCAGGGTCCTCTTGGTCAAGGATCTACACATCTTTGGTAGTCGCCTATCTTTCAGTACAGTCTTGCTGACTGGCTTGGAGCCTGGGAATGGGCCTGCAGTCTCACCTATCTCTCTAACTGCTCCTGGATGAAATTGTTTTCTTCTGATGCCATTGTGATTCTTACCTCCTGCAGACAGCTTTGCAGTAGAACTCCGGAACTCTTAGCTAGTGAGCCTCTTTTCACCGCTAGTGCTGCAGCTGTCCTTACTAAGTGCTTAGATTGGTGAGCCAGAACATCAACTGTGATGAAAGCACTTGTTAGTTTTTCCTTCTAAACAACCCCAGTGGTATACAGTGCATCATAAGTTTTTGTTTTTGTGATCACTGAGAATCAAACCCAGGGCCTTCACACTGAGTTACATCCTCAGCCCTTTTTATTTTTATTTTTTATTTATTTATTTTTTTTGGTGACAAGGCTTCCCTCTGTAGCCCAGGCCGGTCCTGAACTGACTATGGACCCCAGGCTGGCCTTGGACTTACAGTGATTCTCCTGCCTCAGGCTCTGTGTGCTACCATACCCGGTTTATGTGGTGCTAGAGAATCAAACTTGGGTACTGGCTCTTGACTTAGCGCTTCCAAGCTGAGCCATTCATCAGGCCCCTTAATTTTGATTTTGAAATAGGGTCTCCCTAAGTCACTAAATTGCCTGCACTGGGTTTGAACTTGTGATCCTCCTGCTTTTGCCTCCCAAAGTGCTGAAATTATAGCCCTGTATCATTGGCCCAATTAATCTTGCTGGTGATTGTCCCTACTACCTAACTGTACTGTGAGAACAGAGAGATGCTCAGAGGGATGGTTTGAAGTTTGTTTTAGGTTTTCTGATTAAGTCTGTATCTAAACCTATGTGAGAAATCTGGGATCGCCTGTATTACTATGATGACCTCTTGGTGTTCTTTTGAACTGAAAGATGCTCAGCTAGTCCTGGTGGGGCAGGTCTGTAACCTTAGTGCTTTGGGAGGCTGAGGCAGGACGATTTAATTTGAGCCTAGGCAATTTATCAATTTAGTGAGACCCTATCTCAAATGAATCATAAACAAGGGCTGGAGATGTAGCTTACAATAAAGACCCTGTTCAATCCCAGTGCTACAAAAAAAAAAAAAAATCTTTAAGGCATTTTTTCTTTTCAGAGGAACTGAGAAATGAGCCTAGGGACAAAGCCTTAGCACTGAGCTGCATCTGCAGTCTGTTTTTTATTTTGGGACAAAATCTTCCTAAATGGCTGAATTGCCCAGACTCCTGCCTTTGCCTATCAGAGTGCTTAGGAGTATAGGTTTATGCCATCACACCCAGCTAAATTTTTCCTTTTTTTCTTTTTTGAGACAGGGTCTTGCTCTGTAGTCCAGGCTAGTCTTGAGCTCACTGTAGTCCAAGCTGACCTCGAACATGTGGCAATCCTTCCGCCTCAGCCTCCCAAATGCTGGTATTACAGGTGTGTACCACCATACCTGGCTTATGTGGTGCTGGGGAATCAAATTCAGGTCTTGAGGTTGCTAGGCAAGCACTCTAATTGCTATGCTACTTCTCCAGCCCACCCAGCTAAATTTTTAAATTATTATGAAGTACTTAAGTTATTAAAAAATAAAGAACAGTACATACTTGTGAACCTATTTTCTGTTTCAAAAAAAGATTATACATACAGTTGCCACTCTCTTATACCTTTATCTCATGTCCCATTCCACAGGTACTGTTGTGAATTTAGTTGTTATTATTTTTGTATACCTGGCCTTAACTTTTGCTATATTTGTAAGCATCCCTAAATGACATACAGTATTATTTCACATGCTTTTAACTTTATGAAAATGGTATGATTAGCATATAGTCTGTTGTTATCTGCATATTTCATTACTAAATCTTGAATCATGCATAGATAGCTAAGCACCTGCTTCTTTGGCTTCTCTGAAATACTCCAATATGTTGCAGTCTTAGTTTTACACTGTCGGAAGATTTTCTTATCCTTACATCAGTGAAACTACTGCTTAGGGTTCAGGAGCTTTTTCTCTCTGTAGTTTGACACTTGTTTGCATATAAGGTTGCCTATCGTTTTCATTTTGGAACACATCCCTGGACTTGTTGGGACAGGAAGGAAGGCAGGAGCTTTCCACCGCCCTCTGGCTGCCTGGCCACACCTGGTTCTCCACCTCCTTTTTGTCACTGCAAGCATTTTTTCCTCCATTTTACTGATTTGTATGTAAGCAATACATAATGTTTAACGTTGGTCTTGATCATTTTATACCTCCTCTGTGGAAGTAAAAAAACTTGACATAGGAGATTGAGGAAGAAAACCTAGGATACTGTGACATTTGAGATTATGCCACATTGCTTTGGCATACTTTGCATTACTGATGGGATTTCTGAATCCTTAGGCCACTGACAGTATCTCTTCAGAATGACAGAACTAGCTTTGCAACTCATTCAGTCATTCAACAGCTCTTTATTGTCCTCTGTGCCAGGAGTTAGGCCTGTATGGTGAGCAAATTATATGGTCTTTACCATTGTGGAACTTGTGGTCTAAGGGAGCCAGACATTAGTCATTATATAAATAAATGAAGAAGTTGCCTGGGCCCACTGGTGCAGGCCTATCATCCTAGCACTCTTGAGGCTGAGGATCACAAATTTGAGTCCAACCCAGGCAATTTAGCAACCTAGTGAGACTCTTGTCTCAAAATAAAAAATAAAAATGGGCTGAGGATGTCAGTCAGTGTGAAGGTCCTGGGCCTGAACCCCAGTACCATAAGAAAACAATAAGTTAGAACGTAAACAGTCTTATGAAAGAAAATATGTGGTGGAGGAGTTATGCCTAGTTGGGAGTAAAATAAGGGAAAGTGTGCCTTCGTGAGGGAGTGAGTTAGCTGAGCTCTGCGGGTTGTGTGGGCATTAACCAGAGCCTGGGGGTGGAGGAATGAACATGTTGTTGCTACGGAACTCAGAAAGTGGGAGATGAGGTGGAGGGGAGTGACTGAGATAAGCTTGGGGAAGTAGAGCCATGGAGGCAGAGCCACATAGGTCATGGTAAGGACTTTTGTCTTTTCCTTAAAAGCAATAGGAAGTCATTTTTTTGTTTTGTTATTTCCCCCCAGTTTAAAAAGCAGAAACTCCTTCTAGAACTGGATCAGTATGCCCCAGATGTGGCTGAACTCATTCGTACCCCTATGGAGATGCGTTACATTCCTCTGAAAGTGGCCCTCTGGTAAGTATTCTCTTGCGCAAGTCAGGTCTCCGGGCTGACGAATGTGAGGAAAATCTGATGCGACTTTCCCATGTTGTTTGCTGTGTTTTCAGAGATTTGCAGTCTTAGTCATCGAGTTATTTGCTAGGGTTCTGTGCCAAACTTGGGTTTTGGCCAACAAAAGAGACAGTCATTTAGTCTCTTGGGACAAACACTCACATAGGGACATGCACAATCAAAACCTTCACAAATGTTTTCTGACTCAGTGCTTATCTGGGCTGCAGCCTATGTGTAACCAGTGTTTCTTAAATAAAAATTTCTTCAATTTTGATATGCGAATTCAATAAAATTCTTATCTTTATGTGACTCTTATTTTAAGCATCTTTAGTTTTTATGTAAATTTAGTTCTTGATTTAGAGTTTATAAAACTGAAATAAAGTGTCAGACACCCATCCCAGCTGGGTAACTACAGTGGAAGAGTAGAAGCTATTTAGGCTTTATTTTATTTTATTTTTTGAAGACAGGGTCTTATTCTGTAGTACAGGCTGGTCTTGAACTCACCATGGAGGTCAGGCTGGCCACAGACTCACAGCAATCCTACTTCCTCAGCCTTCCTAGTGCTGGGATATAGGTGTTCACCACGTCCTGTTTATGTGGTGCTGGGGAATCAAACCCAGAGCCTTGCACCTGCTAGCAAAAGCTTTCAACTACTGAGCCAGCTATTTAGGCTTTATTAAAGAATTTTTTTAAGGAGCACTCAGTTCTGTAAGTAAGTTTAATGTTTTCAGTCATTCCCATTTGCATTCTTGAGTTAGACACATATGAATTATTCAGTTTATAGTCATTGAATATGAATGACTTTAGTTTCTAAGGATACATAGTAAACAAAACAAATTCCTTTATGGAAAGACATGCCCTCAGAGCTCTTCAGAACTAGGTTTTAAGAAGAGAGTTTATTCAGTCCTCGGCTATGTGTGTGAATTTCCTGTTCAGTATTCCAGGTAGCAGTCTGTGCAGCTGCTTCCTGAATGTTATTCATTATTTAAAAATGGCTGAGTATTCTCCAACTAAACTATTTTGGAATATCAATTTATGTATTTTAGAAATATAGGTGGGAGTCTTTCTTTATCATACTGAGCTGTGTACTCACTTTTTTTTTTTTTTCAGATAAGGTCTTGCTAAATCACTAACTTGCCCAGGCTGGGCTCAGACTTTCAAATTCTTCTGAAACTGAGCTTCCCAGAATGTTGGGGTTGTAGGCGTGTACCACCACACTTGGCTACTGGGTATAGTTTTGTAATAGCAGCAGTAATTTCTTTAAAGATTTTGTAACAAGACGATGTGTAGTTGCTGAAATAAAACCCAACAATATCTAGGCCTTTGGCTTTGGAAGTACTAATCTTACAGTCCTGAGAGCTACTGGATTTAAGGTTTTTATTTGTGAAAAATAATCTCTTCCTAAAACACTGGTATGTTTCCTCCTATCTGATGATCAAAATTATATAACTGGCTTCCCTTGTACTTTGTTTGCCAGGAAACTCAGCCAGCTTTAAAGCTTATTATTATAATGCTGTAGAAGACCTATTTTTTAATTTAATTTTGTTTTTTCTTTTTTTTGTGTTTCTTTTCTCCCCTTAAGTAGCAAAGTAGGGAGTTTAACTTGAAAATAAAGTAAGAGGGATAGAAGCTTCTGCAACTGGAGGGGGTCTGGAAATGGGTTGTTTTGGTCTTGTTTTATTCTTCCTTTCATTTATTATTCTCCTGGTCTCGGTTATTGCTTTACTACTATTTTTGTTATCTGTTCTCACCATAGATGGAACGGATTATTTGTAGAAGCAAGACAAAGTAAAAATCCATTAAGAACTATTTTAAGTTTTCCCAGCTCACAAGCATTTCACATTTATTTTCTCAGTTCATTCCTTCCTACCTCAAGAATGACTAGGTGTTTTGGCAAAATTCCTTCCAAGGGAAAGATCAAGATATCTTGGGGCTGGAGGAGTGGCACAGTGAAGGCCCTCAGTTTGATTCCCTACTACCACATAAAGCTTGGCAAGGTGGCACACACTTGTAATCCCAGCACTCAGGAGGCTGAGGCAGATAGATTGTCCTGAGTCCAAGGCTAGCCTGGGCTACACAGTGAGTCCAAGACAAGCCTGGGCTGCAGAGTGAAACCCTGTCTCAAAAAAAAAAAAAAAAAAAAAAAAAGACGATGTCTTGTGAATTTCTGTCGCAGCTGGCTGTTGACCTCAGTGAATTGTTTTTCTACCCTTGGATTCTGGCTCAACAGATACTGCTTAGCTACCAAAGGGCTAAGTAGTAGAAAAGATAGTAGCTTTAGACCAAGAAAGACCTGAGTGAGACACAGAGAGGGAGGGAGGGAGGGAGGAAGGGAGGGAGGGAGAGAGAGAGAGAGAGAGAGAGAGAGAGAGAGAGAGAGAGAGAGAGAGAGAACAAGAGAACGGGCGTGCGCGCACGTGCGTGTGTGTGTGTGTGTGTGTGGCGGGTACAGGGATCCAGCACAGGGCCTTCACACTGAGCTACCTCCTCAGTGCTTATTTAGTTTTTGATTTTTGAGACAAGGTCTTAGTAAGTCACTGAGTTTCACTAAGTTGTCCAGACTGGGATCAAACTTGGAATCTGCAGCCTGTCCAAGTGCTGGGATTATAGGTCTGTACCACCAGTCCTAACAGATCTGATTTTTTTTTTTTTTTTTTTTTTTTTTGAGACAGGGTGTCCCTCTGTAGCCCGGTAGCCCAGGCTGGCCTTGGACTCACAGCAGTCCTCCTGCCTCAGCCTCCCAAATGCTGGGATTACCGGTGTGCACCACCATGCCCAGTTTATGTGGTGCTGGGGAATCCACCTTGAGTACTTAGCGCTTGATGTAGCACTTGCAAGGCAAGTGCTTTAACCACTGAGCCATTCCTCCAGCCCCAGATCTGATTCTGAATGTATTGTTTAGTTTATGAAACCTTGGGCAAACTACTCAACCACTAAGTCTCAGGTTTTTTTTTAATCAGCAAGGCTGGGATACTGTTACTGCTCTCTGTGATTATTAAATATGATTACGCCTACATATTACGTAGCATCATGTTTAGTACTTTTACTTATCAACCCTCAGTCCTCCATTTTCCTTTTACTTGGGAGAACTCATTTCTAAGAAGTTACCTTTTTTGAGTATGCTTTTAATAAATCCCTTCAACTTCCTAACTGTGTGGCCAAGACTCCTTGGTCCATTGACCGGAATTACTAATACTACATATGTGTGTCTTCCCCAGCTATCTCTTAAATCCCTACACGATCCTGTCTTGCGTTGCCAAGTCTACCTGCGCCATCAACAACACCCTCATTGCTTTCTTCATTTTGACCACGATAAAAGGTAAGCCCCTGACTTGAGTGTATAAAGCCCAGTCCCTGATTTATACAGAATTTATAACATTTATGCTGTGGCTTTTTTTTTAAAGCAACATTTAAGATCTTTTAAAATTATAAAAGTAAACTGGGCGTGGTAGAGCATGTCTGTAATCCCAGCACTCAGGAGGCTGAGGCAGACAGATTGCCATGAGTCCAAGGCCAGTCTGGGTTACATAGTGAGTTCAGAACAAGCCTGGGCTACAGAGTGAGACCCTGTCTCAAAAAAAATTATACAAGTAATGCAAGATTATTATAGAAAGCTTAGAGAAACCAAGAGAAAAAACTTACAATGTTCTGAAAATCTATCATTCAAAAGTTACAATTAATACAGTTTAAGGAAAAAGTTCGGAAAGGTCTGTTATGAACGTAACTGTCTTCACCATCTCTTTTTCCCACCCCCAGCTTCTTTGAATTACTTTCTGGCTTTTACTAATATTTACTTCAATTTCTGAATAAGAACTTATTTTGGTGTTTTATGAACAATAAACTTTAGATGTCATTTATTACATTTCCATTGTGGGAAATGAAGATGTAGCTTTTTTTTTGAGACAGGGTCTCACTCTGTAGCCCAGGCTGGTCCTGAACTCACTATGGACCCCAGGCTGGCCTTGGACTCACAGCAATCCTCCTGCCTCAGCATCCCAAGTGCTGGGATTACAAGGGTGTGCCACCATGCGAAGATATAGCCTTGATGTACAATTGCCTGATTCCTCTTTGCCTGATTTCTTTATAGTACTAATATGATTGTATTAATAGTGAGTAATCAGGGGCCAGGGACATAGCTCCGTGATAGAGTGTGTGCTTACTGTGTGTACAAGGCACTGGGTCCAATCCCTTGCACAATGAACAAATTTCAAAAACTTTAAATAAAAATGTTAATAATTTATTTATATTTTATGACAGTATATTATTTATTACTGGGAAAAGTAGCAACTGTAATTACTTCTTTTACATCTTTTATTTTTTGTGGGATTAATGATTATCTTACAGTGCTTATTTAGGTTTTTGCTTGATTTTCATTGTTGTTGTTGGTTTTTCTTTATCTTTTTTTGAATACCAATCACTGATTTTTTACACTTATTTGCTCTACTGTTGTCAAGTTCCTTTTCAAAGAATATTTAAATATGAGACTGGAGGAATGGCTCAGTTGTTCAAACACTAAGTCAAGCGCTAAGTAATGGAGTTTTCAGTTCCCCAGCACCATGTAAGCTGGTTGTGGTGGTACAGCCTATAATCCCAGCCCTTGGGAGGCTGAGACTGGAGGATTGCTATGAGTCCAAGGCCATCCTGGGCTCCATAGTGAGTTGAGGACCAGCCTGGGCTGCAAAGCGAGACCTTGTCTCAAAAAAAAGCAGTATTTAAATACATCAAGTAATCTATCAGTTCCTTTTTTCTTTTTTTCCCTAGAAACCTCTCTCATACATTTTCTGTCCTGCCCCAAATCTGTTCTTGCATGTTCCGCATCCTGGTTCAAAGCTGTAATCCTGGAACTCACCTTCATAATTCTCCTGTTCTGTCTGAAATTTTTCTTTTGTTGGTTTTTCTTCTCTGATTTGCTTCCTCTAGTAGCTCTTTAAGAGAGGATGTAGGAGATAGATGTTTCAGCCATTCTGTGCCTGAAAAAATCTTTATTCTAGTCTAGCACTAAGTTAATACTTGGTGGTGGGGGGGGGAGGCACGGATAAGAATTTTAGAATTAGGATTTAGTCTCTTCCTTCAGTTTTAAAGCTGTTGCTTTACAAGCTCCTGGCATATTGGTTACTATTGGGCAATTTGATAACATTGCGTTTAACCCAATTTTTTATTCTAAAAGATTTAGAATTTTATCTTCTGTATTTTGAAATTGTATGATGCTATGTCTGCACATAGGTGTTTTTCTGTTTACTATGCTGGGTACTTGATGAGTCCTCTGAATATGTTAACTTGTGTCCATTAGTTCTAGAAGGTGATCCTATGCTAATTTTTCAAACTATTCATTCTGTTTTCTGTGTTCTCTTGCTTTGGATATTCAGGATTTTGGACTTGCTTGATCAAATCACATATAAATGTTTTGTTTTGTTTCTTTTTTCTACCTTTTTAAATATACTTTTTTTTTCTGAGGTACTTCCTTGTTCTTCGCTTTCAATTCTGTTGAATTTTAAGGTTTTATTTTGTTTTATTTAGTTTTTAGGGACAGGATCTTGCTTTGTAATCTAGGTTAGTTCTGAATTTACTGTGTAGCCTGAGTTGGTCTTGGACATATGGCAATCCTCCAGCCTCTGCTTCCCCAGTGCTGGGATTACAGGCCTGTGCCATCATGCCCGGCTTCCAGGGGAAATCAAAGTCAGGGCCTGTGCTTGCTAGGTAAGTGCTGTGACTGCTGTGCTAATAGTGGTCTGCAGCCACTATTTCATTTATTTTATTTTGTAGTACTGGGGATTGAATCCAGGGCTTGTACATGGTAGGTGAGAGGTGTGCCACTGAGCTATGTCTATGTCCCAGGCCTTTTTTTGAGGCAGGGTCTCGCGCTGTAGCCCAGACTGGTCCTGAACTCACTATGGAGCCCAGGCTGGCCTTGGACTCACAGCAGTCCTCCTGTCTCAGCCTCTGGAGTACTGGGATTACAAGCGTGTGCCACCATGCCTAGTTTATGAGGTGCTGAGGAATCAATTTAGGGCCTTGTGCTTGTTAGGCAAGTGTTTTAACCGCTGTGCCATTCCTGTAGCCCCCAGCCCATTTTGAATTTTATCTTGAGGCAGGTCTCACTAAGTTGTCCAGGCTGGCCTTGAACTTGGCTGTCCTCTCTTGTTAGGCTCCCAAGTAGTGTTTACAATCATGCACCTACCTGGAATTTTAAATTTTATTGCTTTTTTTTTTTTTTGAGACAGGGTCTCACTACAGTCTAGGCTGGTCCTGAACTCACTGCATAGTCCAGACTGGCCTCAAGCTCCTGATAATCCTCCTGCCTTGGCCTCCTAAGTGCTGGGATCACAGGCTTGTGCCACCATGTCAGGCTTATGTGGTGCTGGGCAATGAAACCCAGGGCTTTCCAGTTGGTAGGCACTTACCTTTGAGCTATGCCCTCAGCTCCTGTTTATTACATTTTCAATTATTTCTTCATCTCCAGTTGTTTCTTTGAAGCATCTTATATTTATTTTATCATCACAGTATCCTCCTATCTCTCTGAATACATATTTTTTCAGTTTTCATCTCTTCCAAGCACAGCCTCTTTGTCTTTCTCTTCTGTGCGAGGGTTTTTTTTTTTTTTTTTTTTTTTTTTTTTTTTTTTTTTTTTTTTTTTTTTTTTTTTTTTGAGTCTCTTTCATGTGGGAGGATTTCTTCTTATGTTTGAGATCTTGGTTGTCTGTTAATGTCTATGCATGAGGCACTAGCAAGTTGACTGGAGACTGCTGAGGCGGGACCTATTGGTAAGTTATTCTCACTGTGGGGACATCAGACAGTGGCCTGTCCTTTTTGTTGGAGGCAACTCTAAGTGTTATTGTCAGTAGGTTTTATTTTCTCTTACCCAGTTTTCCAGAAGTGAATCCTCCACTTTTTTCCTGGGGTAGCAGAGTTGGGCTGGAGTTGGGGTAGAGGATGCGTATGACTGGCTTCTAGAGCTGTTGGAGCAGGAACTGGGAAGGTGGCTGATTTCAGTCTTAAGACTTTTTTTTTTTTTTTTTTTTTTTACTGTTTTTCAGCTTATTCGCCTCAGCCCCTTACTGTGCTTAGTGTATCCCCTTGACCTTTGACTCTTGCATAACTTTCTCCAAATTGTGGTTCCTATATAAAGAGGGATCGGGTAGGTAAGAGTAGTTGGGATAAGACACGTGGTTCTCATTGGTCTACATACAAACTTTTAGCTTGATTTTTGTTGTTGTTTTTGGTACTGAGGCTATGTGTACATGTGTGTGAGTGTGTGTGTGGGTGTCTTTGTTACTTGGGATCAAGTCCAAGCTTTCACGTTGAGCTGCATCCCCTGGTTGGTCTCAGACTTGAGATCCTCTTGCCTTAGCATCCCAAAATGCTGGGCATATGGGCTTGTGCCACTGGTCCTGCATGGTGCTGAAGATTAATTGAATCTAGGACCTTGGGCATGCTAAAGCACTAAGTCATCCACTTGTCTACACCTCTAGTCCTGATTTTCATCTTGGTACCCTACCTTTTATAGTATATAATGCCTTCAGGTACTGAAGTAAAGAGGGGTGAATTGGCCTGATTTCTATTTCTTTTTTTTTTTTTAAGACCAGGTCTTGCTCTGTAGCCCAGGCTGGTTCTGAACTCACTATGGAGGCCTTGTTGGTCTTGGATTCATGGCAATCCTCCTGCCTCAGCCTCCTGAGTGCTGGGATTACAGGCGCGTGCCACCATGCCTGGCTTATGTGGTGCTGGGGAATATCAGATTTGGGTACTTGGTGCTTGATTTAGTACTTGGTAGGCAGTGTTTTAACTGCCGAGCCATTCCTCCAGCCCTGGTTTTATATTTTTCATTATTAAAATGTTTTTGCCACAATCTCTTCTTCTGTTCTTTGTAGTTTAATGCTAATTTTATTCTCATATTGTCATTTTAGTGAGGTTTCTTGGTTTCTGTTGGGAGAGATAAGCATGTGATCAGTGTACCATTTTAACTAGAAGCTCTTCCTTTAGCATTTGAGTTATGTGTTTCCTCCCCTCCATTTTTCTTCCAGACATTGCAGCGAGTAACTGGAGTCAAAAAATGTTATTCAACACACCCGAAAATTTAGTGTCTTAAAACAGCAACAAACATTTACTTATCTAGTACTTGTTAGTCAGCTAGAGATCAGCTAACCCGGGTTGGACATGACTAGTCAGTTGGCTGGTTTAGTGGGGTTCATTCATGCATTAGGGCTGGCTAATCTAGTCTGGGCTTTGCTCCACATCCCTGTCATCCTCTTGGATGAGGGGACTAATGTAAGCGTAGTGTTGTAGCAGTGGCAGAGGCACAGTAGTGAACAAGTAAGTACTTTTTAAGTTTCTGATTGCATCATGTGTGCTGACATCCCACTGATCAAAATATAGCATATGGCTGGGCCCAGGAGGGGATATTTCTGTCTTGTCCCTTTTGGGAAGGCACTTTGAAGTTATGCAGCAAAGAGTCTGGACATGGGGAGGGGTGGAAGATTGGGGTCTGTAATATACCATTAAATATATAGGTGGTTTTCTGGTTTCAGCTACTTAATACTACTGTTAACTTTCTCTAACATACAATAATCTTTGTACCCATATTATTTTCTTACAATAAAGTGCTAGAAAGAGAGTTATTGCATGTACTTTCTTTAGAAGTTCTGAAATTCATTGCTAAATTTATACTTTCATAATACACTCCTGTAGGAGTCGTTATTTCTGGTAAAACCCAGTGGAGCACGCTTATAATCCCAGCATTTTTGGGCAGGCTGATCACATGTTTGAACCTAGACTGGGCAACTTAGTGAAACTCTTCCTATCTAAAAAGTTTTTTTTAAAAAAAAAATTGAAAAATGGACTGCAAATGGAATAAAAATTATAAAGTCTAAAAATTGAAAAACTGAAAAAAATAAAATAAGTAAAAAATATATGTAGCTCAATGTGAAAGCCCTGAGCTCAGGGGCTGGAGGAATGGCCCAGCAGTTAAAGTATTTGCCTACTAAGCACACAGCTCTGAGTTTGATTCCCCAGCACCACATAAAGCTGGGCATGGTGGTGAACGCCTGTAATCCCAGCACTCAGGATGCTGAGGCAAGTCGATTGTTCTGAGTCCAGCCTGGGCTATAGCGTGAGACTCTGTCTCAAGAAAAAATAAATAAAAACAAAATAAAATGACCCTCTTTGCAAATTATTAAATAAATAAAGTATGTAGAAAGCCATGGGCTCAGTCCCTAGTACCACACATACACGCAGAGAGTCCTTATTTCCGAACACTGTTGCTGAATAGTTTGTCAGGAAATAAGGGTCAAAAGTTGTTCACAGACTATAATGTACTTTTTGTAGAGTGTTGCATTAGTATTATCTATGTTTAGACCTCGTAAGACATTGTTTCTCCCGAATTAGTTAGTTTATTTTCAGGTTACTTAAAATGACTCAATATTGGATAAACTGAATTGTCTTGTTCTGAGAGTTTTGATCATTTTGCCAGAAGTGACTCTGAAATAGTGAAGACTCTGTTGTCTGTGAATATTCCGTGCTTCAGTCTCTGTCTCTTTTTCCCACCGTTTTAATACACAATGGGATACGTAACATTTACATTGAACTTGAATATTCTTGCACATATATATCACATCAACTTTACAGTTCCTTCCCATTTTTGGCCCTCGGATCTCAGTCTCGTTTGAGCTGTCATTTATCAGGATGTCTAGTCTTCACCAAATGAATATATGCTACAGCCTGGTAGAAAGAACTGAGGACTTGCCTTTGAAAATGTGACTTTTTGACTTTTTATTCTTATTGGGACAGAAGTCTCCTGGGCCTAAGGCTCCTTCTGCCTCAGTCTCCTGAGTAGCTAGAACTACAGATGTAGTCCCACCTGTAGTGCATCACTACTTCGAGTATTGGAATGTCACTTTTATTTATTTTTGAAATGTTACCTTTAAAAAGTTGGATGCAAACCCTAGGATTTAGGAGGCTGAGGTAGGAGGATTGTCATGAGTTCTGAGTAAGCGTGGGCCATATATAGTGAATTCAGGACTAGCCTGGACTAAGAGCAAGGCCTTATCTCAAGATATGTAGATAGATAACTGAAATTAGGGGTTCAGGATCTAGCTCAGTGGTTAAAGTGCTTGCGTAGCATAAACAAGGCTCTGGATTTAATTCCCCCATATCACATAAAAATTAGCTAGATGAGGTCATTCACTCCTCTGATCCTAGCACTTAGGAGGCTAAGGCAGGAAGATAGCTGTGAGTTCTAGGCCAACCTGGGCTCCATAGTGAGTTCAGGACCAGCCTAGACTACAGAGTGAGACCCTCTCAAAGCTAAACAAGACAAAAAAAAAAAAAAACAAAACTAAGCGCCAAAGCAGCTGAAGAAGACGTGCTCTGTGAATGTCCATGTAGTAGGACTTTAAGCAAAAAATGTGGAGTGCCATTAACAATATTTTTTATTGCCTTTTAAGTCAGTGAAAAGACTTGTTTTGGGGAAAAATATATGAGCAAGTTCCATAGATCTCTTTTTACAACCACTTTGCTGTTTGTTTCACAGTGAAGAAAATTTTTCTGTGGGAATGGGGACAGGGATAAGTTCTCACTGTACAGTACAGGCTAGCTTTGAATTTACTAGGTAGCCTAGGCTTGCCCTGAGTTTAGCTACCTCCGCCTCCTCAGTGCTGGGCTTACAAGTGTTTGCCACTATGTCTGACTCCTGGCAGGTTTGTTGGTTTGGTTTGGTTTTGACAGTCTTACCCACTGAGTTGCCCAAGTTGGTCTCAAATTTGAAATCTTCCTGCCTTAGCCTCCCAAGTAGTGAAATTATAGGTATGAAACACCGTGCCTGGCTGAGTTTTTTAATTATATGATTCCAATTCTCTGTTGAATGAATTCATAAACACTTGTGTAATATATACATTTTTTTTTACTTTTAACATTTCATATGATTCACGTTTGACTTCAGTGACATTATTTTCTTTAAATTTAATTTTTGTTAGGAAAATTTTAGTTTAAGCACGTGGTAAAGATAAAAGAAATTCAAACGTGTCAAAAAGTAAAAGCCTTTCCTCACTGTAATCCACCTCTCCCTTCCTTCTTCCTGCACGTTTGTCCTGAAGTCCCCAGCTTTTCCCTTTTTCTGGACATATTAGTTGTTTTCCATTGTTGGCTACTATAAATGGAAATTATGACAAACAGCATTCCTAATCTGTTAAAATACTTGAAGAGTTGTATTTTAGCTGGACCTATGAACTTGTATTCTGCTTTAAAAAATTACAAGTGTATTCTCAAAACTTAGAATTACTTTAAAATACGGGGCTGGAGGAAAAATTCAGCAGTTAAAGCATTTGCCTAGCAAGCTCAAAGCCCTGAGTTCATTTCCTGAGCACCACACAAGATGGGTAATGTAATCCTGTAATCCCAGCACTTGGTAGGCTGAGG
Organism: Ctenodactylus gundi; assembly: GCA_004027205.1. Lineage (NCBI taxonomy): Eukaryota > Metazoa > Chordata > Mammalia > Rodentia > Ctenodactylidae > Ctenodactylus > Ctenodactylus gundi. The sequence goes on from PVKB01001865.1 coordinate 102,128, forward strand.
CAGGAGGATTGCCTTGAGTTCAAGGCTGCCCTGGGCCACACAGTGAGTTTAGGATCAGCCTTGACTAGAGAGCAAGACTGTCTCAAAAAAATAAAATAACCTCTACATTGGTAAAATAATGTATTTTATTTAACCTTCCCTTTGACTTCTTTAAAGTATTTCTAATTTTTCCAGTCATAATTTTGCAATGAATGGCTTTTTACCGTAAAGCTTTGTCAGCATTTCTGTTTTAGAATAGGTTCTAATATTTTTTTAAGCAAAATGATTCCTTGAGTAAATTAGTAGTCTTTGCTAAAATTTGTTGTTATAGATTCTACAAGTCATATGTCTCTGCATTTAATATTTGTGCTACATAATTAGATATTTTTAAATATATATATAAAGGAATCATTCATTCTTTAAGTAGAAAACAGTTGAGAAATTTCACAACAGGAGGAAAAAAATGACATATTCTGAGATGGTATTCAATTCCATAAATAATAAAGAAAAGCACATTGAAATAAATAAGAAATGACTTTTTTTTTTTGCAGTGCTAAGGATTGAATCTAGGAATGCTAGGCAGGTGTTCTACTTGCACTATTCTCCCACCCAGAGATGACTATTTATTTTTATTTTTTACTTATGTATTTATTTATTGTGATAGTGGGACTTGAATCCAGGACATTCACAATGAGCTATCCCCAGCCCATTTTTATTTTTTATTTTGGGATGATGAGTCTTGCTAAATTGCTGTGTTGTCCAGGCTGAGCTCGAAATTGTGATTCTACTGCCTCAGCTTCCCAGGGTACCTGGATTACCATTAGGCCTGGCTCAGAGATGAACTTTTAAAGAATGTTTTGACCTTTGAAATTGGCAAATATTTTTGAAGATAATTCTCAGTACTGGCAATGATTGTGTCAGATAGGCATTCTCCTACATGGCAAAATGACTTCCGAGTTGTATAGCCTTCTTAGGAAGCAGTTTGGCATTAGTCCTAATTTTTTTTTTTTTTGATTTATTAATCTGTTTTTGGGAACCTGTTTTAACACAGAAATGCAGATGAAGCTTTATAGTGCAGAGTCATTCATTGCAAAGTTATTTGTGTCTGGAAAAATTAGAGCTATCTCAATAATCAAAGGAAAAGGTTAAATAAAGTATTGTTTTATTAATGTACTGGATATTTTAAATAATTATAGACTATAAGAATACTTTCATAGATTTTTAAAGCAGAATACAAAAACTTTGAATTAATCTCAGTTATATTAAGACAACAAAAATAGAAAATCCCAAAATGATAACACTTGTCTCTATAAAATAAGTTTGTGGGCGGTTTTTACTTCTGTGCCATGTTTGATTTTTATCAAAGTTCTTTTAAATTAACTTGAGTGGTAAGAGGACAGGGTCAGTAGCAGTTCCTAGACTTCAGTGGTGTGGGTGCCACACAGAAAGGAAGGACTGTGTTTGCTTTGTCCCCTTGACTTCTTTTTGCTCTCCATTCGTTTCCTTTGTGGCACTTCATGGTTGCCTGGGACACATTGAGAGATGTGTGCCAGGCCCAGGCCATTGAATTGTGATGTCCTTATTGGCGTGTTGGCAGGAAACAGTTCTGTGGGCAGGGTTGACGGGTTTCACTTTGAAGACTCTTGCTCTGATCAGAGAATACTGTCCCTTTCAGTGAGCTAATTAAAATACTCCATTCCTGTAAAGTGTTTCCATTAGTCTTTAAAAAGGAAAATAGACAGATGTTAATAGGTGCTTGTCAACAATAAGATACTCAACAATAAGATACTTAGGTGGTAAGTTTACCACCTACAGATACTTCCATAGTTCCTTATTCCGTCAAAAGAAGCTGTGTGACAGAACTTGGTTGTCAAGGAAGAAGGAGGATCATGATGTTTTATCAAAAAACAGCGCTGATAAAGAGCTAAGGGTGTTGATATCATCGCCCCTGTTTCCTGGCTGTGTTAACTTTGGCAAGTCACTTTGACAGTTCTAGGCTTCAGTTTCCTTATCTATAGCATAAGGAGTAAAAGAAGGTAAGGAATGAATGAGACAGTGCCTGATAAGGGTCAGGTACTAGGTGCTTCTTAAGTGATGGTGCCCTTCACCTGACTCAGGACTCCTTCCTGTAACCAGAAGCTTTTTTCGCTCTATCCTTGTTTTCAAAATAAAATCATCCTCTTTGCAATTGAAAAAATAAAAGTGAGTGGAGGTGCTTACTCTGAGTAATACCCATATTTAAAAGATTTCTCTGGAGGGCTGAAGGAATAGCATAGCAGTTAGAGTGCTTATCTAGAAAGCACAAGGCCCTGGTTTCGATTCCTCAGTACCATATAAGCCAGGCATGGTGGTGTTTGCCTGTAATACCTGCACTCGGGATGCTGAGGCGGGAAGATTGCCTGAGGTCGAGGCCAGTCTGGAGTACAGAGTGAGTTCAGGACCAGCCTGGACTGCAGGAGCAGAACCCTGTCTCCCCGCCAAAAAGGTTTTTCTAGATGTATAGTATCTCTCTAAGCCTTCTGGGGAGGTCAGGGAGAAGATTTCTGGGAGCCCAGCTTTGGAGAAGCAGTGGGAGTGGTGACCCTGAGGCCTGATGATCCTGTCACTTGCATTTGGTGTTCCTGAATGGAAAGCCCTGTAGTGGAGAGAGTCGTTAAGAGTCATAATCCGGGGAAGACAGCTCAGTGGTACAGCACTTACCTGGCATGCGCAAGGCCTGGGTTCAGTCCCTGGCTCCAAAACAAAAACAGAAGACTAAATAAAAAGTCATATTTAAGGACTTAGGAGGAGCAGCCCAGCTAGGTTTTGTCTGATCTACTCAGCTCCAAGCCTCTTGTAGTCTTAAGCAAATGATGAAGCTTCAAGAACTTGTTTGATCACAGAGATATTTGCCCTCTAGAGGTGATAAAGGAATAGATGAGAAGTACAGAGTGCTTGGCAGAATCTGCTCAGCAAAGAGTTGCTCTGCTTATTATAGTGTTTATGATTCAGACAGATTGAGATCAAAAGGACGACCCAGTGATGCAGTTAAGTGTGAACTTTGCATACTGTCTTGGTTCAAGTCCTAATCTTCTGTCATTTACTGGCCTCATGACCCTAGGCAAACAATTCTGTCCTTCAGTTGCCTGGTCCATACGGTGGGGATATTAATAGCTTATGAGGACTAAATGACTTGAGACATATGAAGTGCTGACAGTTATGGCTGGAACAGAGCAGGTGCTCGGTAAAATGTCTTACCACGGGTGTGGATGGAGTGCTACACCGAGAGAAGTTGCCCTGTGGAAAGAGCACCCTGGGCAAGGGATGCAGTGTATTGGGCCCTGTACCCAGTGTCACTTTCTCCTCCTGGGCAGTCTTGCTGTCACAGATACTGGTGCAACATCTGCTTTTGCTTATAGTGATATCCTTTGGGAACTCAGCCCTTTTGGCCATATTCCGGCTGTCTTGCTGCCTGCCATAGGACAGGTCGCTGCCTGTGACCCAGGATCTGACTCTCTGCTCCTTCCCCCTGTGTCTGCATCCTGCCTGGTCCTCAGGCCCTTTCTTGTCTGCATTCCTGCTCTGCCCTTTACGTGTGCCACCCACCCAGGCCCAGATCAAGGTGCAGTTCCTGGAGGCAGAACTCTGCTCTAGGGCTTGCGGAGGAGACATGTTTTGGCCCCACCCTGATACAGCCGGGAGAGTTGGAAAACATATTCAGAGCTAGTTTGGGTACATAATAATGTTCCCTGATATTATAGTCAATGCGCATACCCACATGACTGATTTATCCTTATATTCCTGTGATTAGGCTGCAGGCCAGGTCTTGTTCAGAAAACCTAGTGCCTAAGCACCTGGGCCACACTCCTGGACAATGGTAAATTGGGTTAAATTCTTCGCTGGGCCTGCAGGCTGCCCTAGCTCTTGTTGAAACAAACTCCATCATTTTAGGTATTATTTCAGATATCCTATCTGGAACTAAATGCAGGGTTTTTGTTTGTTTGTTTTTGTTTTTTTTTCTGAGGCAAGGTCTCTGTAGCCCAGGCTGGTTCTGAACTCACTATACAGCCAAGGCTGGCCTTGAACTTGCAGCAATTCTTCTGCCTCAGTCTCCTTAGTGCTGGGATTATGGGCATGTACCACCACACCAGGCTTTATGTGGTGCTGGGGAATCAGACTCATGGCCTTTTGCTTGCTAGGCAAGCTTTTTAACCACTGTGCTATTCCTTTAGCCGCCCTGCCTACTTGCTGAGACTTTGTAGGTAATTTTTTAATTAGAACATATATACAGAAAAATGTAGCTATTAGTGCCCAGATAAATGAACGTTTACAAAAGGATGAGTTCTTGCACCCAGGTTAAGAGGCAGAATACTACCAGCATGCACAGGAATATGTTTTATATCTTCTTCCCGTCCTCTCGCAGCTGTCCCCTGTTGTACCATGTGAGGCTAGTTGTTGTCCCCACCCACCCCTAGCATAGCCATCTGCCTCCCCTCCTGCCCCGCACATGCTGTTTCCTTGGATGCTCGGCCTCCTCTGCCACTGGTCAGAGATCAGGTGTCAGGTGTTCCTTGGCAGCCTAGGTCGACTTCCTCTGTACTTTCCTCCCATATTTTGTAATCGTTTGCTGGGAGCTCCCTGAGGACACAGACTGAGTCACCAGGCTCCCTGGCACCCAGCACATGCTTCTCATAAAGCAAACTCAAGCGGTGTTTGCTTATTACCCAACTTGTCTAAAATACTTGAAATCACCTTTTATCTTTCCTGCCTCTGCCCTAAGTACGTATCATTTCAGCTTTCTGCCTTCTTAACCTGATCTTTTTGTCTCTTGTGGCTTTTCTCAAATCGTATTATCTCTTCATGAGTCTCATATGAGCCTCTGTACTCCTCCTCACTTTGGCCCAGGCTGTGCGTGTGCTGATTCACACCTGTCCCAACATCTCACACCAGGCTGCCTACACCAGGCCACTGGTGGTAGGTAGCAGCACCATGTTTCTCCCCTAGACTTCAGGCCTCAGCCTGGCAGTGTTACTCCATGGAAAGCATCTCTGTACCCAGCCACCTGCCATAGTGAGCCCTCAACTACTAGTCTGTAGGCTTCTTTTTTAAGAGTCAGATTTATTGTATGCTTTGTTCGTGTAACATTGTCCTGTGCTTCATGTGTCATGAATTCTTCTTTCCCAAGAGGATTTGTTTGTGATATGCTTGGTTCTTAAAAGGATTTTGTGTGTGTCATTGAATGATACTTATTCAGTCAGGCTTTCACCATTGTGCTGGAGTTTCAAAATTAAGGAAGGTTTATTACCCTTGAGCCATTTGGAAAACAAACAGAGAGAGTGCAAGACTGGCAGATTATTATAAGACCTGTCAGTGCTCTGTGCCATGAGGCATGGCATGAGGATGGGCATGAGGCAGCTGTGGGGTTTTGGGTTGATAGCTTAACCTTATTTCTATGCCTTGGTTTCTTCACCTGTAAAATGAGCAGAACATGTAGTTTTTACTCTCAGTAAAGTTGTTACAAGAAAAAAAGTCGAGCTTTCCCAGGATGGTGATGTCTCCTTGGGGCCTCTGGGTCTAGCACATTCTCCATGCAGAGGGCACAGGACAGTGCCTGGCACCTAGTTCATGACCAACAAAACTTAGCTTTCCTCAGTGTTCTCACCTTGCTTGGGCTCACAGAGGAAGTGGCATTTCAGCTGGCCATTGAAGGATGATTTATGCTACAGGGAGCATAAGGTAGAAGAGCTCAGGCAGCAGGACTAGCCTGAGTACAGATGCGGGAATGAAAGAGCATGGTGTTTTGAGAACCTGGGGATTGGTCCTACATTACTAGGGGCAGGGTAGGTGCATACAGAAGTGGAGGGATGAAGTTGGAGAAAGAAGATGCACATCTAGTGATGATCGTTCTTGCCATTGGAGTTTGGACTTAAATGAAATCTTCAGAAGCCTGTAAATATAGGATTATCATTCGAGCTGGAGGAATAGTGTAGCAGCTAAAGTGCTTGCCTAGCAAGCACAAGGCCCTGGGTTCAGCTTTCTAGCACCATATTAGCTAGATGTGGTGGTGTATACCTGTAATCTCAGCACTTGGGAGGCTTAGACAGGAGGATTGCCGTGAGTTCAGGGCCAGCCTAGGCCACATAGCCAGCTCAGGACTGGCCTGAACTACAAAGCAAGACCCTGCCTAAAAAAAGAAAAGAAAAGAAAAAAAAAAGGCTTATCACAGTCTGAACTATTATAGAAGGAGTCTTAGTGATTCTACGGGGGATGGACTAGATTGGAAGAGTTTGGGAGACTGATTGAGAAGGGAAGCAGGGAGGTGCTGAAAACTCTGGACTCTGGTGACAGACAGATGAGAGCGGAGGTGATGACCTGGGCCTGGTGCTGCACTCTGGAGAGCTGAAGCAGAACGATTGCAGGCTCATGCCCAACTTGGGAAACTTTGCCTTGATGGGTGCTCCAGAGTTAGATCATCGGGGTTGGTAACCGCTGCAGGGGTGAAGTGTGGGAGCCAGGTGAAGAGTAGCAGGGTATTCAGCTGGGCATATGGTGCCACTTACTGCAAGATAACGGCAGGAGGAGCAGATTTTTCCTTTCTAAAGATTTTCTTTAAGGAAAAATGACTGCTTTTTTCTGGTCCTTGGAACAAATTTTCCAGAACTCAAAAGTCAGTTCTACTGGGCTGTAAACCTTTTCTTCCCTCTTGAGCCTTATAAACTGTCAGCTGTTCTAAACAAGCAATTATTGATAACCGGCAATTAGGGCAGGAGGTGACTGTGTTTACTTCACTCTCTGGAATCCCTAGGGCAGAGTGGGTGAAAGTCTTGTGTTTGTTTTTACCTCATTTGTAAGAATATTTGGGGTTGGAACATTAGTCTCCCTCCAGGAAATAAATTATACATCTGTTCTCTCTCTCTCATGGGTAGATCTGTAGAAAATCAAGTTAAATAAAAACTTCTTTCCAATTTTCCACAAGTGTCATTTAGATTTTTGACACAGGCATGGAATCCTGAGCCCAGCATCCCTTTAGGCTCCAGGGTGGCACCTTCCCCACTAATGCCATTTTCTCATCTTAAAGTGACCTGGTCTGGTTCTAAGGTCTGTGGCCCACTAGGCAGGTGGAGGCCTCTGCTGGTAGCACAATCTAGCTGAGCTGGGTCATGGTCCTGCTCAGTCATTTTCACGTGGACATTGGGTCCTGCCTGCTCCTCATCAATTTGGCCATTCCATAGAATTGTGTCCATAGTCTCTTAAATCCATCTTCCTCCTTTCTCTGACTTCCTTCTACTTTTTACCCACCAGGATTATTCTAGCTGGCCACTTTCCTTGGTTTGAAAGATCAGATACTCAAAGTTCTTTTCCCTTCACTTACTTTCCTATGAAGTTGTCACATTTATAATCCCCTCCCTTCCAAGATGGCTCTTAGATGTTTCAGGTATATAAACCAGTTTGGTTGGCAAAAGAGCCTGTGCATCATCTCTTTCTGTTTGTCCCTAGAAGGATATTGGGAGAGGGGTAAAACTCTTGGGCTGACTGTATGCAGTATATAGTTCCTCTTTTTATGAAACACCATTGAGAAGATGTTTGTTGTTTCCAGTGAGCAGTTGACCTCACACTAATGTGAGCGACCACAGGCATTGTCATTTTGTGAAATATGAGACTCCATCCTTGGACCGTCAGTTGATCCGGGCTATTTTGAAACTCCTTCCTTCCTTCCTTCCTTCCTTCCTTCCTTCCTTCCTTCCTTCCTTCTTTCTTTCCTCCCCCTCCCCTCTCCCACCCCTCCCCCACCTCCCCCCTTCCTCCTCCTCCTCCTCCTCCAGTCCTGAACTCAGGGGTGTATTCCATGCTCGCCTTGGACTCAGGACAGTCTGCCTGCCTCAGCCTCCTCAGTGCTGGGATTATAGGTGTGTGCCACCATGCCCAGCTTTATGTGGTGCTAGGGAATAGAACTCAGGGCCATGTGCTTGCAAGGCAAGCACTTCAACTGCTGTGCCATTTCTCTAGCTCCTGAAATCCCTTTTGTTAGCTCAGGTTCTCTAGCTTAGGCTTTTCTTTTCTTTTCTTTTCTTTTCTTTTCTTTGTTTTTTTGAGACAGAGTCTTGCTCTGTAGCCCAAGCTGGTCCTGAACTCACTGGTGTAGCCCTGGCTGGCCTTAGAGTCAGGACAATACACCTGCCTCATCCTCCTGAGTGCTGGGATTACAGGAATGTACCACTGTGCCCAGCTTTAAGTGGTGCTAGGGAATAGAACTCAGGGTCTTAACGCTTGCAAGGCAAGTGAGCTGTGACATTCCTCCAGCCTCTAGAGTACCCTCTTTTAAACTATCTGAAAAGGGATAACTTTTTCTTTTAAAAAAAGACATCAGTCTTTTTTTATGACAAAGCAAAATTTTATTTTAGAAACTTTTAAAGAATAATAAGAAAAACAAAAATGAAAAATGAATTGGTAGATGCCTGTCATCTCAGCTATTCAGGAGGCTAAAACAGGAAGACCATGAATTTGACAAAAAAAGGAGAGACCCCATCTATTTTTTTTTTTTTTTTTGAGACAGGGTCTCGCTCTGTTGCCCAGGTTGATCCTGAATTTACTATGAAGCCCAGGCTGACCTGGAACTAATAGCAGTCCTCCTGCCTCAGTCTCTGGAGTGCTGGGATTACAGGCATGTGCCATCATGCCCAGTTTATGTGGTGCACAGGAGTTGAACCAAAGGTCTTGAGCTTGCTAGGCAAGTGCTTTAACCACTGACCTATTCCTCCAGCTCCAAAACCCCCCACCTAAAAGGAAGAGTGATGAGATTTAAAAAAAAAAGAAAAGCATCCATGATCCCATCATTAGGAAATTGGTGCTAGAGCCTTTTATGCACTCTTTTTGTAACTATTTGAGAGAGTGTGTGTGTGTGTGTGTGTGTGTGTATAAATTTTTAAAAACTGGAAATCCTGGGTAGGGCCTTTATACTGAAATATATCTCTAGTTCATTTTTAAAATTTTCAGACAGATCTCATTAAATCACCAAGTTGCTGGGATTCTTGGTTTGTGTTGCGTATCTTTTTAACTTTCATGTACTAAGATATTCTAAGCATCTTTCCATGTTATTACAAATTCTTTTATAACATGCATATGACTCCATAGTTGTTCTTTATGTGTTCTATTCCCTAGCACCACTTAAAGCTGGGTGCGAATGGGCTTTATATATCTTTGAGCCAAAATTTTGTAAAATTTTCATGGGCCTGAAAACTCTCTAAGAAATGTGCTTGTGGCATCTCAGGTTGCTAAAAGTAGATTTCCTTGGTGTCTTCGCATGGGAGACTAGGCTCAGAAGTTCTCTTCCTGTTTGAGTTTGCGTAGTGTCTTGTGAGCTGGGAAGCATTTGGTAGGTGGTTGAGCAGTTACAGTTTGTGTTGATAGAAACTGGCTAAGTCTAATCCTGATTGATGAGGCTGGATTATTCCATGTGTTTATTTCTTTTTACAGGCAGTGCTTTCCTCAGTGCTATTTTTCTTGCCTTAGCAACATACCAGTCTCTGTATCCAATCACCTTGTTTGTCCCAGGACTCCTTTATCTCCTCCAGGTAAGTACTTGCTGCTCAGAAGGCAACACACAAGTGACACTTAATACATGGCCTAGTCCCTGCTGGAGGAAATGAAAGACGTGGGTCAGTAAAGGCAATAGGACTTAGCTACCTCTTACCTGCTTATTTCTACTTAAGACAAGGATACTTCTTGATTAACTTGATACAAACTGGAACTAATGATCATTGAGTTCTAACTATGACTGTCATTGCAAATATATAAATACATTTAAATTTACATGTTTGGGGGCTGGAGGAATAGCTCAGTGGTTAAAGTGCTTGCCTAGCAAGTGCAGGACCCTGAGTTCAGTTTTCCAGCACCACATAAGCTGGGTGTGGTGGCACATAGCTGTAATCCCAGCACTCGGGAGGCTGAGGCAGGAGGATTACTGTGAGTTCAAGGCCAGCCTGGATTCCAGAGTGAGACTCTACCTCAAAATAAATAAATATGCACATAAATATATACATAAATAAATTTACATGTTTGTAGTTGGGATCTACTGTTGTGCCTTTTCCTTTTTTTGCTTTATGTACATCGAGAGGGCTTATTTCTGTAACTTTTTTTTTTAAGTGATAGCACTTAACTTGTAAGGTTATTGTAAATGCCAAGTGTTATGGGTATACTGGATGCCATGACTGAACATAGTAGATGACCAGTATTATAGTAATTGAGGTATGCAACTTGTTGACATTTATGGTGAACTTTTTACCTGTCAGGTAATGTGCCAAGCACTCTGAAAACACATCTCATTTCAACCTTACAAAAATGTTATGGGGGATGGAGGAAAAGCGCAACGGTTAAAGTGTTTGCCTAGCAACCACAAGGCCCTGAGTTCGATTCCCCAGCACCACATAAGACAGGCATGGTGGTGCATGACTATTAACCCAATACTTGGGAGGCTGAGGCAGGAAGATTGCTGTGAGTTCAGGACCAACCTGGACTCAGAGGGAGACCCTGTCTCAAGACAACAAAAATGTTATGGGGTAGGTATTATTTCTTAGTGGCCATCTTATTTATTTATTTTTATTTACCTGTCACAGCCTGATCATTTTTACTTCCCTTTTTCCTTGCCCACCCTACCCCAAATTTCCTTTCAGTTTGTCAACGGCATCAATCTTCTTACTTTCTTCCATTACTTTTTTTATGGTTTAGTTTTCTCAAAAACAATATTTAACTTTGTGTGTCTTGATTCATTTTACTAAACATAATGGTCTCTATGTATATTCATTTTCCTAAAAATGACTCAAATTTATCTTTCTTTATGGCAGAATAGTACTCTATTGCATAAATGTACCACATCTGCTGTATCTACTCATTGTTGGTGGGCATATTGGAATCTTCCAAGAGTTAACTATTAATTGTGATCCTACAAACATGGGTATGCATGTATCACCCTTGCATGATGACTTGAACTCTTTTCGGAAGATCTCTAGAAGAGGTATAGCAGGGTAAAACGGAATGTCTATTTTTAGTTTTTTGAAGAATTGTCATACTGCTTTCCTTCGTGATTGTACTGGTTTATAGTCCCCTGAATAATGTAGGAGGGTTGCTTTTCTCCTACAACCTCATCAAGGTTTGTTGTTTTTTGAGTTCTTAATACCAGCCATTCTTACTGGCATTAGGTGGAACCTCAGAGATGTTATTTTGAGTTTGCCTGATGACTAAATATGCTGGAATATTAGTTTTTGTATTTATTGGCCATTTGGACTTCGGAGAACTATCTACTCATTTCAGTTGCCTAATTTTTCTTCTGAGTTCAGTGTTCCCATTTTAATGTCTGGGTCTTTGATCCACTTTAATTTGATTTTGGTACATAGTGAAACATGTGGATCTAGTTTTATTCTTGTGTACGTTGCTATCCAGTTTCTCCAGCCCCATTTGTTAAAGAGGCTATCATTACTTCATTGTATGTTTTTGGCCCCTTGTTGAACAAAGATTAGATGGCTGAAGGTACTCATGGTTGTCACTGCATCCTCAGTTCTGTTCCATTGATTCATCTGTCTGTTTTTATGACAATATCATGTGGGTTTTTTTTTTTTATCATTGTTGCCTTGGGATATAACTTGATGTCTGGTGATGTGATGTTTCCTGCATTTGTTGTGTTGCTTATGATTCTTTTGGTTTTTCTGGGACTTCTTATTCCATTTAAATTTTTGAATCATTTTTTTCTAGTTCTATGAAAAAGACTCTTGGGATCTTGATTAGGATTGCATTGAATTTGTGCATCAATTTTTGTAGCTGGCCATTTTGAAAATATTGATTCTGCCTATTCAGCAACAGGGGTTGTCTTTCCATTTTCTAATATTCTGTTCAGTTTCTTTTTCAGAGCACTATAGTTTTCAGTGTTATGGTTCTTCACTTGCGTAGGCAAATGTGAATGGGATTGTTTTTCTGATCTCCTTCTCTGTGTTTTCATTGTTGCTGTAGAGGAATGCTATTGGTTCTTGTGTATTGACTTTCTATCTTGCAGCTTGTCTGAATTTGTTTCTTAGTCCTAAGAGTCTTCTGGTGGAGTCTTTTCTATGTATAGGTTCATGCTACCACCAGTAAGGATAGTTTGACTCTTTCCTTTCCTATGCATATTCCCCTCTTTCCATTCTCTTGCCTGATTGCTCTGGCTGAGGTTTCAAGCAGTCAGTTGAACAGAAGTGTTCACAGTGGACACCCTTGTCATATTCCTTACTTGAGGGGAAACGCTTTCAGTTTTTCCCCATTTAGGATGATGTTGATGTCATAAATTTACTTATTTCAGCTTGAGGTACTAATGAGCCTTCTGTATCTATTTTCATTAGAGTTTTATTCAGGAAGTGATGCTGTATCAAAGACTTTCTGCATCAGTGGGGATGATCATGTGATTTTTGCCTTTGCTTTTGTTGGTGTGATTTATTACATTAATTCATTTATGTATGTTGAATCAACCTTGCATCCCTGGGTTGAAGTCCACATGGTCATGGTGTAAAATCTTTTTAATAATTTTTTGTACTCTGTAAAAATAACCAAATTCACTCTCAACACCTCCCTGAAAAATATAAAAAGGGAATGAAGGAGAATTGACACTTCCTGTAGAGCAAGTAACTGTGGGCAAGACCCATATGGATTAAATGCTAAGAGAGAAATGTTTGCTGAAAGAATGCCAGTAGCAGCACTAGGAGCCAAGCCCAAAGGTGTCTGATTCCAAATCTTTTGTTCTTAACCACAGATACTGCTTCTAAGGCTATGTGCCTCTACTTGTAATAGATCATATGCTTATCATTTTAAATGGCTTCATATTATATTATTATGTTGATGTACATAATGATACGTGGTTAGCTTGGTCTTTTGTTTGAGGAATTTAAAATATGTCTTTGTTGTCATTACTATACGTCGTGTGGAAATTTGTTTAAGTTATTTCCTGAAGATTATATTCCAGCTGAATCACTCTACCCAAGGCTGTGAAAAGTTTTATAGTCTTGAATTATGCAAGACTAGATTGCTCATCAGAAAGCTTGTGGCAGTTTGCAATGCCACTGCTCACAGGGAAGTGAACCTACTACTTCCCACTTTGCCACACTGGCTTTTCAGGTTTTACTTAAGATTGCTAATTCAGTATCACCATATGGTGAAGTTATTTTGTTTTGATTTTCTTTCTATATTCTTGTTGCACTTAGGCATTTTTTACATAACAATGCACTGTATTTTATTTCTTCCTGTGTGTGTTTTATTCTTTAGAAAGTCTGTTTCCTAAGGATTATTCATACAATTAGAATTTTTTGTGTAACTAGTTATGACATAAATAATGTAGAAAAACGGCGAGAAAGGCATAGCTTATTGATGAGCTGACCAGAGATTTTAAAATAGGGAAATTTCTAAAAACTGACTTATGTAAAATTACACTTTAAAACTCAAGGAAACTTTTTCTTGACAACAGCAGACAGTGCAACTGAGTCATGAAGTCACACATCTCACCCAATCACTTTATTTAGTTCCTCCGGATTATTTAGTTCAGTGCTATTTATTGAGTACCTGTAGTGTTTTATGCATTGTGCTAAACTCTGAAAATAAAACAGTCGAGTTTGCCAAGAAGGGAGTTCTCCAGGAAGACTGTCCTGGTAAGCAGCTTGTGGGAAGCTCTGAAATTGAGAAAGGGTAGACCATTGTACTCAGATCACAGAGATTTTTGGGTTTATTTTCTGGTATTTGTTGTTGTTTTGTTTTGCTTGCTTTTTACCTTGTACTTGGAGATTGAGCCCAGGACCTTCACACCGAGTTATATCTCCAGTCATTCTTAGTTTTCATTTTAAGACAAGATTTCATTAAGTCACTCAGTTGCCCAGTCTGGGCTTGAATGTACTATCTTCCTACTTCAGTCTCCCAGGGTGCTAAGGTTACAGACATATGCCACTATGCTTGGTTAGGCCAGAGGGCTTGATTACGGTCCCTGACCAACATCAGGGAAAATGAGAACTGAAGGACTGGATACATGGGAATTCTAGGAGGTAGAATTTGAGTTGATAGCAGTTTGTACGTGAGGAACAGAAGTAGGAGTTTGAAATGAACTTTAAGGGGCTAGGGCGTAGGTCAGTGGTTAAAACACTTGCCTAACAAGTGCACTGCCCTGGATTCAGTTCCCCAGCACCCCATATGCCAGGTGTGTTGGGGGCACACCTGTAATCCCAGCACTAGAGAGGCTGAGGCAGGAGGGTTGCCATGAGTTTGAGGCTAGCCTGGGCTACATAGTGAGTTCAGGACCAACATGAACTACAGAGTGAGACCCTATCTCCAAAAAAAGGTAAATTTTAATATATTCTTTATTATATACTAAAATCCTAGGCCAAACTTTGTATGTTTTTATGTAACTGTATGAAAAGCAGTTAGAGTATGTGGAGAACAAGCCCACCTGTGAGAGTGGGAACAGAGGAAAAAAATTATCCTTTGGGGTTGAGTTTCTACCAGAACATTAAGTGAACCCTTTAGGCCCAAGTTTCACAGTGATCCATAGGCTCCAAGGAGAAAAGTAGAACTGATGCGCTCTGTATAGGGCATCTGTGTGACAAATTTATTGGGATATTTGGCAGAAGCTCTTGTTTTTTTCCTGTATTTTGCTATATGTTTGTTGAGATTCTTAAACCTGGTCTCACCTGCCAGTTTACATAAGAAAAGAGCTACAACCATGTAATTCAAAGGACTAGTAAATATGAGACAGAAGAAGGAAAGTTAAATTTCTAACACGAAAGGTTCATGTTTGTATATTCAGAGGGTTATCTTTCTATCAGTTTTCTTAGGATAAACTTCCATCAGAGACCTAATAAGGGAATTGCTTCAGTAAACAAACTTAAAACTATATCACATTGCTACATTAAATGAACTTAAATCTCTATCACATAAGTATACTTGAAGTAACAGATGTGAAGGCAAATTTAGTTATTTCACAGTTTTTTAACTTTCATAACTTATTTACTCACATTTCATTGATTACTAACATTTTGCTAGATTTGGTTTATAATTTTGTCTGCCTATCCATATATTCATGCATATGTATTTTTAAAAGATTTTATGTCAGTTCCCCATGTTGCATGTAATTATTCTGTTTTGCACACTACTCTACTATTACTAATAATGATGTGGGGAGATTTCACAGATTTTATAGAACAGCTGGTACTTTTTTAGAAGTATATCAATCAAATGATTTAAATACCAGTCATTTTTTATTACATTTTCTCTTTAGATGTTACCTTTCCTCCAAGTCATTTTGGTACTGCTTATCTTTGCCTCTCTCAAAGAAGATAAAGTCACACTCAACATCAGAAAAGTGAATTGCTACATTAAACAAGCTTAAGACCTTATCAATTTGCTACAATAAATGGACTTAAATCTGTGTCACATAAGTATACTACAGTTAGAGCAATAGATAGGTATGCTTAATTATTTCAGATTTTTAAAAACTCTCGTATATCATTTACTCATATTTCACTAATTGTTAACATTTTGCCTGATTTGTTGTTTATCGTTTTACCTATCTAGTCATCCCTACTTTCATGCATGCATATTTTTAAAGATTTTGTGCCAATTGCCCATTTTGATTAGATGGGTTCTTCCATTTTTTTTTCAGTGCTGCTTGCTTCTCTGTTTCTCTCAAAGATTCGTCCAAGTAATATCTGCAATGCTGGTGTAGTTGTTGCAGATTTCTTAGGGGATTCTTGGTCATGACAAATTTTTTCTTCTTCAATTTTCAGGGATAATTTTGCTGGATATAACAACCTGGGTTGATACCTACTGTCTTTTAATGCTTGAAGGATCATTTTCCAGGCTCTCTTAGCCTTTAATGTTTGCTTTAAGAAATCTGCAGTAATTTGAATGGGTTTGCCTTGAATATTGTCTGTTTTTTTCTGGCTTCTTTTATATTCCCTTTTTATGTTGTATTTCTGAGGTTTTGATTATGATATGTCATGGAGAGTCTTATTGCTGGTTGAGGTTATTTGGTGTTCTGTAGGTTTCTTGTATCTGGAAATTAATTTCTTTTCCTAGGTTAGGGAAATTTTCTTGCACTATTGCCGTGAATAAATTCTTTATACCTTTAGTGGTGTCTTCTGCTCTTTCTCTCACACCCAGAATTCTGAGATTGGTTCTCTTTGAATCATCCATCAGCTGGTGTATCCAGCTACTTTGCTCATTTCTAACTTTGGAGTCATGCCTAATTATATCTTTTGTTTCCTCAGCCTTGTCTTCAAGGTCTGAAACTGTGTCCTCACAATATCTGAGTCATCTTTCCCTGTTGTTACATGTAATTTTCATGTCCTCAATTTCATCTAGATTTCTTTTTAGATTTTCTGCTTCTCTATTAAAATGTTCCTTTATATCTTGTATTTCTTTAGTTACCTCAGCCAGCTATTTATTTGTGGCTTCAATATGTTCAGTGTCTCCACTAGGATCATGATTTGCTTAGTAAGATCCTCTTTAATCCTGCTGATCAATACTTGGATTTCTTTGAGAATATCTTGTTTGAACTGGTTGTTTGATTCATTTATTTGCTTTTTGAGTTCCTTCCCTATGAGTTCCACTATTTCAGGGCCCATGCCTTTAGTTTCTGGGGTCTCAGTCATCTCTGTGGGTGCCCTGTTGCCCTGTCTTCTTCCCATGTTTTTGGTGTTGAGGGGCTTCAGTTTAGAGGCTTAGCTGAGAGGTTTCTTTGAATGGCTATGATGGTGTGTGGTGGGGAGCCACAGTTCTTCTTAGTTCTGTGCTGGGAATAGGCAGTGAGGGGGACCTGATAGTCCAGTGGCTTTTGAGTTGTCTTGTTCACCCCTGGGCCCCTCAGCAAAACTCTCCCCCTTGTC
Organism: Ctenodactylus gundi; assembly: GCA_004027205.1. NCBI lineage: Eukaryota > Metazoa > Chordata > Mammalia > Rodentia > Ctenodactylidae > Ctenodactylus > Ctenodactylus gundi. The sequence goes on from PVKB01001865.1 coordinate 118,972, forward strand.
CTGGTTTTCCTCCTCCAGGGCGGGCTCACCACCCTTGGAGGTATGCCCACTACACTGAGCCTTTTGGGAGATCAGCAGCCTTTTTCCCCCTTCTTTTCTCCTCTCTCTGCCTGTTGTGCCAGTTTCTTCCTAGGCACTATTTAAGGGTGACCCCAAAAGGCCTGATGTGCTCTTCTGAGCTTTCTTGTACTCTAATGGGTTCAGTCTTGGGCTTTTTCTTTTTCTTCTTCTTCTTCTTCTTTTTTTTTTTTTTTAGATGGGTCCTGCTTACATCATTGCCTGTTATGGCTGCCAAGAAGAGCTGCTTCTGGTCTGGGTTCCCAGGGGCCTTTTCTAGGGGGAGTGCCAATTGCGTTTGTAGTATACACTACCCACAGGTTCGTTTTTCAGAGGCTGGGGCTGCCAGCTGCCAACAATGCCTACTTCTCCTGGATTCCCACTTACCTCAGATTGAGGTTCTGGCCTCCAGGCTTTCCTCCATCTGTGATCTGGGGGTGCCAGCAGTGCAGGGCCATGCTGTTTCCTCCACTTCCGATGTGTCTTCAGGATTTCTGACCTTCCCCGCAGTCTCCGGTCAGTTCTTGGGGTGCTCCTTCCTCTCGTAGCTGTGTCAGATGTCCCGGCCCACTTGGGCTTTCCTCCGTCTGCAGATGACTGCGGCTCCTGCTGTTTGCAGCCGGCACGTGGCGGCTTCCTAGGCTGCTGTTTTTTTTTTTTTTTTCCCTTCACTTTTGATGTTCCTTTGGGATTTCTGACCTTCCCCTGGTCTCCTTTCAGTTGTTGAGGTGCTCCTCTCAGTCCGGACTACATTGCACATGCATTTTATGACTGAATTCTTGACTTGGCAAAGTAAATCTTATACACATAGGGAAAAATAAACATATTAGGCTGGAGGAATGGCTCAGCAGTTAAAGCACTTGCCTAGCAAGCATAAGTCAAGTACTAAGTAGCCACGTTCGATTCCCCAGCACCACATAAGATGAGCTTGTTGGTGTGCGTCTGTAATCCCAGCACTCAGGAGGCTGAGACAGGAGGATTGCCATGAGTTAGCTTGGGCAACTTACTGACTTAGTAAGACCCTGTCTTAAAATCAAAAATAGGGGCTGGAGGAATAGCACAGTGGTTAAAGTGCCTGCCTTGTAAGCACAAGGTCCTAAGTTTGATTTTCCAGTACCACAGAAGCCAGGCATGGTGGAGGCAAGTTCAAGGCCAGCCTGGGCTCAATAGTAAGTTCAAGACCAGCCTGGGCTACAGAATGAGACCCTGTCTCAACAAAGAAAGAAAAGAAAAAGAAAAAAAAAACAGACCGGGGAAATAGCTCAGTGTGAAACTCCTGAGGTTGATCCCCTGTACCACACATATATCATTATCATATTATTATTAATATTTAATCTAGGTGACTTATGGTTGTTTATTGTATTATCAGTTTTTCTGCATGTTTGAAAAATTGTAAAAAACAGTATACAGGTTCTGACATCTTGGTTTGAGACACTTGCTCTGTGACTCTGGGGAAATGAGTAATTCTTTCTTCCTCAATTTCTTCATTTTCAAAATAAGATAATGTAATAATACCTTCTGCACGTCGTTAATACAAGTAAGCTGTCCAGAACAGAGCCTGGTAAGCGCTTACCAGGTAGTAGTTATATTTATTTGTTTGTTTTTTGAGACAGGGTCTTGCTCTGTAGTCCAGAGTGGTCCTGAACTCACTGTGTAGACCAGACTGGTCTTGAACTGAGGGAGGTCCTCCTACCTCACCCACCCCAATGCTGGTATTACAGGCATGGGCCATTATAACTAGCTATTAGAGTTGTTGGGTGCCAGCCTGGGGTCTCACACTATCTAGAGGAATGGCACAGAAGACACAGAAGGCACTTCCTGTGTGCTATGCCCACAGCCCAATACTTACAGTTGTTGGCATTCATACATTTATAGAAAGGACATGATCATAAATTTGTATGTGAGATGATAAAGGGAAAGGAGAATCATTCTTTTTCTAGAATAATTGGACCTGTAAAGTTAGTTTGTACTACCTACTTTGACACCATAAGCCTACCTCCATCCTGATGGTAGAGTTTCTAGAAATTGTAAAAGGTAATGGTGGTCTAGCTTGTGTCTTGTCAGTGCCAAGGTCAAAGCTGTTTTTCTCTTTCCATACGAGACACAGGATCAATGGAAGGAATGCTGCATCTGGCTCCCTGGTGAGTTGCTGATGATAATGGTTGTTGGAGCCCATTTGACGCTTCCTCTGGCCTTGGCTAGGTGCCTAGTTTCCAAATTAGAGAGAAGCTTAACTGTGTTATGATCTGATCACCTGCAGAATAAAATAGCCCAAATGTGCGCTGGATCTGGAGACTACAGTGAAGGAAAAGCCGAGTAGGTGGGACCCAGCAGCTGAGGCCGTAAGGCTGTTTGAGGGGACTAGGGGAGATCTGAGAGCTCCTGGTGCATGCAGTGCAGGAAGTTTCTGGGTTTTTTATTCTTTTACTTGGAATTCCCAAATTTTTGGACCCCTGTGGGTGGCTTGAAACCCTGTGTTCTTTTGAAGGCATAACAGACAAGGTCGAGGGAGGATGATTTGTGAGTGCTCTTTTGGCTTTTGCCCTATTCAGCCTGACGTTGTCTTTGAACTAAAAAAGCAAATCCTTTGATCCTATATTTCTGGAGCCTAGAGCAGGTCCATGGTAATAGCTCACCTCAAAGGAACCACTTGTCATCAGGGCTTCCTTGATGACAGGTCCTTTTCCAGACCTTCTCTGAAGTCTTATTTAGTTTTCACACCTTGCTGTTTCTTTCCCCAAGGCTTTTGTAGTCAGCTGCTTCCTGGAGGGCGCAGTCGGGAGGTGACAGGGCTGTTAGCTTGTCTTTAAAACAGGTAAAAATGAGGGTAGGAGCTTGGTCGTACATTTATAAATAACTTCCACCAGTTTTTTTTTTGGGGGGGGCCTGTAATATATCTTTCATATAAAATATATATTCTGTGTCTTTTTTTTTTGAGATTCCTGGAATTTACGTGTAAAACTTTGTTAGGTTCCACCAAGTGTCCTATAAAAGAAAATGGCTTCTTATATTAAAAATTTTTTTTCTTCCTAGTGCTCTAGGCAGAGTTGTATGTGTTAGGGTGGTGAGAGGAAGATACCCTTTGTTTGGAATGGGTATGGTCCTAGGTTCTACCCCCAGCACCACCAAAAACAAGTTTTGTTTTCTCCTATTTATTAATATTAGTTTGCCTTTTCCCGAAACTGTTTGAGAATGCTTTTTTCTCTTCTTCTTCTTCTTCCTCTTCTTCTTCCCCCTCCTCCTCCTCCTCGTTATTCTGACAGAGTCTCACTCTGTAGTCCAGGCTGGTCCTGAACTCATTATGTAGCCTAGGCTAGCCTTGAACTTGCAGCAGTCCTCCTTCCTTAGTCTCCCAAGTGCTGGAATTACAGGCTATACCACCATGCCTGCTTGAGAATCCTAAACACTTGTATATCTGAGTGACAGTGTGTCTTCTGAGATATAGTTTATGTAGTTTATATAGATATAATACATATATAATATTTATATTGTTAGATGTTTCAAGTTGAGGGTAAACATAACCTATGTGCCAAATCTGATCTCCAGGTAAGTTTTTTTGTTTATTTTGTTTTTGAGACAGTGTTTTATTCTGTAGCCCATGCTGCTCCTATGTAGCTCAGGCTGGCCTTAGACTCATGGAGATCCTCCTACTTCAGCCTCCCTAGTGCATACATTATAGGTGTGTGCCACCACACCTGGCTTGATGTGATGCTGAGGAATGAATTCAGGGCCTTGAACTTGCAAGACAAACACATTAGCTTCTGTGCCATTCCTCCAGCTCCAAATGGAGGAACCTGTGTCACTCTAGTGTCTGATTTTTAAAATTAGTTGTCAGCTTTTAAAAAAATTCATGTTGGGGACTAGAGGAATGGCACCGTGGTTAAAACTTGACTTGGGAGCTCAAGGCCGTGAGTTTAGTTCCCCAGCACCACATAAAGCTGGGCGTAGTGGCGTATGCCTCTAATCCCACCACATGGGGGGCTGAGTCAGGTGTTTATCCTGAGTCCAAAGCCAGCCTGGACCACACCACTGAGTGCAGGACCAGCCAGGGCTACAGAATGAGACCCTGTCTCAAAAAAAAAGTATAAAAATTCATGTTGCTAATCATGGTGCTGTACACTTGTAATCCCAGCTCTTGGGAGGCTGAAGCAGGATTGAGACCAGCCTGGACTAAATAGTAAGATTATTTCAAATGTAAAAGACATTAAAAATAAATAATTCATATTATATTTTATATTTCCAGAAAGTGAAGGTATTTTGTAAGTAATTAATGACTATGGGTCTTTTACTATAATTTTTTTAAATTTAAACATTAAAAAAACCTTATAATTTCTGCTTAGTGGGTTAGAAGCCAGCTGTCAATCTTTATGCCATGCCACTGCCCAGCACTATGGAACTGGCGTCCTCATTTGCCTGAGAGTTTTGTAGTTGGCTAGGCTCAGCAGTAACATCCCAAATCTCAGGCCCACGGACTACCTCTTGTACATCACAGTCAAGAGGGCCAGCTGCAGCCTGGAGGTGCCCCAACCAGTGAATCAGCCAAGGATGCCAAGGAGCATAGTAACAAATGGGTCAAATTCCTTTCCAGAGTTCCATCAGTAGCAGACTTCATCCCACCCATGATGACCACACCTTTAAAATGTTTTTGGTCCATCATTGTTCTCATTGAGAACTGCCCTGACATCCTTGACCCCTAGCCCAGGCCCCAAAAATGCCACCTGAAGCATGAAGCAGAGATAACAAGCTGTGGAGTGAGACTTTTGGTGGACATATCAATCAGAGGCATACGTCTAAGGAAATGAGATGTCAGGAGGAAGCAATCGTTGAGCCTTTGCTAGGAGAAGACTTGATAGAAGACTTGAAATTAGCAGAAAGACCTACCTTGACCCTATGCTGAAACTCTTCATCATGTCAGAACAAAGTGGAATCAAGTTTTTGTTCTTTTTTTTTTTTTTTGAGAGTCTCGCTCTGTAGCCCAGGCTGGTCCTGAACTCACTATGGAGGCCAGGCTAGTCTTGGACTCACAGCAATCATCCTGCCTCAGCCTCCCAAGTGCTGGGATTACAGACGTGCGTCACGATACCCATGTTGTGTGGTGCTGAGAAATCAAACTCGGGTACTTAGTGCCTGCTAGGCAAATGCTTTAACTGCTGAGCCATTCCTCCAACCCCAAAGTGGAATCAGATTTTTGGAACTCTGGGTAGTTTCTCTGCATGAAGAGCTCTTTAGTCAGCTTCACGATACCAGAAGCCTGAGAACTGACTCTGTGGCTCAACTGAACATGTTGGTTCTATGCTTGTGGGCCAGTGGCTTTGTCTCAGCTCCTGTGACAGCCACTGCAGCAGTCAAGTGACTGCCAAAGCCCTGCTGTGCCACCAAAAAAAATAAAAAATGAGATCATTGAGTTCAAGATTTCCTTCAGCAATGTGTATAATCCTCATTTAGCTGCAAACTAGATCTGTGGAATATCCTTGATATTCTAAGAAACTGTCAGTGAAATACCCTTTGCTTCTTCAAGAACTTCTGGGGTACACACCAAATGACAATCCAGATGAGCAGCACTTGGAAGAAGCTATAATAAACATCATTCAGGGAATTGTGACAGAAACCAACGGCAAGACTGGGGAATCTGAATGTTGTTGTTATGAAGAGTGACTACTTAAACAAGTCCAGACAGTCTTCCTGATGAGTAGCTCGAGAGTTCTGTGTTGTCACAGTGAGCTGCAGAACAGCCTGTGTCTTAGTTGCTTTTTCAGTGCTGGGAGATAGTACCTGACATCCACCGCTTAGGGGAATTCACAGTTTCCGAAGGTTTCAGTCCACTCATGGGTGGCTAGCAATGGTGAAAACATGTGGTGGGGATGTAGTCCGAGGGAAGCTGTTGAGGTTAAGCCCCAGTGTTCGGCTCCTTCCAACCAGGCCCTGCCTCTTGACAGCACATGGAATCCATAGGTATTCCACAGCGTCCAAATATGTGAGGCTTTTGGGAGGGCATTCTAGACCCAAATCCTAACAACTGGAGTATGAAATGCATGTTTTCTTGTATTAGGATGTGCTTGTAAGCACCTACTCCATCACTCACAAGCAGATAGAGTACCTGGTGTCCTTGCAGCTGATTCCCATGAAGGATCTCCTTGAAGAACTTCAGGATGGAAGAGTGAGGCAGGTGGCTTCCTGCACAGGGCTTTAAGCAACAAGAAAATTAAAATTCCTTCTGAGTCAGTTTCAAAAATAGATCCCAAAGGCAAACCCACTTGCTACAAGCCAGTGATAACTTCAGCAAACTAGTGACTCATCTGTATCTGTCAACCCAAAGAAATAGTTCTGTATGCCAAGGGTAGGCTAGGGTGCTTGACTGAGGGACTGTGGCAAGAAGCCACAGAGGGAAACAAAATTTGAGCAGATGGACCAGTCGGACAGTGAGTCAGACTGCAGCATGGTCATGAGTGAGATCAGTCTTGACCATGAACAGTATAGCAGACTTTTCCTGTCAGTGCATTAGGCATATGGAAGGAGTGCTGTTAACACCCATTCCTGATCACCACCACTCTCATCCCCTCCTCCCATTCTTTGGAATCTTGTGGCCAGGGAATCTCACTTATTTATGCAGCTCTTTCCTTTTATGCTGTGGGCACTGGAATAGAAATTTCTTGTGGTGGGGGGAACTTCTTTATTTCATTTTTTTTGTGTTTGAGTTTTTGAAAAATACTTTCCTGTAAATATTTTGTAGTATTTTACTTGTAGTGACATGGATTACAACATCATCTCTTAATTCAGAGTAGGCTGTATGGGGAATAGTGTATAATTCTTTGATTAAAATGGTTTTCCACTCACCTAAACTTTTAGTATCTCATGGAAAGTAAGTAACTGTTCTATGCCAGAACACCGGGGAGCGGGGGCGGGGGAGGGAGGGAGGGAGGGAGAGAGAGAGAGAGAGAGAGAGAGAGAGAGAGAGAGAGAGAGAGAAACAATAGGTGAGAGAGAGAAACAATAGGCGTGTGGACAGAGGTGTGTCCCTCATAGAGGTGGCTTTGTGTCTTACCTGTACAGTATTTGCATTCTGTACATAGAAAAGCTTGGAGAAGCCTTCTTATGACTGTGTTAGAATTTAGGGAGCTTTACAGAGTTCAAGGTGGCATTTGAGGAAGAATTAGAAGAGGGCAACTCTTGAAGTGAAACCTTGGTGTTGTTTCTCAAACAGTATGAAAACATCCCTGGGGATTCTGAAAGTTTAATTTTGCAGAGGAGGAAGTAGATTGTGTTGTTTGTACCCTGCATATTTTCATCCAGTGCAGGTGTGAACATGAAATAGGTATTATGAGAACATGAAATAGGAACTGACCTTGGAAGGGCTGGACAAAAGCAACAGCCAGCTCTGAATCGTAACTGAAGTGTGCATGGCTCCATTAGGTATCTGTCATGGCTCTCAAAGAGCCATTTCAAGCCTGAAATACCAATAGAACTAAATACCAATAGAACCCAATGGAAAAACCTGCTAGGATAGCAAGGAGGCCTTGCCTTCATTTGGTTTAACTTACATAGGCTACTCATTTTAATTTAATTTAATTGTTTGAGACAGAGTCTCTCTCTCTGGTCCAGGCTAGTCCTAAACTCAGTATGTAGCCCAGGCTGGCCTTGGATTCATGGCAGTCCTCCTGCCTCATCGTCCAAGTGTTAGGATTATAGGCATGTGTCACCATGCCTGGCTTTTGTGGTGCTGGGGAGTTGAACTTAGGGCCAAGTGTTTTAACTGCTGTGCTATTCCTCTAGCCCTGGCCACTCATATTTTAAACTCTGAAATAAGCAACAGGAAAGTAGACTGTGACTGTATTAGTAGATGCTTGCAAAGCAAATGACAAGAATTGGGAGGGAGAAGCACTCCCTTGGGATTTCAGTGGGAACCTAAAAGAAAACAGCAAGGTCAGGAGCCTTATGAGAAAGGCCACAGCCTTGGGATTTCCTGCTCGGCTTTGGGGTCATCTGTTTGCCACTCTGGTTCATGCTGTAATAAGAATCTTAATTACACTTTCCAAAAGCCAGGATTGTTGACTCTGGTTAATTGGGATAAGCCAGCCAAACTGGTGACCTCTTTATCCTGTATTGATATATAGAGTATGGTGGCAGGTTGATCTTTTTAAAAAAAGTTAACAAAGTACATGAAAAAGCTCCTTGCAATTGTAAATATTAACGACCTGTGCAAAATTATATCCACACTAGCACTAGTAGTAATGATTCTAAATTATTGTCAGTTCTTTTGTGTCTTTCAAGTTTACAAAAAGCAATAAATGAAGGGTTGTCATTTTATTATTATATACTTCATATGCATTCAAGGAAGCTGTGTGACAAGTTTTATTAACAAAAACAAACTGTAGTACATTATTTTCAAAAATAAAAAATTTCTGGGCAGTTATACCCTGTAAGGCGAGGAGCTGGAGGAATAGCTCAGCCTGGTTACATAGACCAGTCAGGACTTGCCTGGACTACGGAGTAAGGCCTTGCCTCAAAAATTTTTGAGATAGGGTCTAGCTCTGTCGTCCAGGCTGCTCAGGAGCCCATAATGTATCCCAAGTTGGTTTCAGAGACATGGCAGACTTCCTGCCTCAGCCTCCCAAGTGCTGGGATTGCAGGTGTATAACACCATACCCCATTTATGCGGTGCTGGGAAATCAAACGCAGGACGTTGCATTGCTAGGCAAACATTCCAAACTCTGAGCTCTGCCCCCTAGCCTCATCTGTCACCTTTAGACGGGGCATATTCAGTTTTCTACAGTCCCCAGCCTTCATCTGTTTACCTCATTTGTTACCTGCCTGGTCTCTGCTGAGAAATAATGACTGAACTATCAGTAGTATCAGCAACCATTTTTGTGCTCAGATCTTAAAATGTCATTTACATTTAAAAGAAACAATTTTGGGGCTGGAGGAATGGCTCAGCAGTTAAAAGTCAGGTGCTAAGTATCCAAGTTTGATTCCCTAGCACCACATAAGCCGGGCCAGGTAGTGTACACCTGTAATGCCAGCACTCAGGAGCCTGAGGTACGAGGATTGCCGTGAGTCCAAGGCCAGCCTGGGCTCCATAGTGAGTTCAGGACCAGCCTGGGCTGCAGAGCGAGACCCTGTCTCAAAAAATACATATTTTTTTAAGAGAAGTAGTTTGTGTTTTAGGCCAGGAAATGTACAGGATAATCCTGGAATGTAGTAATACAACAGGAAAGCTATTGGAGAGAGTGGGGCTATCCCCAAAGATCTCAAGATCAGCCCAGCCCAGTGGTGAGGGCAGATATACTTTAGGAGGCTGATGCAGGAGAATCACAAGTAGAAGTCCAGCCTGTGCATTTAGTAACACCCTGTCTCAAGTAAAAGATAAAAATGGATGGGATGTAACTCAAAGTAAAGCTCTGTGTTCAATTCCCAGTACCAGGGGAAAAACAGTTTAAGATTCACCTTGAAGTTCTTATTGACCTATGATGGATAATTTTGAGCTTCAATAGGATAAGAATTACAGTAGACTAAACCCCATAAATATATTTAAATTAAGGTATTGATATTAAAAAGGAAACCTAATTGGCTAAATTAGAAAAATTGACAGGAAACCATTTATCTTGAAAACTAGATAAAAGGAAAAATCAAGCATTTGTCTTTCTTTTCCTGTATCACTAAGAAGTTACTTAGCTGGAGGAGTGGCACAGCAGTTAGAGCACTTGCCTAGCAAGTATAAGGAAGGCCCTGAGTTTGATTCCCCAGAACCACATAAGAGTTTGGTTCCCCAGAACCCAAGGTTAGCCTGTGCTACAGTGAGTTCAGGACCAGCCTGGGCTACAAAGTAGACTTTTTCTTAAGAATAAAAAATTATATAGTAAAGGAGATGAAGCTTGTTTTTTTTTTTTTTTTTTTTTTTTGAGACATAGTCTCACTGTGTAGCTTATGCTGGTTCTGAACTCACTGGTACAGCCCAGGCTGGCCTTGGATTCAGGACAAACTGCCTGCCTCAGCCTCCATTACTGGCATGTGTCACCACACCCAGCTTTTTTGTGGTGCTGGGGAATTGAACTCAGTGCTTTATGCTTGCAAGGCAGGCTCTTTAACTGTTCTGCCATTCCTCCAGCCCTGGAAGCATTTTTATGAATATAGTCTATGAAAACAAAATGATAGGGTGGCATCATTTTGTAACCCCCATTGATCTAGGTGTTAAGCATCAATAACAACTAACACAGAAAACAAATACCAGGCTGGGGATTTGTCTTAGTGAGAGCACTTGCCTAGAATGTAGGCCTTGGATTTGATCTCCAGCACTGCAAAAACAAAACAGAAATCTTTCCTCCTCAAGAGGAATCAAGTCTGAAGTTGATCAAGCTTGTGGAGCCAGCTGCAGTTCGCAAGAAATATTCACAACAAGGTGCATACTTAGAAAAACCAGGTTGCAGGAAATTCTGTACATTAAATGCCTGAGGTTCTTCAACAGGTGAATTGTAAGAGGAAAGAAAGATGTCAGGAGAAATATCTATAAATTGAAAGAAAAAATATATCAAAAATTTTAAAACAAGCAAAATTGTAGTGTGAAAGTATACATACATTAGGGAAAAACTAAAGAATCATGAGGAAGAGACTAGAAGAAAAGCTGGAGGCCTCATTACTTTGGGAGGAGTAGAGGCTTATTGCTGGGTCAGGGCATGGAGAGGGCCTGGAGTGTGGGCAGAATGTTCTTGACCTGAGTAGTGGTTGCAAAAATGTTTATCATCAAGTCTTCTATTTTCTTTGCATAGTTTTCTATATTTTGTGTTTTATATACAGTAGAACAGGTAAAATTGATCATAGCCAGGAATGGTGGCACACACCTGTAATCCCAGCACTCTGAGATTCTGAGGTAGCAGGATCACAAATTCAAGCTGAGGCTGACAATTTAGCAGCTCAGTGAGGCTCTGTCTCCGTACAAAGCACTAAAGATGTTGCTCATTGCAAAAGCCCTCAGTTTAATCACCAATACCAAAAAAAAATTTTTTTAGGGCAGGCTAGGGATGTGGCTGGGATTAGTGTTGGAGTTACAAGCCTGTGCCACTGGTCTGGTTATGTATACATTTTAAGTCAACATTTGCTGTGGAGCAGAAGAAGAGAATAAACTGAGGTTTATCTGTTCACTGGAAACTTTGCAGTATGAACTTCTAGGTTTGTTTATAAACAGCAAGGCTTCAAAGGATTGCAAGAGTTTCTTTTTAAAGAATTTTAGCTGTGCCTCACTATGTAACAGGATAGTCCTGAAAGATTAAGTGCAACTTCGGTTTTTATAAATAGACATAGTAAATACTGTGCATCACTTTATCATTTCAGGGCTCTGTTCCTGAAAACAAGCCTGAGTACAAGATCAAATCTTAAAAACAGACTTATGTCTGGAATTTAGTACACATTATATGCACAAGTTTGCCAAGAAAAAAATCCTTTTCCACTCGGACATCAGCCATAACACTTGAGGCTGAATAAATGCTGAGAATGTGGTAGCAAACTGAGGCTCAGGGGCTGCTACCAAGACTTACAAAGTGAACCCTTGTCTCTTGTTATGTTCTGGGATGCCCCGAGTGGTTTAGAAGTCTGCTTCACTCAGTTCTTCAAGGCCATCTTTTTCCATTTCTTGTCTTACTCCTTGTTAAATACTGTTGGGAGGGAGGAATGGGAAGGGAAAGAAAGTTTTTACTTACAAAGGTTTTATTTTTCTTTTTGTCACCTATGGTTGCCCTCTTGTACTTCTTTTGTTCTCTGGTAACTGGCAGTGTTATTTTAGGAAAAAAGATCAAAATGATGGGAGGCACTCAGAATCTAAGAGCCTTTTTTGAATTTATATACGGATGCTTCCTTGTTATTGAGCTATTTTTCATCCCCACAAATGTATCATTCTTGAAACTTTATTCCATGAGAACTGTGTTTTACGATAGAATTTTTTGTGATGCCCCTGCCTAGGACACCAGAGGTCCCAGGATTGATCACCCAGTGTCACATGGGAGCTGGGGGTGGTGGCACTGGCTAAGCACTAAGGCTGAGTCAGGAGGATTCCACTGCAGGGGCACAGAACTACCTTAATAAAATATCCAAACTCCATCTAAGTAACTCATCTACCTTTATTTTAAAAAGGCCACACTGTGTGTGTGAGAGTTCGGAGTCCTGTCATTAGTACGTCACCTATGTATAGCTTGATCCACACTTTTATCTTGCATAGTAAATGTCAGATAAGTTTTGGATTTTTTATTAGTAAGATAATGGTCTTATTAGGGAAATGAAGGTGCTCACTGGTAAAATTATTCAAAAGATGTGAAATTGGTTTAAATGTTTTAAAAATGATTGCTTGCTGATTTGTTGTTATTTGTGAGTGCTAGAGATTGAACCTAGGGTCCTGAATGTGTTACGCATACATTGTACCACTCAGAGACGCTGTCCATGCTCGCGTGAAGAGGGCCTAAGAATCGAGTGAGGTCTGTGGATTCTTCCCTTGAAAATGGTACCACGGCTAATTCCTAAATGATCCTCTGTCTCACGTTAGGAGGACTTTCTGTTGCTTAACGTGACACCAAGGGCAGCACAACCCTGTCTCTGGGATATTGTCGTTCCTTTCTTGCACATAGTGGTTAGAACAAGTAAAGAGAGAACTGGGACTTTATAATTTATGTGAACTGTTTGTACCTGCTCATTAGTCAGTATGTTTAATAACTCCCTCTTAAATATGCCATAATTTGATGTGAAACTTGCTGTCATTATGGCAAGACAGTGGAAGAGGAACTAACCCTTAACTGCCCTCAAACTTTTATCAGGATCTGGGATGTAGCCCAGGGTTAAAACACAGGCTTATCCTGGAGGCCTAGAATGGTTCGTTCTCCACCAAAACAAACGAAAAACATAAAAACTTTGAAGACAGCTGTTAATCTTAGAGTTGTACATGACCAAAGAAGCATGGCTGTTGCACGATTGAATTTCTCCCTACCTCCAGACTTTTTCTTGTTCCATATGTCTTTCTAAAAATTTTTATACCTCAGACCACAATGGCTTTCTCTCTTCCTCTTGTGTGGCAAGCTCTTTCCTGCCTGCTATCCCAGTTCTTTGAATGCTTTTCTTCATTTTTAAGACTTTCTATGCCTTGTAATAATATATGTTTAAAAATAACAAACACTTGGAGCTTTAGGAATGGCTCAGTGAAGTCAAGGGCCAAGTGCCTGAGTTCTGATTCCCCAGCACCACGTAAACCAGGTGTGATGCTGCACACCTGTAATCCCATCACTCGGGGAGGCTGAGACAAGAGGATTGCCTTGAGTCTGAGGCCAGCTGGGGTTCCTTAGTGAGTTCAGGACCTGCTTGTGCTGTAGAGTAAGACCCTGTCTCAAACAAAACAAAACACTTGTTTAAGAAACAGAATATTGGGGGTGGGAGGGTCAAAAATGGGAAGGGATTGTAAAGTTGATGCATATGTGCACGAAATACCCAAATTCATTGTAAATACTATGTATTACATATGTATATTAATAAAAATAGTGGGAAAAATTAAAAAGAATATGCTGTTTAAAAGTGAAATGAAATATTTAACTTTACCAAGCTTGAAGAATCTTTTACAATCTAAAGCACTACAAATATTGAGCAGAGAAATTCTTAGTTCTAGGAATGAAGAAAGTAGGCAAAAGATTTTTGTTGCTGTTGTTGCTAAAATTAGCTGAGTATGTTGTGCTTTGGATCTGGAGTGTTCTCCAAAAGCCTCATGTACTGATGAATACTGTGTACTGTCAGGAATTGAGGCCTGGTTGGAAGCGGCAGATGCTTAGAGCTTTAGTTAGAGGGGTGTGTGCTGGTTCTGCCCTCCCTCCAAGATTTGTCTCTGTTCTGCCATGCTGCTGTGGGGATCTCAGTCTTCGGGGCACAGGCTCTAGCTGTGGCACCGCCACATGATTTCACCATTTTCCAGCCACCCACCTGTGAATGAACTTTGACTTTCTGAAACCCTAAGGTAAAATAAATCTTTCCTCTCTAAAGTTGTAGATGTCAGGTATTGAGTCACAGAAACAAAAATGTAACTAAGGTAGAGAAAAATAGCAGAAGAGCTAGGAAACAAAAAAAGATTCCTGTCTCTATGAAATTTACCATACAAAAATTATTTGGTCTATAATTTGTCATCTAAAATTCCCTATGAGAATCCTGGTACCAACCATACTCTTATTAATGTATTGGCACCCCACCTACTTACAGACAAGGAGATGAATAATTTAAAACCCATTTGCTCTTTGAAACAATATGATTAATGTTTTCTTAAACAAGAATATGTTTAAGTAGATAACCAAATCCTTCCAACTTTAAAGTAAATTTGCAAATATGTACAATAATAAAAGAAAGTAAACCCAAATACAAATATCTAATAGTAATCTTAAAGAAATTATCTTCAATGCTAGCTTAGTAGAAAGGTTTCTCAAGAAAAGAACGCAAAACAGTGATATCTGTGTAAGAGTCCCAATAGTAGCACTCAGCGAATTTCTTTTTTTTCCTCATTTTAAGCACACATATACAATATACAATGTTTACACTGAGCTTGAGTATTTTGTGCACATATATATTGTGTCAACATAATAATCCATTCTGCTCCCCTTTTTTAGTTCTCCTGCATCCTCCGTATCCCCCCTAACTCGCACTATTACACCCATATGATTCTATAGAATGCCTGTATTTCTCATTTTAGAGATGTGATATTTAACCTTCTGCATTTGACTCACTTCAGTAAGCATGATGGTCTTAAGTTGCATCCATTTACCTACAAATTTTGAAGTTTATCTGTCTTTATGGAGGAATAATACTCTACTCTATACATACACCACAATTTTTGTATCCATTGGTCTGTTGATAGATGTTTTGGTATCTTTCACAGCTTAGCTGTTGTTAGTTGTGCTGCTGTAAATATGGGTATACATCCATCTCTGATATACATTGTTTTTCACTCTTTTGGAAAGAAACCCTGAAGAAGTATCTGTAGATTAAATGAAATATTTCAAAAGTATTAGAAAATAGTAGCACTTTTTTGTAATATGTAATACTATATTATATATTAGGATATTCTACTGATTTCCAATATTATTACTGATATAAATAATATTAGAGTATTTTTTTCCTTTTGTGTGGAGAATGTGTTTACTAGTTCTCAACTAACAAACCAAAAGATATAAAGAAAACCAAAAAAGAAAATAAAAAAATAGTATAACAAAAATAAAGGAACAGAATATTCATAGTATGTGAAGTTTCTAGTATTCTCCTTCCACTTTACATTCTTCCATCTTCCGTAGAGGGAGGTAATGGTTAGCCTCTGAGTTTTGTGCTTTCCTTAAGAATTTTACCACGTGTGTGGATCTTTAAACAATATGTCAGATTTTACATTCTTCACCAATACTTTATGATTAAAAGTTTCAAGGAAAGAATATGAGCATTGATATACCTACCACTCTTCCATTAATAATTTCACATCCTTGTCCTGCTACATGTTCATCAATTTACCAGTTAATCTTTTTGATGCATTTCAGTGTGTGTTGAAGATGTCCTACATGTTCCCCTAAATAACTCAACATAAGCACTAGAGTTCATTATTTATGATCTTTTTATTTGAGATAAAATTTATGTATTATGTATTATATATTGAGTTTTTAGGGGGAGCAATAGGGATTGAACCCAGGGCCTTTTTAATGAACTATGTCCTCAGCCTTTTTTTTTTTTTTTTTTTTTTTAAAGACAGAGTCTAACTCTGTAGTCAGAGCTGGTCCCGAACTCATGCTGGCCTCAAACTCATACTCATGGCAATTTTCCTGCCTCCGCCTCCCAGGTGCTGGGATTACAGGTGTATACCATCATACCCAGCTTACGTTTTTTAATTTTATTTTGAGACAAGATCTAACCACATTGCCAAGTTGCCCAGAGTGGGCTTGAACTTGCAGTCCCTCTTCAGTCTTAACCACAGATTTTAAGTGTAGGCTTACTGGATATTGACAAATGTATTTATCTGTGGAATCCAACCCCCTGTCAATATGCAGAAAGTTCTGCTGGTCACAGTGGCACCTCCCTGTAGTCCAAGCTACTCAGGAGCCTGAGACCGGGAGATCACAAATTCAAGCCTGGCCTGGGTATCTTGCTAAAACCTGGCTAAAAATTAAAAAATAAAAATAAAAAAGTTGAGTGTGCAGCTTAGTGTGAGACCCTGAGTTCAATCTCTGGTGCTGCACCGAAAGGAAAAAAATAAAAAACAGAATTTTCTTCTTACCCCTTTCCCATTGATTCTCACTTTCAGGGACTGCTGTTCATTCATTCATTCATTCTTGAGACAAGGTCTCACTCTGTAGTCTAGACTGGTCCTGAACTCAGTATGTAGCCCAGGTTGTCTTCAGACTTACAGCAATCTTCCTGCCTCAGCCTCTTGAATGCTGGGACTACAGGCAAGCACTTTAAGCACTGTGCCATTCTTTCAGCCCCTAGAACTTTTTTTTTTGAGACAAGGTCTCAATAAGTTTCCAACCAGACCTTGAACTTAAAATTGTTTTGTCAGCCTCCTGAGAAATTTTAATTACAGATGGGGCAGTATTATAAAATTTTATATAAGTGAAATAATATATTGTGACTTTTGCGTAAGTCTTCTTTCAGTAAACTTGTTTCGAGATTCATCCATGTTTTTTGCAAGCTTTTTAAAATTACTTTGTAGTGTATGTGAACTGCATTTTGTTTATTCATTCTCATATTAATGGAAACCTGGCCAATTTCCAGATTTTGTCTGTTATGAATAGAGTTGCTATAAGCGTTTCTTGGGGTGTTTTGTCTGTTTTGAGACAGGGTCTCCTCCTGCAGTCTATCTAGGCTGGTCCTGAACTTACCACGTAGCCCAGGCTGGCCTTGAACTCATGGCATTTCTCCTGGGATTATAGGCCAGCTTCACCACACCCGGCTGATTTTTATGTGGTGCTGTAGAATTGAATCTAAGGCCTTGTACATGCTAGGCCAGGTCCCTAACCTTGAGCGTGCCCCTAGTCCTCTGTTATAAGGATTTTTGTACAAATCTTTTTGTAAACTTTTTAAAATTTCTTATAGGTGATACCTAGGAGTATTAATAGAATTGCTGGGACATTGAGCAAATGTGTATTTAGTTTCATACTAAATATAGAAGCCGGTAGGCATTTTTTTTTTCAAAATGTTTGTGCCAACCAAATACATGACTTTTTTTTTTTTGAGACAGTGTGTTGCCCTGTAATCCAGGCTGGTCCTGAACTCATTGTGTAACCTAGGTTGGTCTCAAACTCAAGGCAATTGTCCTGCCTCAACATCCTAAGAGCTGAGATTACAGATATGCGCCATCATGCCCAGCTAATCATTATTTTAAGGGAGAAAAGATATAAATTTTATTTTTTTAAATGAACTTAAGTCTGTATCACAAAAGTATATCACATAAAGCAAAAGATACAATGGCACCCTTAGTTATTTCATAATTTTTTAAGAGTTGAGAAAGATTTGTTTAGCTCAGTTTCTGAATTCTCTGGCTTTTTATGAGCAGCTGGCAATGGTGTGAGCACATGCTGGACACAAAATTGGAGGCCATTCCTCACAGCTTTGCAAACAGGAAGCCACGTTTCAGCTGATTATTTTATATTATTCTGGGGACTGGAACCCAGGGCCTTGCACATGCTAAGCAAGCATTTAAAGCCTTGATCTGCACACCTGCCCCCAAATATGTGCATTTAATTCCAACCTTCACCAGCACGAGGCAGTGTCAATCTTTTTAGTAATAGCCATTTTGGCAGATAGTGTAGTCATCTTGCTTTGAAATTCTGCTTGATTATGTTTTGCTTTCTTTATGAGAATTCAAGCTTTTGCTTGACTAATAGGAAGAATGTCTTTAAAAAATTTTTTTTTACTTTATTTATTTTTTGATTTGAAATGGGATCTTATTCTGTAGCCCAAGCTGGTCCTGAACTCTCTATGTAACAGCCCAGGATAGCCTTGATCTCATGGCAGTTATCCTGCCTCAGCCTCCTGAGTTCTGGAATTACAGGCGTCACCATGCCCACCTTCTCTACTTTTTTATCTTTACAAATATTCTTATTCTGCACATGTAATGTAAATGGAATCATCCTATATATGGTGTTCGTGACTGCCTTCTTTTACTTAGTGTGATATTTTCCAGGTTTCTGCATATATTAGCCCAAACAAGTTCAATATCCCTTATCCTGAATGCTTGGGACCAAAAGTCTTTGAGGTTTCAGAGTTTCCACGTTTTGGAATATTTGTGTTACCAAATTGGAATTTGGATTTTCCCCATTTTATATATATATACATAGCAATACACACATAATGTTTACGTTGAACTTCAATATTTTGTGCAAACGTGTATTGCGTTAAAATTACAGTCCTTTTCTTTTCCCCTTTTTGACCCTCCCACAACTCCCTTCTTCACCCTAATTCCCACTATCTCTCCATTTTTAAAACATAATTATCTCCATTTTCCCCACCCTCCCTCCCTCCCCATTCTCTTTCTGTAAAGTCTGTTGTCTTACTTCCCTCTGTGTCTCTTGCTTTTTTATGGTTTGTTTTTCTCATATTAGAGAAGCCATGTTACATTCAGCTTTGTGGGTCTGATTCATTACACTGAGCATCATGGTGTCATTTTCCTAAAAATTATTCAGATATGCCCTGGCTGGTGGCAGAGTAATACTCCATTGTGTATATATACACCACATCTTCTTTATCTACTCATCCATACTTGGGCATGTTGACTTCTTTCAAGATTTGGCTATTACCAATTGTGCTGCTATATATACAAAAGACATTCAGGTTATCATTACATCAGTCAAATTTCTTAGGCTAAATTTATATCAAAGACCAAATAAATCACTGCCTTAAATGAACTTGTCTATCTCAAAAGTGTATATGTATAAAACAATAGATAATAATGGCATAGTTAGGTATTTTATAATTTTTTAAAGAGTTTTTTTTCCCCAAAGATGAGCAGGAAGCAACAAGTAAGATTATTATTACAAATTTAGTTACAGAGCATGAAATTGAAACATAAAACTCAAGAATCACAGGTTGAACTAATAGCTGACTAAGTTCTTAGCCAATGGACTAAGGCTATGTGAAAGCTCCTGCTTATATCATTGCCTGTTACGGCTGCCGAGCACTGCTTTTGATCTGGGCTTCAGGAAGCTGTTTTCTAGGGGGAGCACACAATGCGTCTGTAGTATGCCCTCCCTGCAGGTTTGTTTTTCTGAGGCTGAGGATACCAGCTGCTGGCAATTTCCACTTCTCCCACCTCAATCCAAGGTTCTGGTCTCCAGGCTTTCCTTTGTCTTTCCTTTCCTTGGTCTTTGGGTGCCCGCAGCTCAGGACCGTGCCCAGTCACCTGCTGTTTTTCTCCAATTCTAAAATGTCTTCAGGATTTCTGATCTTCCTCTGGCCTCTTGTCAGTTGTTGGGGGCGCTGCTTCCTCTCCCAGCTCTGTCAGATGTTCCAGGTTCCACACGGGCTTTCCTCTGTCTGCAGTTGCGCGTGGCTCCCAGCCATTTGCAGCCGGCCTGGGGCGGCTTCCTAGGCTGCTGGTTTTTTCCTCCACTTCAGATGTTCCTTCAGGATTTCTGATCTTCTCTTGGCCTCCTTTCAAGTGCTCCTTCCTGTACTAGCTACACTGAACAGGAGGTTTTTGACGAAATTCTCAACTTTTTAACTGTGTCTATGAGGAGATACTGTGTAGCGTTATTACTCAGCTGCCGTCCTGACTGGAAGCTCCTCAGCAACTATCTCTTGTGCCATTTTCTTTCTAGGTACTGTTTAAGAGGGTGACCCCAAAAACCCTGATATACTCTTCTGATCCTGCTTTTACTCTCAACATTTCAGTCTTGGGCCCCCCCGCCCTTTGTTTTTTTAAAGTGGCTTCTGCTTACCTGTTGTGGCTGTCGAACACTGCTTGTGGACTCCAGGATGCCTTTCCTAAGGGAAGCTCACATTACCTGGTAGCCCCAGCCTCCAAAAACAAGCCTGCGGGGTAGTGCAAACTGCAAATGCGCTGTCCGTTCCCGCTTATCCTCCATCCGTGCTTACCTTGGTCAGAGATTCCTCTGGGCTTTCCTCCATCTGTGGATGCCGGTGGTTTGGGGTTGCCCTTAGTTGGCCTGGGGTGGCTTTTCTTGGCTTCTGTGCTCTTCCACTTCCGATGTGTCTTTGCGATTTCTGACCTTCCTGTGGCTTCCTTGTAATTTTTGGTGCTCTCCTTCCTCTCCTAGCTAAGTTGAACAGGCAGTTTTTAATTATAATCTCATCTGTTTAAGTGAGTTCCTGAGGTGACATTGCGTAGCTGTGTTACTCAGCTGCCATCTTGACCGGAAGTCTGAGTTTGGATTTTTCTATGAGGTATCTCAACCTGTAGTAGTACTTCATTCCTGTTTTTTTTTTTTTACCAAATATGATTATGTCATGTTTTATGCAACCATTACCAGTTTATAGGCATGTTAATTATTTCATCTTTTTGGTTATTATTAATATTTCTGTGAACATTCCGGTCCAAGATTTTGTGAGGACATGTTTTCCTTTCATTCATTTATTTATCTATCTATTTATTTATTGAGACAGAGTCTTGCTCTGAGGTATAGACTGGTCCTGAAGGCACTGTGTAACCCAGTCTGGTCTTGAACTGTAGCAATCTTCCTGCCTTAGACTCCGAAAGTGTTGGAATTATAGGCTTGTACTACCAAGCCCTGATAATTTTTTTGTGGTGCTGGGAAATTGAACCCAGGACCTTTTGCATGCTAGGCAAGCACTCTAGCCACTGAGCCACACCCTTTGCCCTAACTATATATATTTTCATTTTGTTCATGTTTTTCCCATGTGAGGTTTTTATTTTAATCTAATAAAATCTTTTATTGCCTCTGGATTTTGAGGCAAATGAATTTACCATGTTTTTTCCTAGTTTTTCATGATTTCATTTAAAAACAATTTGGATCTTTAATCCATTTGATTTTTTTTTTTTTTTTTTTTTTTGAGACAGAATCTTGCTCTGTAGCCCAGGCTGGTCCCGAACTCACTGGTGTAGCCCAGGGTGTTCTTGGACTTATGGCCATCCTCTTTGACTGCTGGGATTACAGGTGTATGCCACCACACCCAGCTTTATGTGGTGTTATGGAATCAACTCAGGGCCTTCAACTGGCTAAGCACGCATTTTAACCACACTGCCGTTCCTCCCTGAAATTCTTATGAATGGTCTGGGGTACAGGTCTGATTTTATCTTTCCATATGGTTGTCTAGTTGTGCCGGCATTATTGATTAAAAAGTCCTTCTTGGGGCTGGAGGAATAATGCAGCTGTTAGAGCACTTGCCTACCAAGTCTGAGGCTCTGAGTTCGATTCCCAAGCACCACATAAGGTGGGCGTGGTTGCACATGTCTATAATCCCAGCACTCGGGAGACAGGGAAGATGATTGCCAGAGGCAGGATGATCGCCGTGAGTTGAAGACCAGCCATGGCTGCATAGTTGGTTCGGGACCAGTCTGGGCTGCAGAGGAAGACCTTGTCTCAAAAACATGTCCTTCTTAGTCTGTTCTAGTAGTACAGGTTTATAATCTCAGTACTTGGGGAGGCAAAGGTAGAAGGATCGCAAAACTGAGCCCAGCCTGTGCAGTTAGGTAACACCCTCTCTCAAAGAATGTAAAAGGGGACTGGAGATGTAACTCAGAGCAAAGTCCTTGTGTTCAAAAGTAGTGGAAAAAAAATCCTTTATCATGGCTGTGTATCACTTCAGATTGCCATATATGTTTAAGTCCAATGCTGGGCTATTCACTTTGTTCTAGTCTGTTTGTTTGTCATTGTGCCAGTCCTAAAACCAATCACAGTGGTTTTATAGTACTTTTAAAAATCTGACTGAGCTACCCTCTCTTCGTAATTTTTTTGTCATTATTTTCCTAACTATTCTCACATGTTAAATTATTTTCTTGATAGATTTTATACATTTTTTGTTAAATTTAATTCCTTGTCTTTTTTCATTGGCTCAGGGGCAGGACCTTCCTTATTGTTTTATGTGGGTTTTTAAATTATTGTGTTCTCTATATTTCAACATACAAAAGATACTTGCATGTTGCTGCCACCTCACTGAATTCTTTTATAATTTCCGGGGTATTTTGATTTTGTTTTTTTGAGATAGATTCTCTCTCTATAGTCTAGGCTAGTCATGTCATGAACTCACTGTGTAGCCCAGGCTGGCCTGAAATGCAAAGAAATCCTCTTGCCTCAGCTTCCCAATTGCTGGAATTACAGTCATGTGCCACTAAGCCCAGTTTATGTGGTGCTGGAGCATCAAACTCACAGCCTTGCATTTGCTAGGCAAGTACTCTGACCACTGTGCTATTCCTCCAACCTTCATTTCAGTTATTTTTGTGATTTTATTTCATTTAGAGACAGAGTCTGGCTGTGTAGTCCACATTGGTCTTGAGCTCACTATGTAGCCCAAACTGGCCTTGAACACAGCAATCCTCCTGCCTCAGCCTCCTGAGTGCTGGGATTACAGCCATGAACTATTACTCCTGGTTAATGTGATCCTGGGGAATTAAATTCAAGGATTTAAGGTTGCTAGACAAGCACTTTAACTACTGAGCTATTCCGCCAGCTCCTTAGTTTTTAATAAGAAAAAGTATTAGTGTATGTATGTCAAAGCAGTTTTTATTTTCTTCTTTCTTTCTTTCTTTCTCTTTCTTTCTGTCCTCCTCCTTCTCCTCCTCCTCCTCCTCCTTCTTTCTTTCTTCTTCCTCACTGTAGTCCACGCTGGTTCTAAACTATGTAGCCCAGGCTGTCTTCATACTGAGAATTTTGCTACCTTAACCTCCTGAGTGCTGGGAATACAGGCGTGTACCACCACATCAGGCTTATGTGGTGATAGGGAATTGAACCCAGGGCCTTATGCTACTGGGCAAGTCTCACTGCTGTGCTATTCCTCCAGCTCTCACCTTCGTTTTTAAACATATTGGCCTACTTTTTATGGATATATGTCTTATCCTTTATAGCATGCATAGTTATAGCCTTTACATTTGTGCGTATGCGTGCGTGCGTGCGTGCGTGCGTGCGTGTGTGTGTGTGTGTTAGTATTGAACTCAGGACCTTCACACTACATCCCATTCCTTAAAAAAATATATATTTTTTGAAGGCAGGTTCTCACTGTATAATCCAGGCTAGCCTTGAACACACAGTAATCCTTCTGTCTCAGCCTCCAAAGTGTTGGGATTACGGGTAGATGCTTCCACATCCATCTTATGTGGTGCTGGGGAATTGAACTTGCACCTTTGTGCATGCTAAGCAAGCACTCTAACTGCTCTGCTATTTCCTCAGCCCTAAAAATTTCTTTGAAACAGTCTCACTGAGTTGCTCAGTTGCCCAGTCTGGGCTTGAGTTTAGGATCCTCCTCCCTCAGCCTACATTCTCCGTAATTTTTATCATCTCTCCCCCAACCCACTTTGGCCTTACCAGAAACGCATCAGTCTCATTAGTCATTTTCAGATCATTGGCTTTGTTGATTATTCATAAGTTTATATTCTGTTTCAACATATTCTACTCTTTATGATTTCCTTCCATCCTTTGTGGATTTATTCTCTTATTCTAGTATCTTAAAATAGATGGTTAGTTTCTTTATTTTCAGTCTTCTGTTCTAGTATAAATTTCTAAGGTTGTACTTTTCAGAGTTCTGTTTTATCTTCACTACACAAATAATGTTGTGAGGTATTTTCCCCTATAATTCTTATTTTCATTAGTATATGTTTGCAGTACATGATTAAATTCAGTTTGGGAAATTTGTATATGTACATATTACAGCTTAATCATTTAATTTTCTATAACCATAGATAATTATATGTACTTAAGAATACCTGATAACATATTTGAGACTATATTATTATATACAAATTTAGGATTATCTTTCTGATGAATTAAATCTTTATTTTATTGACTGTCTTTTATCTGTAGAGTGCTTTTTTACATAAATGTGTTGTTCATACTAGTTTCTTTGAGTTAGTATTTACTTGGCATCTTTTTCAGTCCTTTGATTTTCAATTCTCTCTGTTCTATGTTGTAAGGTGGCTGCCTTATTATATAAGCAGTATGTAGGTGTAGAACTGAGTTTTTTTCCTGAGTATAATTTTGGTTGCAGAGTTTGGTCCATTTCAATTGATTATGATATGTTTGGGTTCATTCCTGTTTGCTTTTGTACTGAGTGTTGTTTTGGTAGAGTATTCTTGGTATTCTCTGTTTTTCTTCTAAAAACAAATTCCAAATTATTTCTCCTCTTAAAGCATTTTTTAAGGAAAAATATTAATGAAGGAAAAATAAAAGTACAGTAAGTGCTGTAATAATAGCTACGCTGCAAATAAATATGAAGATTTTTGTAGCTGGGCTTGATGGCACATACCTATAATCCTAGCACTTGAGGAGGCTGAGGTAGCAGGATCTGAAGCTCATGCTCAACCTGGGCACCTTAGTTCTTAGTGAGACCCTGTTCAAAGGCATATTTCCTTTCTTGGAAACTAATGCTATCATGACTTTAGTATGTGTCTGTCTAATCTATATCTTATAAAAGTTTTATAGCTGTATCCTTATATTTCTACAAATGCTTAGTAGTATTTGATACACTCTGAAAGTCTTTTCATTTTACATGGGTTATTTGGCAACTTTCGTTTATAACTAGCCTCAGTTACTTAAATCTAGCTGTTTGACATATGTAAGTGCGGCTTACTCATTAGACTTCCCAGAAACTGTATCATTATTCTATTAAAGCTCGGGTCATGTATTTTTTCCTCTATTGAAGAATTCATGGTGCAGTGATTGTCTTTTCTGTTGTACCTTGTGCATCATGTCTGCAGCACACACACCTGGAGTAGTGTTACTAAGCCTCAGGTCAGAAGATGTGCCCTGCACACTTTTGTAGATGCTTGTTATAATATCCTTATTTGATTAAAGATACAGCAAAGTTGTAATCCTGTGTATCATGGCCTGGCTTTGCGGGAAGGATCTTTAGGCTCAAGCTGATAAGTGCTGTCTGTCCCTCTGTCCTTGACATCCCTGAGCGTCTTCTTTTGCTTTGTCTCCTAGTGGCAGTACATACCTGTGAAAGTGAAGAGCAAGGCCTGCTGGATCTTCACTTGGGAGTATGCCATGATGTATGTTGGGAGCCTTGTGGTAATCGTTTGCCTCTCCTTCTTCCTTCTCAGCTCCTGGGATTTTATTCCTGCAGTCTATGGCTTCATGTAAGTAAAGATCTCATTAGAAAACTCTAGAAGCTAATTTAGTTTTCATAGCCCCTGCTGGAATCAGAGGGAGAGGACTACAGGCAGTGTCTGCAGCAGAGGTTCTCGAGCTTTAAGGTGCTTCATAGTTCTGCAGGGCTTGTTAAACACAGTTGAGGCTCAGCCCCAGAAATTCAAATTAAGTAGGTCTGGGGTAAAGTCCAAGAATTTGCATTTGCCAGGTTTTTAGATGCTGCTGCTGCTCGCTAAGGGAACACACTTAGAGGACCTATGCCCTAGCCACCTTTGACCTAGTGGATTAAAGACTCCCTGGCAGTATGCAAAGCAGCAACTTCCAGCCTCTTCTACGTTGGAAGTACGGGTTTAGTTTCAAACAGGAATTGGCTTACTCCTTTACTGGAGGAGGGTTTATTTATTTATTTTTCTTCATCTCTAGCCCCTTCTTAGTGCCTATTTGAGACAAACTATTCAGGATGGGCTTGAATTTTCTGTCCTCTTGCCTCAGCCTCCCAAAGTGCTAGAATTACAGGCCTGTGCCAGTTGGCCTGCCTCCTGCCAGTTTTAATGTAAAGCCACCTGCTGTATGTTGGACCTTTAGACCAAAGGCTAGCTGGATTTGCAGTGTTGCAGTAATTATGTCCACATGCTTTTCATGTGCCAAGCTGTCTGTGGCTGCTGAGGGCTTGGTTGGTGCTGTACAGGGCTTGAAGAGCTCACAGCCCAGGAGGTGACAGACACTTAAACTTGTCAGTGTAGGGACAGGATCTGGAACGACAGAACTCCCACGTGGAGCCTGGCCTGCTTCCTTGAGTTAGATCCCGGCTGAGCATTTCAATGGGTTAGTCACTTGCACTCTTGGTGCTCTGACTTGGGTGAGAGTTTTTGATGCCCAGTGAAGGTTTTTTTTCTGATTTGCTGCTGGACCACAGATTCTGCTCTTAACTTCATAGGAAAGGAAGTATAATTGTCAGGAGAGGCAAAGACTTAAAAGGACTAAGGCCTTGGTCAGGCACTCATGATGACGAGCCACTGCATGTCTCTTTCTCTCTGTTCTCCATTAGTTGTCTTTCCCCCAAATTAGTTGTCTTTGTAAATTGTGAATTAAGATCAATTTTAAAAATTTTTTCTAGGGCCTAGAAGAATGGCACAGTGGTTAAAGCATAAGGCCCTGACTTTTGATCCCCATCACCACTTACAGCCGGGCGTGGTGGCGCACGTCTGTAATCTCAGCTCTTGGGAGGCTGAGGCAGGAGGACTGCAGTGAGTCCAAGGCCAGCCTGAGCTACATAGTGTCTTTAGAACTAGCCTGGGCTACAGAGCGAGTTCCTATCTCAAATAAACAAATAAAAATAAAATTTTTGTTGTTGTTCTTGTATTAGGGATTGAGCCTGAGGTCTTCATGCTGAGCTATGTCCCTATCCCTTTTTGATTTTGAGACAGAATCTTGCTGAGTCACTAAGTTGCCTAGAGCTATCCTGTCTCAGCTTCCCAGAGTGTTGGAATTATAGGTCTGGCCTGTTTATTTTTATAAAAAATGTTTTTTTAAAATCAAAAATAAAATGTACTCTTCATTTTTTTTAAAATCAGAAATTTAATGTAAGGCCTGAGGTGAAGGTCAGTGGTAGATCACTTGCCCATCAGGCCTATCATCCCAGTACCACAGCAAGTTTAAAAAGTAATAAGTTACACACACGTAGTATGCACATTTAGTCATTCATTCATTCATTTATTTATTTTGACACAGAGTCTCACTTGGTGGTCCAGGCAGGCTGGCTTTGAGTTCACTATGTTGCCCAGGCTGGCCTCGAACTCTTGCCAGTTCTCCTGCCTCTGCCTCCCAAGTGTTGGGATAATGGGCATGTGCTACCACACCCAGCTAATGTGCACCCTTTTAGAAAAGCCAGAATTTGAGCCAATTTTTGTTTAATATAACCAGACAGGAAGTCTTCCAGCTAAACCCCAATTTCTCAAATAAGCCCTGGTTAGCAGAACCTGCCTATCTTTCCCTGAAGTCCCTAGAAGTCTCACTACAGGCTCAGGCATATTGTCTCCTCCTGGCTCCTTCTGTGGAGATGTAGAGCAAGAATGGGGAGGAAGGGCTGGAGGAACGGCTCAGTGGTTAAAGCACTTGCTTAGCAAGCGCTAAGCCAAGTGCTAAGTACCCGAGTTCTATTCCCCAGCACCACATAAGCTGGACGTGGTGGCGCATGCCTGTAATCCCAGCACTCGGGAGGCTGAGGCAGGGAGAATTGCTGTGAGTCCAAGGCCAGCCTGGCCTCCGTAGTGAGTTCAGGACCAGCCTGGACTACAGAGCGAGACCCTGTCTCAAAAAGAATGGGGAGGAGCAGGTTTTTTGAGCTAGTTCCTCTGGGTCCGTCTTTGAAATGCCCAAAATAGATCTTGTTTATTTAAGTCTCTTCCTGCTTTGTTGTACTGTGTAGCTGCTGGTTGTAAACGGTCCTGGGCAGTAAAAGAAGAGCTGTTCTTATTTCTACATTGACGTGCTGCCTTGTTTCAGATTTGTTTGTCTTAACCTGTATTTATTATAGCTTATCATTCTCTGTGTCTCTGGCCCTTGTTTTTGTTCACCACCTACATCCCGGGTAGCTGGAGAGCCAGTCACATCCTGGTCTCTATAGGGATAAAATTTCCCTTGGCTGCCCAGCAGTGGCTCACGTCCTCAGGAGAAAATAGGAACAAAACATACCATTTGTAACTCTGCTCTCTTTTTCTCTCCCTGTGTTTTCTTAATTCCAGACTTTCTGTTCCAGATCTCACCCCAAACATTGGTCTTTTCTGGTACTTCTTTGCAGAGATGTTTGAGCACTTCAGCCTCTTCTTTGTCTGCGTGTTTCAGATCAACGTCTTCTTCTACACCATTCCCTTAGCCATCAAGCTAAAGTAAGTGAAGGATCTGCTGCTGCTACTTTGTTCCCTGCTCTCGCTTGTGGCCTTAAAGGTACCCGTCCAGTGGCTAGCATCTGCCGTCAGGATCATGGTGTCTTTGCCCAAAGAACCCTGTCCTTGGTTGCTTCAGGTATCAGTGGTCAGTCACCAGTTGAAAGTCATGTACTGTTGACAGCAGCATGGAGGATGCTTTGGAGCCCTGGGTTTCCTTGGCCTTCCTTTGAAGTGGCTGGACACACGTTGCTGCTGAATCTATTCACTGTTTTGGTCAAGAGCAGGAGTCATACTGGAAGATGTCTGGAAAAAGTGAATCTGGTTGGATGTCCTCCATAAACAACCGCCTCACTCCCCTGTCCCCGTGACTGTCTGAGGGGACTCGGAGTGGTTAGTTAAGAGTGTGGCCACCAGTAGCTCTGCTTTACCGTCCTGATTAGTTTCTCTTAGAAGTGATGTCTGCAAAGATCTCTTTTGCAATATAGGCGAGCTAACATTTTGAATCTTTTCCAGGCTCAGGAACCTTTCTAGGTTCTCTGCAATATAATCATATCGGCAATTTATGAAGATTATTGCTTTCTCTTAACCACTCCATCTTATAGTTAAGTAAATTGAAACTCAGAGAA
Organism: Ctenodactylus gundi; assembly: GCA_004027205.1. Taxonomy (NCBI): domain Eukaryota; kingdom Metazoa; phylum Chordata; class Mammalia; order Rodentia; family Ctenodactylidae; genus Ctenodactylus; species Ctenodactylus gundi. The sequence continues at coordinate 147,808 of PVKB01001865.1, forward strand.
GTAAGTTGGTTACAGAGCCAGTAGGCAGCAGAGCCCACATTCAGGCTTGTCTGGCTCCAGAATCTGTGCTTTTCCCCTTGCACCATGCTTCCCCCTTGAGGGAGAACACTTCCTACCTTAATTCCTGAAGTGGTTCATCATTATCCTGACTTTAGGAGGTTTGACCTCTGAAGAAACCTTCCTGAGCAGGCAGCCAGGTTCTGTGCAGAAGCAAGCCAGGTATGCCTGTTCTTAGGTGTCTCTGAGGAGGAGGTAGATCTGGCCTCTGCTTGTTTTCCTTTGGCCCTCTGTCCACCGGTTGAACTCTGTCTCCTGCCCTCATTTGCCCAGGGAGCGGGGTGTGAATCACTCACGAGAGAAGCACGGTGGGTGTTAAGGTGCTCTGGAGGCCAACAACTCCATTTTGGTCACTGACTTAACTCACTTTGCTTCTCTAAACCTCAGTGTCCTCATCTGTCAAGGAAGGGAGCCTGGATTACCTTCCTTGAACGGTGAGGTATTGTGTGAATTGCCTGAGATGATGGAGAAGAGGCCTTCCCCCGACCTCAGCATAGAATATATTTAGGAGGTGGCAGGCAGCATTTGCCATCACTTATATTAGTTTAGAATCACAATGTAAATGTAGTAGTTAAGGGAACAAGAGCTACATTCCATTTTCAGCTTTTAAAAGCTGAAAATCTATCTGTAGCTCAGTTTTCTTTCTGGGCCATAAGGGTATGCAGACCTTACTACTACACTCAGTGAGCAGAGCATCAGCCAGGCACTTCCTGTAGTGACCAGGGGAGGCAATCCTTTAAGCCTTGTAAGAAAACACTGACGTCATTCATTTTCTTCCTGCAGTCTCTTCCTGGGGGAAGGCCCAGAGCTGTTAGAAGCAGTGGGTAGCTGTTAGCCCAGCTTTTTTCACCACTCTCGGCATCTTTGGGTCCCTGCTTGGAACCTGGAGAACGGTATCTTTGTTGGTAGCAAGGCAGGCCTTTCCTAAAGTCCCCTGGGGAATACTGTTGGTTTAAGAGGTGGGGTCAGGAGTCTGTGGAGTTGGCCCTGTCTCCTGCTGACGTCTCTCTGTGTCCCTGCCCCACCCTAGGGAGCACCCTGTGTTCTTCATGTTCATCCAGATTGCTGTCATCTCCATCTTCAAGTCCTACCCAACGGTGGGGGATGTGGCTCTCTACATGGCCTTCTTCCCGGTGTGGAACCATCTCTACAGGTGTGAGTACTCCGACTCTTCCTCTGTGGTGGCAGCTTTGTGCCATTCTGGCCTCTGGATAAAACATCCAGGGAGAAAGGAATTGATAGGCGTTTACTGGTCACTTGCTGTGTAGGCGGAAGTAGGAGAGAGGTAGCAGTGTGGCACACAGTATCTGCCCTCTGGTGGTGTGACAAGTGATAATAATAATGATAATTAGCATTTACTGAGCATTTACTGTATGCCAGGCCACAGTGGCTCTAATAGTGTCACGTCTGTTCATTTCACCTTCATACCAGCCTTTGAGGTAAGTGTCCCCATTGTACAGATGAGAAGACTGAGGTACAGGAAGATAGAGCTCCTTGTCCAAGGTCGCATGACTGCAATTAGAAGGGCTAGCTTTAGAATCCAGAGCCCCTACCCAGTGCTGTCCAGTGTTCTTTTTGTAACAGTGGAAATGTCCAGTATCTTCATAGTCCCATAGAGTAGTCACCAGTACAACCAAGGAACAGTATTTTAAATTTTAATTAATTTAAATTCAAATTTAAGAAGCCACATGTGGCAGGGCTATCACGTGGGACAGCACAGCTCTAGCCTTTGGCTCGAACCACTTCCCAGTCCTGCATCCAAAGGTTCCTAGAAGGTTAATAGGTCCCACCAGACTACCTGCCTCCCACGAAGACCCTATCCGCTCCTCAGAACAAGGCTCTGTGGTGACCCTTAGGCCCCTGTGCTTCCCTCAGCTGGGCTCATAGTGCTGTCTCGTGGTTCTTTTCAGTGTCTGAGGGCCCTTTGAGAGGAGATACCTTTGCCTCGGTATCCCCATTTCCCAGGATAGAATGTGACACACAGAAGATGTCAAATGTTTATGTCAGGGACTTTTTATTTTCTTTCTTTTTTTTGAGACAAGGCATTGCTTTGTAGTCTAGGCTGGTTCTGAGCTTACTATGTAGCTCAGGCTGGCATCAAGCTCATGGCAGTCTTCCTGCTTCAGCCTCTTGAGTGCTGTGATTACTGATGTGCATCACCATGCCCAGCTTATGGTAGGGACTTTTAAAACCTCCAAAATAAGGAGACATTGTCAGTGATCCTCCTGATTTTATTCAGTAGAATGTGCAGGGAAAAAACAGATAAGGAGTCATTGAACTTTCCTCACCTGCTGTGGGTGCACAGCAAAGGGTCAGCAGTGAACTGGGATTGCAAACTTCGGAGGAAGTCTTTATTGGTTTTTTGGAGGTTGTCTGGTTGTCAGCCAGGAAGTGAAAATGACTGGTGACAAATAGAAAACCTGCCTGTTAATGTAGGCCTCCAATGAAGGGAAACAGCGAGTGAGTGGATCAATTTCAGGCTGCCCCAGCAGGTGACAGACCACTGCGCGGTCATTCTGCCTGGGCTGACTGCAAGGAGGAAGCAGCATTGTCTGCCGGTGACGGCCTCATGGCACAAACAGCAATCCCCTAACCCCCCAGTCCCCCAATCCCCGGGTCCGAGTCGCCGTTGGGCTTCTCCCTAGGTTGGCTGGTGACAAATCGTGAGGTCACCCAAACATACTGACACCTCCCCGTCTGTGAAAGGGCAGGTCTTTGGGACTCTGGTCTTGCCCCCGCATAGACTGTGTTTCTTTAGTTCTCTTTCCCATGGGCACCCCCTCTCCGTAGTTAGTATCTTTCATCACATGGCTCAACCTAGGCTGAAGACAGATTGGCTTGAATCTACAGCCTGGCTTGCCTGTCACTTAGCTGTGTGCTCTTAGGCAAATTGCTTAATCTTCTTCTTTCTCTTTCTTTCCTTTTTTTTTTTAAAGTGAGATTCGAACTAGATAGGTAGTTAAGGCTGATCCTGAGCTCACTTTGTAGCCCAGGCTGGCCTTGAACACAGAGTAATCCTGCCACCTTAGCCTTCTAAGCTAAGTACTAGGATTACAGGCATATGCCACCCCGCCCAGCTTGCTTGCTATTTTTTCTTCCTTCCTTCCTTCCTTCCTTCCTTCCTTCCTTCCTTCTCTTCTCTTCTCTTCTCTTCTCTTTTCTTTTCTTTTCTTTCTTTTCTTTCTTTCATTTTTGTCACTTGGCTGTGTATTCTTAAGCACATCATTCAATCTTTATTTTATTTATTTTTTTGTGTGTGTGCTACTGAGGAGGAGTATGGGGCTGTGTTCCCAGGCCCCCTGTCCCATACTCCCTTTTTTTTTTTTTTTTTTTTTTTTTGAGATAGGGTCATTGAACTTGTGATCCTCCTGCCTCACACTGCTGAGTATCTGGGATACAGGCATGGGCTCCACACCCAGGCACTTGACCTTTTTGAGCCTCTTGAGTTTTTTGTCCATCAAATGAAGAGACTTTTAAAAAAATGGAGACTATCTTTCAGGAATGTTTTAAGTGTGAAAAAGAAAGTATGTTAATAGCACTGCAGTTGTCATAGTGATAATTATACAGGTACACTGCACACTTCATGCTTCCATTTTCAAGACTTAGGACTTGGTTGTCAGAGCTATTGGGATAAACAATTTTTCAAAACTTGAAATAAGCTACTTATGATCTTTAGGGCAACGAGGCACTAAGAAGGGTGAGGTTTTCAGAAATCTGGATGATTTAGTGGATGCTGGTGTTGGCTGATAGGGCAGTAAGTTTATAGGATCAGCTTGTTCAAAGCTCCTGCAGACAACACTGGCTGTCATCTTCACTGCCCTGCATCTGCAGCAGGGAGTACTCACGTTTGGAATACCTGTTCAGGACTTAACAACTCTGAGTCAGAGTCAGCTGTGAGCATCTTCGGCCCTGTACTTTGGGATATCTGAGTAGAGAATCTGTAAAGTCTTTAGACCCAGTTAAGTATATTTAATGTTAGAGGCTTGAGGAATAGCTCAGCGATTCAAGGGCTTGCCTAACAAGCTCAAGGCCCTGAGTTAAGGGGTTGGGGTGGTACATACCTGTTTTCCCAGCACTTGGGAGGCTGAAATAGAGGGATTGCTGTGAGTTTGGGATGAGGCTGGGATACTTAGTGAGTTCACTTACAGCCTGGACTTCAGAGTGAGAGTCTGTCTTGAAAAAAATTACATTTAATGTTTCTAGGAATCCATTGTCAGTGCTAGTTACGAGTGCTGATCTTCCTGCTCCCATCTCATCTTCCAGTTTTCCTGAGCTGGACAGTAAGGCCGAAAAGGGGAGGGGACAGTCCCCGGGGTATGCCGCGATACGGAGTCCAGATTGAGAAGGACAGGTGTGTACTTGGCTGTGTTAGAGAGCAGCCAGCTGGCAGAGCTGGTGCCAGTCTGCAGTAGTCCATTGAAAAGCCGGCTGCCAAAGGGCTAGACTATAGTGTATATATGTTACGTTGTTTCTATTAACTGTTGTATCGCGATAAGTCAGGCCTTGGCTTCCTTATACACTTGCAATCCCAGTTACTTAATTGGCTGAGGCAGAAGGATTACAAGTTTGAGGTCAACTTGGGCAATTTCATGAGACCCTGTCTCAAGAGAGAGTAGAGGGAGATGCTGGGATATAGCTTAGTGACAGAGCACTTGGCAGGCATATACGGAGTTCTAAGTTCAGTCTCCAGTACTAGAGAGAAAATCATAAAGAGTAATTTGTTTAAGAAAGGGAACATCATCTTGCCCAGTGCTACAGACTTGTAATCCTAGCATCCTGGGAGGCTGAGTCAGGAGGAGTGCAAGTTTGAGCCCAGCCTGGGAAATTTAACAATTTTCGTGGGATCCTGTCTCAAAATCATAACCAAAAATTGGGCTGGAGATGTAGCTCAGTGGAAGGCCCTGGCTTCCATCACAGTACCTCCTTTCCTCCATCCCACTAGAGGAAGGAAAGGAAAAAAGGGAACTTTATTGCCATTGGCATTGAAATCCACTAATCTCCCCTTGCTCCTCCTCCTCATGGGACTGGGTTTCTCAAGTGAATTTTATTTCTGAATGGCTGAGGCTCAGAGAGGGAAAGTGCCTTGCCAGAAGTTCTAGTTCATCAGCGGTGGTGCCAGAGACAGGATAAGCCACCTGCTGAGTATTGTGGGGAACCCGACTCCTTCTGGCCTAGCAGGTCTGATGAAGGTTGGGTCCTTCCATTTCATTATTCCTGGTCGTCTCTGATGCCTCCTGGAACCTGGAACAAGCTGTCCTGTGCCCCAGGTCGTTAGTTCCATCTGCTCTGGCATATAGCTTTAATCTTTTGGCCTGTCAGCTAGAAAAACAGAGTAGCAGCTCCCTGTTCCTGCAGAGGTCACCACAAGCCAGAAGCCAGCTGGAAGTTAGCTTCCAAACACGTGGAATGCTGAATGTCATTTGCACCCCAGAAGCTACAGCAGGCTTTTCTTATCTTTGTACTTGGTCTCCTTTCTCTCACTCTGAAGGCTGCCTTTCTGGGAAGAGCACAGGGTCAAGAACCACCTGGACTGTCAGGCCCCAAAGTTTTATTTTGGAAATAGTATGTTCAACAGAATAATTTCCAAGGAATGAAAAAGAACCACTAGAGTTGTGAGCAGATTTATTCTCCTTTCTTGAGGTTCATAATATTGCTTAATAATAATAATAATAATAATTCTCAGTGTGAAAATTTCTTTTCTCAGGCTTCTTACTCCTAGAAAATGAGAAAGAAGCAGAGTTTTCCCTGGGAGATCTCTGGTGACCTGAATAGGGACTTGGATTCTCAGCTTTAACAACACAGGGTCATGGAAATTTCATATCAGAAATGAGAGCTGAGTCCAGTGGTGCAGGCATGTAATCCCAGCGCCCTGTGAGGCTGAGGCAGAAGGATCACAAGTTTCAGCCTACCCTGACTAATGTAGCATTTAGGGAGTCTGCCTTAAAAATAAAAACCCAGCATTCGGAAGGCTGGGGCAGGAAGATTACTGTGAGTTTGAGGCCAGCCTGGACTGCAGAGTGAGACCCTGTCTCAAAATAAGTAAATAAAATAAAAAAGAAAAATGAGCTTGTTTTGTAGCTCATTGTGAAGGCCCTGGGTTAGATCCCCAGCAACACATACTCAGAAAAGAGAGAAGAAAGGATGTCCAAATTACGGAATTATATAGACATAAAAAAGGACTTTCTGACAACAGGTATTCCCCTCACCCCATTGAGCAACTGTTATTTCTTAATAAAGAATGATACTGACAACATTTGGCTTTCAAAAGAACCATGAATTGCTTTGTTCTGATTGTTGTGATTTCCGAAGATGAGTGGCATTCCTGTGGCAGCCTGTCAGGGTGTTAGACTTGACTGCCTGTTAGAATCACCTGAGAACCGTGTGAAGCCTGTGGATGCCTGGAATGCACCCTAGAGACCCTGACTCTGTCTAGTGGGGCTTCCTTTTTGCAGCCAGAATTGAGAAATCTTTGGTGTCTAGTCCTTTTCAATGTGTGAGCCCAGTTGTTGCACAACTGAAGTCAATGGCCTGAATGTTAGGGAGTTTCCTTAGCTTTCTAATCACCCAAAAGTCTGGTTTGGGGAAGTGATTTCCTGCAGGTCAGGATCAGACAATTTTTTTAAATTAAGGCATTCTTTTAGGGGATGGAGGAAAGGCTCAGTAGTTAAAGCACTTGCTAATAATTGAGTTAGATTCCCCAGCGCAACGTAAGATGGGTGTAGTGGTGTATATCTATAATACCTGCAATTGGAAGGCTGAGCCAGAAGGATTGCCATGAGTTCAAGGCCACCCTGGCCTATATAGTGAGTTCAGAACCACCCTGGACTACACAGTGAGACCCTATCTCTAAATCAATAAATAAAAATAAAACAAACATTCTTTAAATTAATTTATTTTAAATAATATTTAATAGTTTATAAAAATCATATGCAGTAGAAATAGAAATAAAGGCATAATCTGAGCTAACCCCTATTGACTTAAAAGGAGAAAAAAAATGAGTATTGTGTAGTAGTCAAAACAGTCTCCTTTTTGGCCACTTCCTTCAAAGATGAACATATCATAACTTCCAAAACCTGTGGCTATGTCACCTTACCTGGCAGAAAGGACTTTACATTTTTCCCCTTTTTTTTGAGACAGGATCTCGTTCTGTAGCACAGCCTGGTGCTGAACTTACTATGTAGCCCAGGCTGGCCTTGGACTCCAGGCAGCCCTCACTGCCTCAGCCTCCTGAGTGCTGGGATATAGGTGATGCCACCACACTCAGGTTTATTTAGTGCTGAGGAATTGAACTCAGGGCTTTGGCCTTGCCGAACAAGCTCATGTAATTGCTGTGCCATACCTCCAGCCCTGAAAGGCCTTTAAATTTAAGACTCCAAGAAGATAGATTGTCCAGGTGGGACCAGTATAATCACAAGAATCTCTAGAAATGCAAGACGTAGAAGCTAAGAAAATGTGGGAAATCCCTACCTTCTTTTCAGTTTTTCTATGAATGTAAAAGTACTCTAAAAAAAAAAAAAGTTTATTTAAAAAAATACAGAAGAGAGAGAGACAGAAAAGGAAATTAAAGGAATTTACTGGAAGGTGGCCTTAATCTTCCATTCCTGATTTTGAACTGTAAGGGGATTGAAAGCCAAGAACTATAGGCAACCCCTAGATGCTAGAAAATGACAGTAAAATGTCCTTCCCAGGTGACTCCAGAGGAAATGCAGTTCTATTCGGGTATTTATTGCAGCCTATGAGATCTGTTCTGGACTTCTGACCCCAGTTATATAATAATAAATTCTATTGTTCAAAACCCTAAGTTTATGGGAATTTGTTACAGCAGCAATAGAAGACTAATATATACAGTAATACATCTGTGCCAGTTTTTCACAAACCTTATTTAACTCACTTGTTACTTCTATGAAGTCATTTTAAGGTTAGGGGCATTGCTCAGTGGTTAAAGTACTTTTACCTAGCATGAAGAAGACCCTGGATTCATTTTCCCAGCACGCATTAGTTGGATGTGGTGTGGCACACGCTTGTGATCCCAGCACTGAGGAGGCTGAGGCAGGAGAAGTGCCAAGAGTTTGAGGCCAGTCTAGGCTACATAGTTTTTACAGGACCAGCCTGGACTATAGAGAGAAACTGTCTCAGAAAGAAAAAAAAGGGCATTTAGCTCCAACTTAGACATGGAAAAGCTTGAAAAGGCTAAGGCTTAGAAACATTTATTAATCCAAGTGGCAGTACAGGATTTTTAACCTGGTCTCTCCAAAGACTGAGTCTGCGCCCAGCCATCATCTTGCCATCTAACTGAACTCTACCTGCCTGCCTAAGGGCCACCCTGGTGTTGCAAGTCCTCCTCGGAAGGAGTCGGCATGGAGTGATGTTACAGAGGAAGGATGTCAGAAAAGATTGGTTAATTATCTGAGGAAGAGTATATATGTTATATATGAAGAGCCTGCAGGAACCTAGGATACCAGTTAAGGAGAGTAGAGGATGACTTCCTAGGACACCAAGATTGGGGCAACCTGGAGAACCCCTGGGGGGGCTGTACACTTCCTGGCTCATGCAGAGTTCCTGCCACCAATTCCAAGTGGTCAGATAGCACCTGCGTGGGAGGAAGGGAGAAGGTAGTCATGGACATTCCCAGATTGGGGATTGAAGAACCAGTCTCTTCCTAAAATGAGCTCTGCAGACCCCGAGGCTCTGACAGCATCACTGCCTCTGGCCTTTGACTGGCCAAGTCCAAAAGACTCCGAATCAAGAAGCATGAGGAGCCTCTGACTGAGGGCTGAGGTCTGCCTCCTGACCTGCAGTGCCTTTGGGAGTGCTCTGTCTCCGAGGCACAGTCACCTGTTCCCTAGGTCTCTGTCCTGTGGAGCTGTCCCAGCAAGGAGATGGTGCTGGAGGGTAAGTGCTGGGCTAACTGTGACCATCTGTCTTTGCAGTCCTGCGGAACGTCTTTGTACTTGCCTGCGTCATTATTGTCTGTTCCCTGCTCTTTCCTGTCCTGTGGCACCTGTGGATTTATGCGGGAAGTGCCAACTCTAATTTCTTTTATGCCATCACGCTGACCTTCAATGTTGGGCAGGTAAGAGTCAAGAGCATCTTGGGTCAGGATCCATTTTTGTCTTCCCGTGTGTCCAGCCAAGACCCTGGTTCCACGTCCTAGGGATATGGACAGGGAGGAGGGACAGCTCTTTCCCCAAGGAACTCACAGTCAGGTAGCTTGGGGAATGAGAGCAGTGATGCTGAAAAAGACTTCCTAGGTTCCATGCTGAGCCATTGAATCCTCACAGCAAGCATGCAGACAAATAGTGTTATCCCTGGTTGACAAATGACAGATGGTGGCTCCTGGAGGTTGTCTTGTGCCCAGGTCAATAGTAGACCTTAAGAACCAAATTCAGGTAAGGTCTGACTTCCTGAAGGAATAGGTGGTACCTCTAGTGTGTCCACCAAGTGGGGGGGTAGGGCAGGCGGGACAAGGGGAGGAGAGGCCCATGGGACTCTGAGGACAGTGGAAGCAAAGGCCAAGGGCTGAGGAGTGAAATGATCTGGCTGAGCTGAGTGTGAACTGTGCAGCTGGTGTGATGGGAGGAGGCTGCAGAGTGAGAGCCTGTGGAACGCGGGAGGAGCCCAGTGCTTCCTCTGACAGGGAGAGTGTCTTCTAGTTCTGTAGAGTGGCATCTCAACCAAAATCTTCAGGGAACCTTGCTGAAAACACAGATTCAGGGGCTGGAGGAATGGATCGGTAGTCAGAGTATTTGCCTGGCAAACGCAAGGCCCTGGGGTCAGTTCCTCAGTACCACATAAGCTCAGTGTGGTGGTACATGGCTGTAATTCTAGTACTTGGGGTGCTGGGGCAAAGAGAATACCTATGTGTTTGAGGCTAACCTTGTTTCCGTAGTGGATTCAGGACCAGCCTGGATACAGAGTTAGACATGGTCTCAAAACAAAAAACAAAAAAACAGATTCCCTGTGGTAATTATCACAGTTAT